>JBBPBQ010020321.1:9087331-9124877 GCA_037974755.1 Cicer yamashitae | reverse complement strand
AATAAAAAATTGAACTTAATTTTTTTTCATTATTTTAAACAAATCATAATTTATTAATTATTAATCATTATTTTAAAAACATATTTGAATTAATAACAATAATAATTAAAAATTCTTTTAAAAACAGTTTTTAAAATAATAAATTTTGAAATCAGTTTTTAAAAAATAATAAATAAACCATTTTTAGATTTAATTAGTTTTAAAATAATTAAAAACTATTTTTTAAGTATTTTTTATAATAAAAAATATTTTTTTAATAAATATATAATATTTTTTTAATGTTATATATATATTTTTAAATGTAATCCATTAAATTTTATTAAAAAAAGAATTTGTGATTAATTAGATTTACAAAATGTATCAATTTTAAGAAATAGAGGAACAAAATTGAGAAATTAAAAATAAAGAGACCAAAATTAAGAATAAGTTAAAATAGGGGATTAAAATTGCCAAATTAGAAATAAAAGGACCAAAATTACGCATTAGTTAAAATAGGAGGACCAAAAATGCGAAATAAAAAATAAGTGAACTAAAATTACAAATTAATTAAAATAAAGAGACTAAAACTGTATTTAAGCCTTTTTTTTTAAACTATAAACAAGGTATATACCCCCCATAAGATTTATAAGAGAGTGTATTTGTGATTAAACACATATACTCGAAATATGAAGAATGCACGTAGGAGAAAACTAATTTGTGTCTGACGCCAAAACTGTCCTGAAGGGTCCTTTCTCTGTGCCCGCATTCGTGTAAAATTTTGATTGGTTAAATAATTAACTGGCCACGCGTGGTATGTGATGTTGAGTCACACTAATTACATTGAGAGAGAGAATATGAATACAATAAGGAAGTGAAGGAGGATATTAAATGAGAAGTCGTGAAACAAGTGAAAGAAAATGGATTTATCGTTGTAATATATATGTGGGCCCAAACCAAGCTAATACATGAAGATGGGAAGGATCAGAGGATGGCAGGATTAGGTAAGTAATGGTTTGGTGTTTGTAATGTAAGGCAGTACAGTGCAGGAGGTCTGTCTCTGGCTAGAAGCAACAGTGTTTTTAAGAGACACAAACGTAGTAGTGAATTGACAGAAAACACAAGACAGTTGCTTTGCCTTCTCTTCTGTTGCCGGGTTTTTCTCGTGACATAGCGGCGAGGTGAGGTTAGTAGTTTTATAATTAGGTGGGTATATTATTATTATACCATTTTAATCCTGAAAATTTTTTGTAAATCGTTCATAGTATTTAGAAATATATAAATGTGTCTTTTGTTAAATATTTTTATCGGAGATGCATTTAGTTAATAAGTTAATTATTTACTATGTCCTTCGTTATTGAATTTGATTTATAAAATTATTTTAAAAAGATAAAGTAGAGATTTATATATAATTTTAATATATTTAAAAATTATAATAAGAATGTCTCATATATTTAATAATCAAAATTACCCTTTACTATATCTAAATTTCAATGTATTTTTTTTTTCTCATTTTAGGTGTATATTTGATTTGATTAATTATATTGTTTTAGATATCCTTTTTCAAATTAAAAACAAAAAATTTCAATTTATCCATTTTTTTCTTCTAAATCTTATATTAATCTACCATATTTTTATACTTAGTAAAAAATGACATTCACGTGATGCCGCCGTCTATATAAAATGATTTTTTTAAGTAAGTAGGAAATCGTATTTTAGAAATATCATTATCGGGAGAAATTGCATTTATAAGAATTCGACATTCTATTACAAAAATTATTTTATTTATAAAATCTGGTAAATGGTTGCATCTTAAAAATACGACCTCCAACCATCACTTATTTAAATAAATAATTGAAAATTTATTTAAAAACATTAATTATTTATTAATAATACTACTTAACTAATTAAAATAAATAAAAATATATAGAGATTGATATTTTTTGAACACTTTATCTCTATCATCCATTTTAATTCTAATTTGAATACTATTTAAACGACTCTTCACAGTTCATTATACTATAGTTACTTTACATTTTTCATCTATAATTTCTTATGAGTTAAAATTAATTATATATTTTTTTATTATAGCATATTAATTAACATCTCATTTTTTTTTCTTTGTTATTTTTACCTATAGTTATCTTATATTTTTTTTATCTATAATCCGTTAAACGTTACAATTAATTACATTTTTCATACACTATATTTATTTATAGTTTAAATATGTTTTTGGTCTTTGGACATATGCTTCGTTTTGATTTTAGTTTCTGTAATTTTTTTTTAATTGATTTATACCCTTGCAAATTCTAACAAGTTTTCAAAAAGTCATTTTATGAATCTTTTTTGTAAAAAATGGTGACATGACTAATTTGAATGAAGTGGCACATGGTGACTATGTAATTGTTGTTGACTAAACAATATTTAATATTTAATATTAAAATTCATTTTATTAACTCATTTAATTATTTAATTATTTAATTATAAACTTAAAACTAATTAATTAATTAATTAACCAATTAAAAAATAAAAACTCAACAATCTTCATCTTCAACCCCAAATTTTTTAATAAAAACTCAACAACCTTCATCTTCAACCTTAATTTCTTCATCTTCAAATAACAAATTTTGATATCTGGATCCAAACCCTAAAAATTCAAATCTCTTGTTTTTTTTACACCATAACTTGTTGTTTCACCTCAATCTAAACAAGGATTGTTAATGGCACAACAAAGATTGTTATTGAGGAGACCAACTGAATACAAATGATTTAATACTTAAATGAGTTATATCATTAGTCTTGTTATTGTATGGTTGGTAACATTCTATGAAAGACTTGTTTAATTGCTAGAAAATATTTCAGAACATGAAATACATTTATAAATTCTTTTGAACATCCATAACTAATTTCTTGGTAATATCAATATATTGTATTTACACGTTTTCTTAATTACCGTTGATATTGTTTTGTTTGTTTCGTGGTATAAGTTTGATATTTAATCCTTTCAGCAGAATAGTACTTAAAATTTAAGTTTCATGAGTTTGATTGGGTTGTTGTGGTATTAACAATCCTTGTTCAGATTGAGGTGAAACAACATTCTCCATCTAATTCCAACAAATGAATCATTAAGTTGTGGTGTAAGAAAAATGAAAGATTAGAATTTTTAGGGTTTGAATTCAGATATGAAAGTTTGTGATTTGAAGATGAAGAAATTAGGGTTGAAGATGAAGAAATTAGGGTTGAAGATGAAGGTTGTTGACTTTTTATTAAAAAATTTGGGGTTGAAGATGAAGATTATTGAGTTTTTATTATTTAATTGATTAATTAATTAATTAATTAATTAGTCCTACGTTTTTCATTAAATAATTAAATGAGTTAATAAAATAAATTTTAATTTTAAACATTAAATATTGTCTAGTCAACATCAACTAAACGGTCACCATGTGTCACTTCATCCAAAATTAGTAATGTCACCATTTTTTTACTAAAAAAGATTCATAAAAGACTTTTTTTAAACTTGTTAGAATTTGCAAGAGTATAAATAAAAAAAAAATTACAAGGACTAAAATCAAAACGAAACATATTTGCAAAGACCAAAAACATATTTAAACCGTTATTTACGTATCATTTTTTTGTTTTGTAATTTTTTCTATAATTAATTTACATTTTTTATCTATAATTCGTTAAACATTAAAATTTATTATGTATTTTTTTTTTATACTATATTTGTTAATGCTTATTTTTCTTAGTTTGTTGTTTTTGTCTATAGTTATCTTACATATTTATTTATAATCCCTTAAAAGTTAAAATTAGTTATGTTTTTTGTTGTATTATATTTATTTACGTATCATTTTTTTTGGTTATTTTTGCCTATAATTATCTTACATTTTTTTTCTATAACTCGTTAGCTTAAAAATTAATTATGTGATTTTAGTTGTACTATATTTATTTACAACTTAATTTTTCTTTATAATTATATTACCATTTTTTAAGAATAGTCGCCTAAATAATACTCACATTAAAACTGAATATGAATGTTAGTAATAAAGTACTAAAAAAATACAAATTATATTTGATACCTAATATTCATAATTGAAAATATTGTTTGACCGTTACTGGTACCTCTGTCTAATGCATTTGCCTTTCAGTAACATATTATTAGTTACATGTCCAATTTTCCGTGTTTGGTTAAATTATTGTGATTTTTACATGTTTACGTAGAAGCTTAGTTTTGTAGTTTCTTTCAAATCACGATAGATTTGATAGTAGGTGTAATTTTGGTGCCGTAAACTCAAAACCAAACACATGCTTAATTTCATGTAAGCACATAAAATGATACTAATTCTCCTAATGATAGTATAAATAATTTAAATTTCTATAAAAATATACCTATAAGTGTGTCATATTCTATGTTCAGAAGTGAATTATACTCTCAAGAACTAGATTCTTTACGCACACTAGTTTACAAAAATGTAGAAGCTCATACTTCTTTTTCACTACATCCAAGAGGAAATACATTGTTTGTTGTTCATTTGACATTGTACTTGAACTATCCAACGTGTTTCTTCTTGGTAAAGACCTATCATTAATATTATTATGCTTTTGATCTATGCCATAAAGATTTAACTACATTTTATTAGAATTAATTTACTAATTCATCAATCAAAACATGTTCAAAACAAATATAATTATGTTTTTGTGCGGAAACCAAACAAACATATGAATATGTATATGAACATCAAGAACAAACATAAATTTTGACAATTTTAATTAGGATCTACTATGTGTTGATTTATCAGAGATATTAAGAATACTTTGATTTATGTGTCGATAGTCTTTCGACGACGATATTGAACTTAAGTATCTGAAAAGATAGATGGATGATGAGTACCTATTGTTTTGTATTTTTCTCAACTTAAACTCCTTGTGCTCTAAACACTTCTCAGATGAAGAAAAGAAGCAATAAGTTGTGTGTTTGATATATTCAACAATGTTTCCCCTAATGATTAATGATAGTATCTCTAAATTACTCTTCATTTAATTTAATTTTTTATTTATTTCCAAGGGACTATCTCAAGTATTAATCAAAAGCACATAAGTAGTAAAAAATCACAAATAAGGAGAATATTGTAAACTCTCAAAGACACAACTATTCAAAACAACTAGAAATGTTGTGGTGAATAAAACTCGAATCAACTCTTTATATTTACAGTAACTCGACTTATTTCTTTTTCACAGTGTTCAATATGGGAGTTTGATGAGTACATACTTTAACACAACATATCATTTCTTCATCAAAAGTCTCATATTTCTTCAATTCGTCATTAGTTTCATTCTCGCAAAATAAAATATCATTCTCATAACTAACTAAATTTACCGAACAAATACTCTTCAACTTTTTTTTTCTCCTTTAGACTTTGCAAATCTTCCCTGAATTGAACATTTAACTAGTATGTGACCAAACTCTTCACAATAATGACAATTGACAATACACATATCTATTGATTGAAATTTTCTAGTGAGTTCTTTTTAAAAAAAAAAAAAAAGAAGTGCAAAATTTTATTAATCAAAGTGACATAATGATCAATTTAATTATCTTCGAGATGATTCAAACTCAATACCTTGAAGTTACAAGACTAAACTCTTACCACTGATCTAACATCTCAACATACATCTTTTTTCTATCACCTTAAATTACTAGTATTTGATTGTCTTCACAAGATTTATCATCACCCATCATTTGTTGACTTACTTTCAACGATTTCACCCCCTCATCTAGTTGTTGTATACTATTCCATGTTAACATTGATTGCACTACATTCATAAGTCTAGTTACCAACTTATGAAATTATTAATAAGATCATCTTTAATGAGTACAAATTCATTTTCATCAATCAATTGGTTAATGGGGTTGACACAAACTTACATTCTAAAAAATCCCACAATTTCCTTAAGATGTTTCATTCAACACAATCACTTTATTTTGTGGAGCAATTGTCAATTGAATTGTGCTCATAACCTTTTTTCTTATTTTCCAAAGCACAATCAAGAACTTATTGGATCAAATAGTCTTGTGTTGTGCATTGTCATAAGGAGAAGTCCCCATCTAACAAAGGAACATCCAACTTCAATGTAGTCATATCCAAAAAAAAATCACAAATAAGATGAGAATTGACCTCTTTTCAAAAGAATACACTAGTAGAATTTTATCTTTTTAAGTCAGTTAAAATGTACATTTTAAGTCGGTTCTGTGTCCGAGTTAACAGCAAACGACTTAAAAAACATGTTTTTTAACTCGTTTTATGAACCGACTTAAACATCATAAATTCAGTTCAACAAATCATCTTTTTAAGTCGGATCTTTTGATCATCTAACTTAATAGATAGAGTTAAAATAATTATTTTTTTTAATAAATTTCCCAATTTGTTTTTATGCTGCTGATCCATACATATACAATATTTCGTATTAAATATCAACAATTATACAATATTTCGTATTAATCATTCTAGTAACGTAAGATGTCAAAATTATTATTATATATCAACAATTATAATAGTAGAAAATTATTAAAAAAATTACTCACAATAATATCTATACGTAAATAAAGTTTATTATTCAATAATCAAGAACTTGAGAACCAAATCTGAAATGGTGGCAATAAAACGACGATGATGGCTTTGAAATAGTTGTGAAGTGGACGTTAGAGTAAACTAGGAAGTGCAATTGCAAGTGTTCACGAAATTAGAGAATAGGAAAGGTTTATTATTCAATAAAACTTGAAATGGTGGCAATAAAAGGTATAGTTGTGAAGTGGAGGTTAGAGTAAACTAGGAAGTGCAATTGCAAGTGTTGACGAAGTTAGAGAATAAGGAGTAGAGTGGAAGATAAAAAGAAACTAAGTGCACTGTTACTATGAAGATAAAACGCTAAGCGCACGTGGTTAGTGCAATAGGAGATAAACTGCTGGCACGGGATTTTTTATATTTTTTAAATTTGCCTTAAATCGGTTATAAATATAACCGCGTTAAACAAGTTATAAATATTTACAAAATTGCCATATATTAATTTTTTATTTTTATTTTTACCGTCTCTCTTAACTCAGTTGCTAATAAGACCATGTTAAATGTGTTTCATCTATTTACAAAATTGACACCGCCTTATTTTGTTAACTCGTTTGGGTAGGCAACCGACTTAAACATACCTCCGCCTCACTACTTAAGTCTGGTGGCACGTAAACGACTTAACTCACCGTATTAAAAACTCAATTTTCTACTAGTGATAACACGACACACTACTTATCTTCCTTCTTTGATTGAAATCTTCACTATGATGTAAGTTGTTGGAAAACCTACAAGATAAAATCTACACACAAGCAAAAGCATACCTAGACAAAAAGCAAAAAAGAAACTAAGCACAACTCACAAATTTATTGTGGTTTGTTACTTTATACCTAATTCAAATTCTCACAACAAAAATATTATTCAAATTGCAATTTTTAGGTGGAAAAATTGCAAACCCTCTCATACAACTTATGTGCAAAAAGTAAATTCTCTTAAAGACACAACTATAGAATTGTGGGACTAAAATTCGAATAAATTTTTTTATAGATTAAAATAAAATTTTAAAATTTTACATGGACTAAAAATATATTTATTCTTATATTAAATAATAAAATAATATAATAAAAAGTAAAAAAGTCCATGATATATTTTTGGAGATTAATAAAAATGATTCAACTAATACACATTTATAAGAACAGATAACATATTTTTTAGTATAATTAATAATTAAAATTTCAAATCCTCATAACTAACTATACAATTGATTCGTTGAAGCATGTTGCTTCTGTGTTAGGACCGTCATCCAGCCTCTCAAATTCTACGGGATACATTCATTCACATAAATCCTAATTAATTCGTCTGGTAAATTTCGCTCGTGTATGCAATAATTAATAGCAAAATATGTTTTTACTATAAGTAGTTACCATGAAGGTTTAATTTTGCTTTTTTTACTTTCATGAAGAGTTAAGGAATGGTTTGTCAAAAATAAAAAATAAAAAGAGTTAAAAGAATAAATACAACGATGATACTCGTTTTTCATTAGTATTTGACAACTAGATCTTGAACTTGGTGATGCACGTGAAAATATATATGGAATGTATTATTTGTTTTGCTATTTTAAAAAGAACTAAAATATATTTATAATTAAAAAAAGTTATTATCAAAATTGTTAAAACAAAACAAAAATCAAATTAATCGATATATGTATCTAAAAGTAAAAGTGTCAAATCGAACTATCCAATTTGCACCAGATTAGTCCATCTGAATAGCGGAATTGTTTTGGACTCTAAATTAAATATAAACTATAAAGTTATTGTCTTAGTCTGACCTTATACGAATAACGGGCTTTCGAATCAGTGTATTTTATTTATAATTAAAATTATTTCTATAAAAAATTTAAATAGAACAAAACAAAAATTTAATTAAATGACTTTCCATCGTTTTAATTTTCAATTAACTAAATTTATATCAAAACAAAAATGTATTGAACCAAAATATGTGTTTTAATTTATAAAGTTAAGGTTCAAATTGTGATACAAATAATTTAAAGTTTACGTGTAGAAGTGAAAATAAAAATAAGACTCAATAAATAATAAAAGATTACTATTCAGTTGTTAATATCAAAGTTTTAATTATTTTTCAAAAAATATTTAATACGTACAAGTATATATAATTAAATAAAAAATAAAACTCTATAAATATTTAATTGTTAGCGACAAAATAAATTTTAATAAATAAAATTAATATGTACATGTGTATATAATGTTTACTTTAATTTTTTCGTTAAATTATTTATTTATATTTAATTTCTAATTACAAAATAATATTTTTGTTAACTATTTTTGCACTCAATAATTAATAATATATTTTAATTTAAAATAAATATTTTATTAATGTGAGCTACATCCGCTCCATGAAGTCCGGTCAAACTAACCCGTTATAGGCTCGGATTTTTACGAATCGGACTAAAAAGCTTTATTTTAAGAGGAATGTACCAGGCACCCCCCTCCTGTACCTCCCACCCCCCATTTGATAGGAAAAGACTAAATTGCCCCTTGAGAAAACAATAAAAACTCAGCAAAAAATTACTGTCACTTTTTTCACCGTTGCATTTGAATCTTTCATTTCTCCGACCTCTTAATTTTCAATACTTCGAAAGTTTCACAAGAATTTCAAACCTCCGAAATAGAAAAGTAAGGCTTCAAACCTAAACCTTCGAAACTTTCCAGAAAAACTAAACTTTCGAAGCATACTTTTCGAAGGTTTCCAGAAACACAAAAGTTTCGAAACGTGTCATTCGAAACTTTCATTCAATTTGAAAGTTTTGAAACAGGAACATTCTGAAAATTCTAAAAATCCATTTCGAAAGTTTCAGGTTGATAGAAACTTTCGAAGCATACTTTTCGAAGGTTTCCAGAAACACAAAAGTTTCGAAATGCTTTATTCGAAACTTTCATTCAATTTGAAAGTTTCGAAATAGGAACATTCTGAAAATTCTAAAAATCAATTTCGAAAGTTTCAGGTTGATAGAAACTTTCGAAAAGTTTGCTTCGAAAGTTTGGTATACAGTGAAAGTTTCGAAATGCTTCGAAACTCTTGGTGTTTCTTGAAAGTTTCGAAATGATTATTTAATTTTGGTGTTTTTTTCCATTTTTTTTTTGAATATTGATATATTGATATATTGCAGTGCCTAGGATGAGGGGTGCATTTGGGCAGATCATCTGCAACATTGCCCGAAGCGTGGGAGGTGATAGTGGTGATGTGCCAGACAGAATTCCACCAACAGCTTCAAACAGACGACGGAATGAAGCAAACCGTCCAATTAGGCAGCGTCGTCGACGACAGGATGATGTCACTGAAGCTGTTGAGCCTACGGATATGGATGAGGATGTACCTGAGCCTGCACAGATGGAGCAGATTGAGGATCAGCATGCACGTGATGTTGATGATGCTATTGATGCTGATGATGCAGGTCGGATTCCCTGGAGGACCGGTGGTGACATCTGTGTTGACACAGTATGAACACCACGTGGCTCGGAAGATATGGGAAGGAGAGGTATTTATTTAATTAATTATAATCATTATAATTAAGTAATATATATATTACGAACAAATATTTATTGTTATGTTCTTTAATTACTCGTAGGATCGTGGGTCGTTGAAGGTTATTACACATGGGTTGAAGCTGAAGAAGTTTTCTGAAGTTCTTATGCCAGATCCTGTATTGCATTGGGTTCGGGAATCTGGACTGCTACCCCTCTCTTCAGCTTATCTCACTATGGCTGATGCTGGTCTCATATTTGCCTTTGTTGAAAGCTGGCATAGAGAGACTAGCTCATTTCACATGCCATTTGGAGAGATGACAATCACATTGGACGATGTGGCTACTCTTCTTCATATCCAACCTCGGGGTAAATTTTTTGATGCACCTATTAATATGAATACTAATAATGCTGCCAGAGCTGCCCATGAGTATTTAGGTGCATCATGGGAGGAAGCATTAGCAGAAATTAATTATAATAAATGTGCTCAGTATAGATTGCAATGGTTGCGTGATTTATACATTTGTCTCATTCAGACTAACGAGTTTGAGTGTGCTGCTAGAACATACCTATTGCATTTAGTTGGCTGCACTATTTTCGCTGATAAAACACATACACGTGTGGAGGCGAAATATGTTAGTCTATTTATTAATTTAGATAGTTGTCGAGACTATTCGTGGGCTAGTGCTGCATTGGTTTTCCTGTATGACAATCTCAGAGATGGAGCTGTCCACGACACTCGACAGTTGGGTGGTTACGTGACCTTACTACAGGTATATATATTTATTTCTTTAATTATTTATTTAATTATTTATTTATTTCTTTAATTATTACTTTAATTATTTATTTATTTATTTATTGTGCAGTGCTGGATTTACGAGCATTTCCCTAGCATCTGTAAGCGGGGCGATAGAGGAAAGGTTCCTGCACATCTTCCTCGAGCATGTAGGTGGACTGCCAAACATGCTGTTGAAGGCGGGCTGATGACATATCGTCGGAGACTCGATGCTTTGACATTCGATGATGTATTGTTTACACCATATGATGATGATCGAGTTAATCATCCGTTTGTGAAGCTTTCGATGTTCTCTGGATACATTCAATGTGGTGGAGTCTCAGTCCCGTATTTGCCAGAGCGATGTCTTCGACAATTTGGTCGTATTCAGTGCATACCGCGTGACGTTCCTCGAGTGCCGGAGAGTATAGATTGGGAGTGGCAGACTACTATGAGATCATCTGTATTTGCCTTTCACCGACTATATCCTCTTGTGAATTTTCCTGGAGAGGTCACTGCAGACTACTATGCATGGTACACATCTGTATCACATCATCTGATCCTCCCTCCACCTACAGCTGCACCTTCGAGTCCACCTACTGCTGCACATGCTGGTCCATCATCTTCTGTAGATGGTGGTAGAGACCGTAGACATCGTAGAACACTTGAGATTGCACGTAGGGGCTTAGATTTGGTAGAGCCATTTAGTGAGGTTCATGAACTATTTACTGAATTATACCGCTTGTACGACGATTAGTTATTGTGTTATGTAAGATTGTGTTATTGTTTTATGTAAGATTGTTGTGTCACTGTTATTTATGAATTTTTATTTTGAGTTAAAACGTAAATGATAAAACGTTAAATGATGGATAAATGATAAAACGTTAAAAAAAAAATGAATAAAACGTAAATGGATAATTAAACATAATTTCTAATCTTCAGTTAATGAAATACAAGATGATTTGGTAAATGATGGATCAATGTGTTCCCAATGTTTCATACGTCCTGCGTACGCTATTTCCCATGGCTTTGCACACTCACTACAAAAGTCTCTCCATTTTTGTGAGGTAGGTGGTAAAGGACAATCAGACTTCAATTTGATCTGGACAATAAAATATTAAACATTAATTTATTTGAAGAACAAAATATTAAACATTAAATTATTAAACAATACTACAAATCATAAATTTTACCTGTACCCAATGATTTTCATTTACGAATCTAATTGCTATTAATTTGATAAGCTTTGACTCTTTGGATGGTGATTTGTTTAGCGGAAAGAATGTCATATTCAGATTACGAGACAACGAAACCAATATGACATTATATAGTGTTGCTATCACGTAACCCAAATCTGGTATAGTCATCCACTTATCTTTTCCTTGAGCACCCAATCTTGAAATTTTCAATGAGTTCCGCACTGATTCAATACTGTCATCGAACACATTGGCATAAAGGTCTTGATGTAGATTGATCTCTTTATCCAATTGTGTTCGAATTAAAGGCCAAGATTCTTCAGTATGACCTAACAATGCCGCAATTGCGCGAAACCCACAATTTCCATCAGACACAACATCTATTATCTCCTCAATATACTGATGTATAAAACTAGGAAAATGTATGATATGAGATGTTTGCCTAGCAGAACATTGTGCTGATTGATTTGCAGAACGTTGAGATGGTTGACTAGCAGAACACTGTGCTGATTGATTTGCAGAACGTTGAGATGCATCAACATACTCCCAATATGAAGGATCACGAGGAGTATCAAAATCTTTTTTTCTTTTACTAGCTCCCTTGGTTCTCACCTTCTCAGGTGGTACAAGTATTGATGTTGTATGTGGAAATACAACTTTACGCACCTTTTCCCTGAATATCCTTTGACCAACAATATCTTGTTTCTTCATATACGCTTTCATTGCTTCCAACTCTTCTGAAAAGTCATAATCTGATAAAGATTCTTCAGCCTTCAATTCATGCTCAATGCTTAAACTTCTCCAAAATACATGAATGCTATCTATCGGGATAACATTACCAGATATCTGCAACTTTGCCAACTCACAAGCACATGGTAATCCATGAGTTGTTCTGATTGAGCAACCACACTTTGTTTTGTCAGTACCTACAATCTTCACTCTCTGTAACTGTTTGTCAATTTCTTTCATGACTTTCCTTGATACACAGTGATGTAGACTTTGAAAAAATGGTGAATTATACCCGTGCTCAACATCTGCGATTGTTTTGTGAAATGACGATTTAATGATACATATTTGGTTCTTCAACATCATATTCACAGCCTCCCAACTTTTACACAAATCACCAAAACTAGTTTGCAACATGTTTTTCAATCTCCAATGAGCAGACTCAACTCTACAAAAAAATTAAATAACACAAATTAAAACAAATCACATAAATTAGTAAATCATATTTTCTAAAACAATACAAATCATAGTTTAAAAATACCTGTTAGATGTTGTGTTCCCCAGATGTATCACTCTATTGGTCCAAGCCGTGACAAATCTTGCTTTGTAAGGTGTCAACCAAGACTCTTTCACATAATCAACAAAAAGGATAATGTCGGCACACACTAGCTCAAAGTGTTGCAAGTGATGATCATACTCCTCCACACTAGTCGAATATACAATTTTGTTCCATAAATCCATTACTTCGTCTTGTCTATCTTTTTTCACATATTGTTTGCATCTTGCCCCAACATTTTTATCAATATGAAAACGACATAGGAAATGAATTGAAGTAGGAAACACAACTCTAATAGCATTCATCATGGCAGATCTCTATCAGTCACAATAACTTTAGAAATTAAATTCTCAGAAACGAACAACTGTCTTACCTTTTCAAATGCCCAGATAAAGTTATCTTGTCGCTCTTGTTCCAAGTATGCAAACCCAACAGAAAATGACAAACTAGTAGATGTGATACCGACAATTTCAAGTAGCGGTAACCGATATCTATTTGTTTTGTATGTGCTATCACATATCAAAACAAAATGAAACGTGTTTAACATCTTTATGCAATCAGGATGCGTCCAAAATATATCTCTCAAAACATCTTAATTCTCCCGTCTTCTTGTCCAATGCACATAATTTTCTTGTTCTATTAACTTCAACAGATGCTGCATTTCTGTGTACGAGCCTCTCAACGAAGCTCGATAACTATTCCTTGCTTTGTATATTTGACTGGGAATTGAGAGATTAGCTTTATTTCTCTCTTTCAAAGCATTCAAAATGAATCTTGGTGCAAGCTTATACTTTGTCATGTCATTGACAAATTTTCTCTCTTCTTCATTTAAACGCCCCAAATATGAATGACCGGTTAAAGCATCCGCTAAATCATGATTATGCGTTCCACAACGAACACTAATTTTCCATCCTTCACCGATACTCAACGGTATACATCTGAGCTTAAACGGACAGTTTTCCTTGTGAGAACAAGTTGCTGTTGTTTTTGATTTAGATTTATATCTTCCGCCTCTTTCGCATCCCAAAATTAATTTGTCTTTTCTTCCCCTCTTTCCAGTTGCTTTGTCTGATCGAATGATAACAATTAAGATTCCATTTTGCCTTCCAACGTTTTTTGCCCATTCAAATACAGATTCTCGAGAGGGAAATACCTACAACATATGTTTTAAATATAACATCAAATATATATCTATAATCAAAATTTGATCGGTGGTGGATTATTAATAATAATACCTGATCAGTGGTGAATTTTGCTGTAGAATCGACAACTATTGTTGAAGCTGGAACCTCAACTCTACTCATACCTAATTTCAAAAAGATTAAAAAATTTAATTAATAATAATATTAATAATGTTAAAAAAAAATTAATATTAAAAAAAAAAAATACATTTCGAAACTTTCCTTGGAAATGAAAGTTTCGAAACATGCATCCTTCGAACATTTATGAAACTTTCGAAAAATTACATTTCGAACATTTGAAACTTTCGAAAACATGCATTTCGAAACTTTCAAGTTTACCCAAAGTTTCGAAGCTCTTGAAAATTCTGGGTTTATACATTTCGAACATTTGAAAGTTTCGAATAAATGCATTTCGAAACTTTCAAGTTCAACCAAACTTTCGAAAATCTTGAAAAAATCTGGATATATACATTTCGAAGGTTTATTGTTTAACCAAAATTTCGAATCTTTTCAAGTTCTTCAGAATGTTTCATTTCGAAGCTTTCATGTTTAACCAAATTTCCGAAAATAACTGAAAAATATTATTTCGAAACTTTCATTTTAACCAAAGTTTCGAACTATTCAATAAATCTTACTTTTTTTTATTTCGAAACTATCAAATATTCGAAAATTTTGGAATTTTTTGTAACTTTCGATTGGGGGGTGTGGAATGGTAAATTTTTTTGTTATTTTATAGTTGGTAAAAAAGGGCATTTTGGTCTTTTCCTATCAAATGGGGGGTGGGAGGTACAGGGGGTGCCTGGTACATTCCTCTTATTTTAATTTTAACTTTTGAGCCCTAGGCCCTACAATTTTTCAGACTTTTTTGGACCGTTTATTCGGGTTGGTCTATTTTGACAGTTCTATCTAAAAGTATAGTCAAGTAGTGTAAATTATAATGTTAATGAAGTAATAAGAAGGAAGTCTTGACTTTGATCCATGCTTCTAATAATTTTTACCTCTAAAAACTATGTGCCACTTCATCCAAATTAGCCATGTCACTATTTTTTTACAAAAAAGATTCATAAAAGAACTTTTTTAAAACTTGTTAGAATTTGCAAAAAAATTACAGAGACTAAAATCAAAACGAAGCATATTTACAAGGACCAAAAACATATTTAAACCACAAAAAAAAAAAAAAGAGAGACTTATCCTTAAAAAAAAGTTTAATTTTTTCTCTTTAAAATGAATGTCATTCTAATAAAAAATTGATTCAAAAGAAATGTCATTTTTTATATTATCAAAGCAACTTTAATATTTTTTTTAAAATTCTACCTCTCAATTATTATAATGTACGCTACTTTTAAAGCAATAATTCTACGTTATATTTATAATAATGGAAAATTAATCAACACTTAATAAATTTATTTTAGTAAACTTAATATTCTCTTTCTTTTAATCAATTTTTATTATATACTCAAAAATATTAAATAATATTTATTTTAAAACGGAAGGAGTAAAAAATAAGAGGCGGATAATGTAGGAATTCACTAAGCCTAATAACTTATGAGTTGTAATACTATTTCGGTATAAAAATAATTATTAATAGATATAACTTTAAAAATAATTATAGTAATTAAAAGTCATATATCTTTAATCATTTAATAGTTGAAATTCACTGACAATATAAAAACTTATTATATTAATAGTATATATGAATTAAATTTATATTTTATTTATTAGTTGAAATTCTCTCTATTTTTAAGTTCTCTATTTAGAGAGGCAAAACAAAAGAGATATTATAGTTTATGGAAAAAAAAACAGTTTTTTTTAATCTTTCTTTCTTCAAATAGAGTACTCCCTAAATAAAAATAGAGTTCTATGTTATATTTAGAAATGTAGAAGATGCCACCCCTTATTTATATGTCTTTGTTTTGTTTCTGAACATGACAGAAAACTCTATTCACTAATAAAAGCACATCAGCTTTAAAGTATCTTTTTTATAAATAAATTTTTAAAAAATAGCAAATGTAAAGGAGGGTCCTTCCCCTTATAAGCACCATTTACATAAATATTTTCATTGTAGAAAAATAGTGTTTACAGATAATGATGCTTATATAACAGTCCTCTATCTCCTATTATTTATAGTTGTCACATGTATTAATTTTGCAAAGTATATTCTTTCTTTTTAATTACTAACTTCTTTTAATATTTAAAAAATTTATTGTTGAAATATAATGATATATTATTATTCATACATTGAAGATATTAGATACTTATTAAGCATGACATTAAAAAGTTATAAAATGATTTATGTGTATACACAAGATCTATTTAAGGATTCAAATTGGAGAATTTCATTATAGATGTACGTATTGTTAAGTGTTTTTGTCTAGTTAATAAGTGTCATATTTGATAAATCAAAAAATATAAATTTTGCATTAAAAAATTAAAAGTTAAGGGAAAATTTAAGGGCACATGTTAGTGATTCAAATGTAGGATTTGTTTTAAAATTTGTATATTCAATTCTTTAAAAATTCAAATATTGAGTTTTTCAATAAAGAAATTCTAAAGACATGTGTTAACACGATCTTTTAAAAATGCACAATTTTCAATAAGCATTTATATTAATATTTCTATATTATGAGTCTTTTTGACAAAATCTTTATTAGAATTCTTAACAAATGTCTTTAGGTCATTTATAAGCATTTGTTATTATTTTTATGTTAATGTAGCTAGTTGAACTAATTAATTCTTTATCAATGTAATTTCTATATACTACCTTTGTCCTTCACCAAGCATCTATTGAAAAAAATTATCCATAAATATAACTTCTTTTTCAATTTATGAGATGTATTTATTGTTATTTTTCCAAATACCTCTTAAAGATAAATTAGATACATTCATATATATATATATATGAAAAGGACATTTTGTAACATCTTGCACATATTATCGCTATTGCAAATCCTTAAGTGTGATTATATAATCAAATCACACTTTATATGAAAATCGCTAACAATACACTTTTTAACATACATGTATTTTTTAATATATTTTCTTTTATTGATTAAAATTCACATATATCTCAACAAATCGTGTGGATTTCGTATAAATTTGACGGAACTAATGTAGATTTAACTAAAAAATGATTTATGAAAAAATGCATGTTGTTAATAAGTATGTTACTATTATTATTGTTTTACTTTAGATATAATCACACTATAGGACAAAATTATAGATTGTTTTGAAATTAATACTATATGTTACTATTGCGCCAATGAGTACAATGGCGTAGATACATATAGACGTGCGCATCCAATCTAAAGATCCCACTAATATTTGCCTAGGTCATTACTCATTATATTCAATAATGTTGTCTAAGTATACATTTGGGTTAATTATTGTCAATAATAATAAACCATTGGTGACAAACACAAAAAGTTACTCTTCATTGGTTACAGTGTATATATATAAAGGAATAATTAATATGGTTGTATCAAACTTAATATTATGATATATTTAATAATTTTTTATTGTAATTCGTATTATAAAATTTATCGTTTAAAAATTGTTATCACATAGATATTTGATCTATAAAATTTAATGTTAATATTTGAAATATTATTGATATATTTTAAAATTATTGTCATAAAATTTCTGTTAGATGAATTAATATTAACGTATCTCATTTTACATAAAATTATTTGTGATTCAAAACAAATTTGATAGACGTATAATTTATGTAATAGTAGTTTTCAATCCATTAATCACTAATATTTGATTATCTAATCCCTTTATTTATATATATATATATATATATATATTTATTGTCTCGTTATTTTTTGGTTATTATTTTCCTTGGCAACGAAAAAAAACATGGAATCACTGTACAAATCCATGCCTAAATAATGTGTGGAATGAAAAGAAAAAGAAAGGAAAAGGAAGAAACTCATCATTACAAAGGAAATTTTGATACAAAAGGACAATCTTATTGGGGTCCTTTACCCCACAAACATATACATCACATATAAATAAGAGGCTTTTTGTTTTTGTGATTAAAATACCAACGAAGAGAATGATAAACTACTTTAAACAAAGCCTCCATATTGGACCCAATATGTTTGTGCAAAATTTCTTTGCCATTTCCCCTATGATGGGATGCATTGTTTTCACACCATTTACTTGATATTTTTTTTGGGACAGGAATTTATTTGACAAATATTAAAACCACAATAATTATTTTTGCGAATCATATGTATCTTGAAATTTTTTCAATGCATGTGTAACATAATAATAGGAAAATAAACCCTCTTTTCTTGCCGCTAATCACTCCACATAGCATCCATCTAACTCAAATAGCCTCAAACAAATTATTTTTATGGTAATTTCTTAGATACCAATAAAAAAAGTGGGTAATGGTACTCTTTAAACGAAACTAATTCAAATTTAAATTTAGCTAGAAAATCACGTAACAATCAATATTTGGATGTTAATTTTTTTTTTTTGGATGTTATTCTTAGCATGAGGTATGTCAAGAAAGCAAGTGATACAAATAAAAAGTTTAAAAGATTATCTATCTAAACAAAAAAACATTAACAGCGCAAAATACACACGCCACCAAAAACAAAACGCAGCAATTCAATAAAAAAAAAAAAACAAAGACACCTAAGGCAAGCAATGAACAGAATGTACTCACCATTACTTTAGATCATAATAAAAATATTTGGCACTATGTTTGAACCTTCGTCATGACAATAGTTTAATGTTGTCTAAAATCTTATTTAACGTTGGAAATCTTATGTAGCCTTTTTATTTGAAGTTTTCACCTTATTTTTATGCACTTTGATTAAAGGTTAGAGATTAATTATAATTAAATGATTTCATTCATTTGCATGAATTGAAATTTCATATAATCAGAAATTTCTGTATTCACGCAGTTAAATATTTGTAATCGTTCGATTAAAATCGACCAATCTAAATTTAAGTTTAACATTTTAAATTATATAATAAAAATTAAAATATATATTTTTTATGACCATCTTAAATTTGTGTGACTGAGGCAATTTTCGAGTGCGGTGAATCCAATTTATATTGCATTAGCACCTATATATGGCCTTGTGGAAGTACCTCAAACGGGCATGATTGCGCATTTCTTGGACAAGTAGCTAGGTAGGTTTATTTATTTCTATCATGGTGTAAATTAAATTAGTCCTTTAATACTTTACTTTTTTCTCAATAAATTAGTCCTTGAATACTTTAAAATAAATAAATAGCCTTGAAAATTGAGAGATGAAATATATATATAGTATATATTTGTAGAGCGAAGGAATCCCAATGGAGAATGTAGAGAGTTTGGCATGTTAATAAAGCAAGACAAAGGGAGGAGTATAGCCTAGAGGGAGATATATCTAGGGATACCCTCCTAGGGATTTAAAAATATTTCAATACTACGATTAGTGTGGCTATTATTTAAGGTCTAAAAGAGCAACATTAACTCACTCCATGCCTTGAAAATGAAAAAAAAGTAAATAAGATAAGATAAACAAATTAGGAGGAAGTGAGATGAGTATATAGTATGTATACTTTTTATTTATTTAAGGTATAGTATGTATACTTGTGTACTTCAGTTTTGTATTCAAATGGCATGAAAATCATCGTTGAAATTGGTTTTGAAAGTTGAAAGGATCGGAAGAAAAAAAACAAGGAAAAGATTATACTAATATTTGCTTTTGTTACTGCTTCTTTTTCTTTTTAGTGAAAATAAAGTGGAGGATGGAGATGTACTTGAAAAAAGTGTTTCCAAATGGAGGAATATATAGATAGCTCAATGGAGGAATATATAGATAGCTTAAATTAAGGGTGCGTAAAATATATGGTTAGTTAAATCATATTAATAAATTAGATTGTATTACATAAAAAAAAAATAAGTCAATTAAATGGTTTATAAATTAAACTATATATTTAAAATAATTCAGTTAATCAAACTTAATTCAAAAATCAATTTAACAATTTTAAAACTTTTTTAATCTCAATTAAGATTTTTTCTCCTACAAAATTTTTGAAAATTATTTTTTTCGAAAAGAAAATATAGAAAATATCAAAACTTTTTTTTTTGAAAAAATCAAAAATTATTTTAAATCATTTTTTTCTTTGAAACTTTTTGAGAAAAAAATTAAAAAATATTTTATTGTAAATTTTTTATTTTTGAAAAATAATCGAAACTTTTTGTCTCGAAATATTTTTTTATCGGAAAATTTTTTACATCTATTTTTCTCAAAAAAAAAATTGATATTTTCTTTTCGAAAGAATTTCTATATTATTTTTTTCGAAGAACTAGTTTGAAATCTATTTTAACTAAAAACTTGTTCAAAATATTAAATTGATTTATATTTATAAATCAGTTTCAAACTGATTCAGAACTACACTGAATTTGATTCGAATGTGGTTGTTTGAAAACTGAACCAAACTATTAATATGGTTTAATTCGATTTAATTTTTACACTATAATTACCCATTTTAGTTCAATTCGAATTTGTATCATTAGATAAGGTAAATAATATATATATATATATATATATATATATATATATATATATATATATATATATATATATATATATATATACCATTTTACTTTCAATTTAGAGATTGTGAATCATTATTTTGTTTTGACATTAAACAATTTAGTCTTTTAAATTTATAGAAAAACTAATTAGTTCTTTAAATTAAAATTTATAATATCTATCAATTTAATTCCTCTATAAATTAATTTAATCCATTTTGATGAATCTGAATCATAAAATGGAGATCAATAAATGTTTTAAATAAACTTCTAGAAATATATCTTAACTAAGCATTACCTAAACATGTGAAGTCAACAATTTTGGTACTATGGACTAAATTGATTGATAATTTTTGATTTTATAAACTAATATTTTTCACTTGTTAAATTTTGAGAATTGAATCAACAAAAAATAATTGTCAAGTTTGTAAGAATTCAACTGATTTCACAACGACCAGAGTTTAAATTATTTTGTTTATGTAAAATTATTATTAGTGGATGATATTTAAATATTTTTATTAGCGGTTTTTTAAACGCTGAAATTTTATCTTATTCTGATAAACTCTTGAAACCCAATCCACCTAGATATTTTTCCACCAAATATTTTTAGTACTAAATTGCCTGACCACTAAACTTTCAAAGGTCAAAATGATGATTCACTTCAGGATACCCTTGTATTACTATTCACAACAATTACTAAAAAGAAAAATTACACGTCTAACAATTGCATTTAAATCTCAATATGATTATTTGAGAGATTTTGTTACAAGAAATGATTACAAAAAAATGCCAAATGAAAAAGTTAGATTGGACTACAAAAATTTGATACCTACGTGTGCTTTTTGGGCTCTCTTCCTAACCATGATGGTAAATCCATAGAGATAGAAGTTGCTATTTGCATCTCCGGTTTTTCCTAGAGACAAGTTCTACATTACAATAAAAAATAAATTATGTATTGGTATTATAAGTTTTTTGAACAATAATTTTCTTTTATTTGTCTACCTATTTATTAATGTAGTATCTATTAAAACTGACTAAATTAAGAATTTTAGTATATAGATGACATGTCATTCAACTATTGGTGATTTAATTTTGATAGTACCAAAACATGTTAATTTTTCAATGTATCGTAAAAGTCTCTTTTTTTAATTTATCCTTTGCGCAAAAGATCACCTTTTTTTTTTTTCTGTCAAATGTCTTTTTTATTTCTCACTGAAAACAATATTCATTCATTTAAATTAATAGAACTTATATCGATAACAATACAATTCAAAGTCGTTAAAAACAAAATTGATAAATTTGCGAACAAACTCACAACACTCAGGTTAATAGCATAAAATGGCAAAATATCTAAAAATGACAGAGCCTTTATATATGATAAAATTGAAGTGTTTAGAATACCCATGTCTTTGGAGCTGTAACGTTGATGACACTAAAATCATTGATTGAATTTGCACTTGATCAAAATTAATTTGTAGACTTGAACCAAACAAACACATCAATGAACGGAAAATTAAAATATCGCACCAAGACAACAAATAAAACATTGCATTAGGATGACGAAATCAAAAATAAAACGAGAGAGAAAACTAAATATATAAAACCACTTATTTGAATAAAACTAATTATATGACTTCAAATTACTCTTATGTGATATATGAAGAAGAAAAGTTGCTACAATAGAGACAATAAAATGACCTCAATCATATACCACAGTAGAGACAATAAAATAAAATTATAATACATAACACAGCCACCATATAGAACTTGATCACGCTCAGTATTCCAAGTATGAGGGTGGAGTTAGAATCGATATTGGTCTTGGTCGGCAGACGATAGTCACAAATGGAGTTGAACCGACGAAGGTGTTGGACTTATGATTCTAGTCTTGGTCGGTTGCGGAAGCACTACAACAATGCTATGTTGTTATTAGCTTTTAGCGGAATACATTTTCTTTTCTTTCTTAATTATGGTCAACCTATTATTTTTGTTTTTCAAAAAGACCAATTTTTAAAATCAATCCAAAAATAGAAAGAAAAAAAAACTATTATTTGAGTCATCCCAAATTTGCTTATATTAAGTTTTTGAAACAAAAAAAATTAATTGTAGTAGACCAGCTTGTAGCTTATTGGGCTAGCCCAACTCAGTCCCATTTTTAGAATGAGCTAAATAGTCCGGGCCAAAATAATTGTAGTAGACCAGCTTGTAGCTTATTGGGCCAGCCCAACTCAGTCCCATTTTTAGAATGAGCTAAATAGTTCGGGCCAAAAAGACTCATTCATTTTTGAAAATTTTACCCTGTACCCCCTCATTTATCCTTATACCCCAAAATTCAGATGAAAAGACGAAAATATCCTCGTATATATTAATAGACACACACAAGTAAGTGCCAAAATTTTCATTTTTACCGGAAAACTTTTTCAAGTTTTCCAGAAATAATGAACTACCGAAAAATTTGTTGGTGACTTTTCCGAAAGTTACCAGAAAACTTCACCCACAAATTTTCCTGTAGTTTCAGATTTTTTTTTTATTTATTTTTTTTATTATATTAGTATTTATTTAATTCATTTGATTTTAACTATATTTTTTCCCTTCTGTACCGGAAATCTTTTTTTTTAGTTTTCCGGCACACATTTTTCCCTTCTATACCGAAAATCTTTTTCTAAGTTTTCCGGAAACATTCTTCTATACCGGAAAACTTTTTACAAATTTTCCGGTAAAACCCTGGGTACTGGAATTCTTGAAAATAGTTTTCCAGAAGTTATCGAAAAACTTACACCTACCAGAAATCTTAAGTTAAAATGAATTTTATAAAAAAGTAAAAAAAAAAATTGAGAATATTTTTGACATTTTCAAAAAATTGTGGGGTATAGGGTTAAAAAGGGTACAGGGTAAAGTTTTCTTCATTTTCTAGACTTCCTTTTTAAGATCCCATCTGTACTAATATGTGGGTCAAATGGTCCGTTCCATTTGATCCAACCCATCTTAACAACTCTATATAATGCATAATATTTTTTCAGAAAAATCAACTTTCTTAACACATTTATTTGTTTCGAAAGTTATTTTATGGTCTACTTATCCATTCTGAAAAATCTGATTCGAAAGTGTGATTTTTTTAGAAAAATGATCTATTTTCATGTGGCCAAGCAGTTTAAAGTTCTAATTTCAATTATCATTCCTAGAATTGTGAGCTCCCAACATGTTTCCCCTCCATGTCAAGCTAAATCTGAATTTGAATCAATTATTGGAGGGGGTGCATGTGAGGGAGGGGTCGCAAGGGAGGCGGTCACAGCAGTGGGGAACAGTATGTTTTATGGTGTAGTCTTGACTGCATATGATCCAATTTGAAGGGATAGTTAATAGGTTATTAGAGGGGATCTATAAGAAGCTTATTCCGAATTTAAAAACTTAAACTAGTTCTTTATCAACTTGAAATAAAGTGTTATCTTGTTAAGCAAAGGATCTTTAATATATTCTGCAGGAGACTATATGAATTATATTCAATGAACGCCTGTACCATCTTTTGGTATTTTCTAAATTTTGTCCTAATATCCTTTGGTAAATCTACCAAATAATTAGTTTAATTCCAGAATGCCTAATCTACTTCCCCACCTACTGTTTGTTTTTCCTACATTGAACCAATCTAGCAACAGTATTTACTTTCTCAACAATTAGTGGAAGTAGTTCAGCAGCAGCATTTATAAATTGAACTCCATCACTTGAAACCTCTTCTCTTAAACCCTTTTCTAATTCTGAAAATAATTCCACAGCACTCTCAGCTGCTGCATCCAAGCTACCAAATGCTTTCTTGCATGCAGCTATGGTTTCTTGCAGTTCACTCCCTTCAAATCCGCCTTCCTTTTGATCTATGCCTTGCCCCGGCTGATTGTCTGTTGAATTTTCTTTGGCAGGGTAGCTGATTAATTCACATGTTGAATCTGCTAAACCTGGTGCTGAATTCTTGAGGTCCTACAATAGACAGTTTGAGAAGCATAGATTGAGCAAAGTGATTCATGGAGGGCTACTTTTCATAAACTACAGGCTTTTCAAAAGTTCCATTGTGAAGTATTAAAATGAAAAGGTCCACTTAAAAAGTATTAATGGACTCGTGAAAAGGACTAAAATAAACACTGTATTATGTGGACTCATGCTTTGATGAAACATACCCCATAAATCAAAGTTCAAACTACTAATCCTAACATTCTTCAAAGCACTTTGATTGGAAAAGGAAGGACATGGTTTTATAAATCGGTATATCATACATACTTGTTCACAAGAATTTCTCACTTCTTCGATTTCCATCACCTGCAAGGATCTATTTTCTGTTATAATATGAGTTGCATCTTCTTTGGAGCTCTTGCTATCAGTCATATTCCTGACTGGACTGCTAAATAACTTCTTGCGGTCCCCTGCAAAATCCCATTGCACAGTGTATCTTGCAGATAACTTTCTAACTAATGAATTCCTAGACACCATCTGTACAGATAAAACATCACGTCAAAAAAGAGCATTTATATGCTCAAGAAAACCTTATAAGATATCTTACTCCCTTAAGTAATAAGTATGAAGCAAGTCAAGACAATTCATCTAGATACACTTCTTTATCGCAAATTTTTGCTACAGCAGTTCTCAATGAAGAACGCTTAGTTTTTTCAATAAATTAATTTTTACAGCTTTAATGCTTAACTTTTCTTTCATCCATAATCCAGGAAACCGAGTAGGATACCAATCTTTTTCATTTTCCAAGCTCAATGTAAACACATTTTTATTTAGAAAAGGGAAAACCTTGGGTTGCAAAATTTATTGGAAGAAAATCATAACTGATAAATATCATCACCAACAGGTCCTTTTTGGTGACTTTCTCAGTAAGGCAATGTTGTAAAAAATGTATATTTGTAATTATTTATAATAATTCATTATAATTGTATTTGGCTCATTAATCAAACCCGTTTAGAATAGTCTATTTAAACAAATTAGTGCTTGTATCCTATTCACAGTTCTTCATCTGATCCACTAGTTGAAAATGCCATTTTTTAA
Organism: Cicer yamashitae; assembly: GCA_037974755.1. Lineage (NCBI taxonomy): Eukaryota > Viridiplantae > Streptophyta > Magnoliopsida > Fabales > Fabaceae > Cicer > Cicer yamashitae. The sequence continues at coordinate 9,098,784 of JBBPBQ010020321.1, read as the reverse complement.
AAAACTGTGGCAGTGGTACATTTTCAAAGCCAAAGAGAACTTTTTTAATAAAATTAAAATAATAAACCAGTTGTATTACCAAAAGTCCAAAACTATATTCTAAATTTAATAGAACAAACAAAATCAAGAAAATAATGCAATGTTTTAGAAACACGACTCTTCCAAATAATAACCTAAAATTAGAATATTAAATATAGTCATTGCATGCAGCACTAACCTTGTGTGTACTTGATAGGCTGCCAAAATGCCGCTTAAAGATATCACTGTCTTCTTCACAGTGCAGAGTGTCCAAGTTATCTTCAAGAGTTGTTTTTGACATGCTTCCAGATTCATCTAAATATAACTGCCCTGCTTTTCTATCGGAAACTTCTTTAGTATGCCAAGAAGAATCGCTACTGTTGCAATCAACATGCTGGTCCAAAACGAGATTCATCTTCTCATTAAGGTTACTAAGCTCAAAGGAGATCTGGTCCTCATTGATCAAAATCTTATCATGTCCTGCAATAAGCCATCATTTATAACATTGAAACATATTTTATTTATAAGCTCATCAGGATCACAAGAACCTTGTATCGAAATTGGAACAGACCATCCAAAGAGCCAAAGTCACAAGGGAAAAGATAAAATTTAATAGACAATGTTTAATGATTCTCCAATCACATGTATCCAATAATACTGAGTGAGATTTGTATCCGCAGCAGCAGGGCTGGACATTAAGGCCTTTTCCAGCTATATTAAATGTTTAACCCAGAGTATTAAGTTAAATTAAATGATAATAAATGTTGATTCGCTCATATTGACAATGATGCACATGGCACATTCACACAATATACAATAAGTGGGCAAAAGAACTTATCTCCTGACTTAAGCACTTGTGCAAGTATTTAGAAGAGCATGTAAAAATGGCTCATGACATAAGCTCCCACTCATAAGTGCTTATTGAAATTTTTACCAAAAGCTATTCCAAAAAAAATTGTTTACCCATACATCCCCTAAGTTAATATGTCAATTAAAGGTTCGAGGAGAGAAGGCAAATGCAATTTCCGAAAGGTAAACTATTTCTGTATTCTGGTCCTCTACTCTTGTAATTTTGTATTTTTGTTTAGTATTTTTTTTTTCATTTTAGAAGAAAAAACAGAGTTCATGAGCATTTGCATAAGACACAAATACAATATCAATATATTGTTTGTGTACAAGTGTTTACAAATCAAATCAAATATATAAAATTTGCCCACCTAACGTTTAAAAACTGAGCTAGATATCAATTATCAAAGCAATGACACCTCCGAAATATGATTCGATTGGTTCCATCAATTATATTTTGAGGTTTGACAATGATTAAATCAAACTCTGGTTGAACCAGATAATGTTCTAATGGGATATATAACCTGTTCATGGTCCAACACGGTTCTACGGGCAACACAGTTCAGTTTACCTTTAGGTGCATTCAAAACTATACACATTCAATAGTGTAGCTAGAACATTTTTGTTCATTACAACAGCTTTTGCCATCAAAATCATATTCTTCACATTAAAGCTAAATTGAGCTTCGTTGACATTTTGGTTTCTGTGCTATCATATATAAAACTGTGAGATTGAGAAATATTATGCGATCAAAGGGTCCGACTTACTTAAACTCGAGGGAATCTTTGGAAACTTTGTGTCAAGTACATTATGCATCTCCGGGGAGGAAAGTGCATCCATACAAACAGTGTAAACAGAGCGCCAATGGTTGTCCGAAGCAGTGTTGCTGAAATTATGGTGTTCTCGTGAGCAAAGAACTGATATGCCACCGAAAGTTCATGATTTAAGATTGAGACTCAATGCTTACTTGAAAGTACCTCTAGACCTTGAAGAGCATTGAGAGTCCACAGTCTCTGGCAATAATGAAGCATGATCCAATGGTATTTGAACTTCTGGGGATAAAGCAGAATATGCCTGATCATCATCAATGCAAGAGATATAAGAGAGTCAACTTCATACCAAAATCCTAACACCATATGTTGTGATCATGGAGCTAAGAGAAGTTTTTTGTGTATGGAATCTGCATTGTATGGTTGACACCACTACGATAGATTCCTTATTTTTCAAATCATGACACCCTTACATCAGAAGCTTCAACAAGGGTTTATTAGAATTTTAACTTCTACAAATGAGGTTGAACAAGGTAAACAAGCTTAACCTAATGTCATTGAGGGATCAGTGAATTAGAAAGAAATAATTTTCTCTTGTATATTACCAAAACTGAAATTCAATATAAATGCCAGTTTCAAACCATAGATAATTAATTTGTCCTCTTCAATGATGATGATGTTTATGTTCTTCAACATGCTGACCAATACATATATAGCTCTACTCATGTATAGATATCCAGATTCCAAATATGATTTCATAGACATAACAAAGCTTCTGCATTTTGAAATTGTGGGTAAGGGGACAGAATTTAAATACAATGCAGTTTCTCAGAATGAAAAAGAAATAATCAGAGTACAGATACCTCTGATGAAGTGTAACTAACATTCTTGCAGACATCATTGCAGCCAGTCCCTTTTGGTTGTGCCCATCTGGGAAGTCTTGAAATACTGTATTTAAAAGATGAAGCCTCTCTATGACTACTTTCTGAATTAAGCACTCCATTTCCATTTTGGCTCTCTTTCCTTAATGAACACACATCCTCAGGATTGATCTTGTAGTGCTGACACTCCTCTTCGCAAAATGATAGATAACTACAAGCAGGAGGCTGATCAGGGATTCTTGAAGGCAATGGATTACCTTTTTCCATTATTCTCTCCAATATTTTAGAAGACAATGGAGTGGGCAATTTCCATACAAAAACACAACCATCACCATCTACCTGAGTATGGAATAAGTTAATAACAAATTTGTTGATGGTTACAAAAGAGAGTGCAGCAGCATCTTTTCCTTTTCTATCATTATAACAAAGTAAGCCGACATAGGCACTGCCAAAGCAACCAAAGATTTTGAATAAGCTCAACTCCTCATCATTTATTTTGTCTCATGCACATTGAAAGAATTTCACAATTTTCTGAAGATTTGTTCAAAGTTCTAGTACTTTTTTTTCAGGGATGTCTTTCAGGTCAGGTCAATCTGTAATTTCATGGATTGAGTGTTTTTGACCAAACCCAGCCTACAAATGATGGGTTGGTTTGGATTTGCATGCTGGGGTTGGTTTAAAAAAAACGCAACCCATATAGTTATATGTAATGAAGGTAACGTATAGCAAGGACCATTTGAAAAATGGTCCACTGATGCACACAGAATAGTAACCATTGGATGTTTTGATTTTTAAAAATTATGGACCAGATTAAATAAAAAGTAAAAGGATATTATAGTGAAGACCTTTTTATCTTGACAAGACTGTAATAAAGAGCTAACATATGCAAAATATCACTTTACATTAGAAGAATGCAGTCGTCCTACTTCATGAAATTATGATACAGATTCAAAGTCATTAAACCAAATTAAGAATCAGTTTTTGTTATGTGAATATCAAAAACAGCAGAACACAATTATTGACCACAGAAGTAATGATTAAATGTTAGCAGGTACACCTTTTGGTTTCCCATTATTAACAAGGTGTGTCAATGTTGCACATGTTTAAACAAATGCATGGGATATCTCTATATTTCCTTTCTAGTTTCTGCTACAACATGCTTTAATGGTATAGTAATAGATGGTTTGATGTATGCAAAATTAATTGCCTAAAAGTAAATCAGAAATCCTTTACTTTGGAATTGCATATAGATATAGTTACCTAATTACCTAATATATATATGTATAGAATTTAATAACAATATCTGACAGTGTAAACAAGATACTATCTTGCCACAGAATGAACAAGTTTTTTAAAACTTAGTAACATTGTCAGTGTATAATTATTAAACACGTGCATACATATTACATACATAACACATGCATATGTACATACTACATAGATATATACATACATAAAACATATACATGTATGTATTGATGTGTGTGTGTAACATTAAACATGAAAGAATCTCACTGAAACTATATGCTTGCAATCAGGCAAAAAGATGACACCAGTAACAATTTCAGCATGTCCCGTGGCCTTGGCAACCATCTCTCCAGTCATAAAGTCATATATGCAGATAGACTTGTTAGAGAATGAGCAGACCACATATGTGCAGCTTGGATCCATTATAACCTGTAAAGTGTTAACATTATTAGCTGTTGTAAAGAAGAATGATGTCTGCAATCTTTTCAAACAACGAAGCTCACCTTTATAGGTTCTCCAAAAAATTTATCACCATTGTAGGACCTTATTAGTCTCTGAGTAGCCATGTTAAATGTCTTTATCTTCTTATCCTACAAGTATGGTAATGAAATTAGTAACTCTAAGTGCTGATTCAACAAATTATGAGTGTTGATCTCTTATCAATTTGACACATGCACAAACCTAATGTTTTTGAATTTACAAGGAAAGTCCTCTACAACGGTGTAACCCACCCTTGAACTTTGAAATGAGCATCACTGATATGAAACATGTACATTACCTGCCCAACTGTGACAACAGTCTCGCATGTCAGGTCCACAGCCATGTCCTAGACTGTCCCACACTGTGAAGCCTTTTGACGATGTTGCTGCAAAATTTTATAGCCATTATCTCCTATTACTACATCATGAAGGATCAGGAAACTGTAACAAAAAGAGATTATGTTAATTACAGAGGAAATTAAAAGCTGTATTTGGCAGGTAGGCTGCAAAAACCAATTAAAAGCTGCCTTCACTTGAATCATAATTGCCACAAAAGTACATAGCCAGTCAATCAATTGATATTATTGATGAGTCATCGAGTAGACAAATAAAATAATGAAGAACTAAATATATGTTTTGGTTTATTAAATGAATGTATTTTCTGTACATTTTGACGTCAGTAATACTTTCAATTGTTAGGCACTACTAGACAGTATTCCTAATTGTAATAATTAGCCATAAGAGGTTGGTAAAGCTCAAATTCATTTGTAGCTTTTTCCACACAGAATCAGAACCTTACAACGGAAAATTTCTGTTTCCTGTTATTCAATTGTTCAGAAAAAGTTACATAGTCCATTCAATTATTTTATTTTGTTTCAAATTCAGTTAATGTTTGTAATACCAAACCTTCTAGTGGCATACCTATCAGCACTACAGCTGAGAATCCTGCAACTGTCGCTGCTAATTTTGATAGAAGTCACAGCAGCTGAATGGTCATCAATGCTGCCAATAAGATCAAAATTTCTGCACACCCATACACTATAGTCATCAAAATGCACAACCAGCCAATTATGGTAGCCAATAAAACCGCATAACTCCACCTTCCAACATCATAGAGATGGATTATACAATCCCGTCCTCCAGAGGCAAGGAAGTAACTGCTTTTTGCAATTTCCCCAGATATAAATTGGGTGGACAAGGTAAAGCTTAATGTAAGAATCTCGGCATCATGAGCACCCTGAAACAATATACAGGATAAAAATGACCGTGAACATAAAAGTATACATTCAAATACGGTGTTATTGCACAATAACTTTAAATACACTCAGGTGCCATAATTTACCTGAAAACATGTGTAATCCGATGTTTGAAGGTTGTATATATAAAGGTTTCCTTTACAATCACCAGCAGCAAGATACTTTCCATCTGAACTAACAGCAAGAGATCGAAATTCTTGACTAGTAAGATCTACCTTAACTGCATCACGTTCAACAGTCCCTGCACTTACTGCAGCAATAGACAGGAAGAACATAACACTTGAGTAGAGGATAACACAAGAAGTCGTTGATGTTATTAGATTTAATCCTTAAATACACAGGGCAGAACATGAATACTCAATAATAAAATTATATTGATATGATGTGGATAATATATTAGATCTTTTTATATAATTAGATGTATTTTAAGAATTTATTTGATGGTTTCAAATTGCGGTTGCAGTGAATGTGGTCGCAGCTGCGGCCTCTTGAGCATGGGCTTTGTGGCTATTGCCTATTACGATGTGTATTGTGGTTGTTGTGGCATGAATTTATTTTGTTACACCTGATATTATTCTTTATGACTTATCTTAAAAATCTCGCATCTCTTGTTCCTTTCCCAAATCTCACATCTCCCTAATTACCAACGAACCACCATCTTAAAACATTCCCAACCCTACTAAAATTCCCTTTAATTACGAGATAAAGAAATAAGATTGAAAAACTATTTTTGTGAAGACCATGAAGTCTGTTGCAACTTGATGCAGCTATTACACTTGTTGCATTGCGGCCATTGTGGAGTTGCGTTGCATGTTTTTCGGTGAATTCCAAAAACACCGCAAGTGCAGTGTGTTGCGGCAGCGGCAGCTAGGGAAGCCACGTGTATTGATACCTATTAAAGTTTCTAGAAGAAAAAGGTGTTTGTCATGAACTAACATGTATTGATACCTCCCAACAAAATGGGGTTACAGATTCTCTTTCCTTAACTTTAGGATAGCAATTAATAGATTTTATCTACAGTGGTATATGAAATGAACGTTGTGTTTTTGTACAAAATCAATCAATTCTGAAATAATATTCAGTAACACTTCAAATTAAGATATTTTTCATATCTTCTGGCAGAAATGAATTGATAATTTTGTCAATCTTTCTGAGTTACCTAAACATGAAGAACCCAATAGTTCATTCTTAAGTTCTTCAGCGTCTTTTGACAAATCAGATTGCAAAGAAATATCCCATAGCCTAATTGTACCATCAGCAGAGCATGTTGCAAAAGAAACCCCTCCCGGACAACCTTTAGCAGTGCATGCGAGAGACGGATCATGCATGTTTTCACAACATAGATTCTTGATATCCCATATGCATGAGGAATGTGAAACTAGCACAAAACACTTTGTGGCCTGAAAAATAAGGTTTCGTCTGCATAACCACTAATAATTGTATTTAACACCTCAAAATACGGGAAAAAACTTACTACATCATCCACTAATTTAAAAGCAATGGCTTTCAAGAGTAAGAAACTAATCCATCATGAATACTTGTCTTGCATTTACATGAGGCTGATTTTTATCTAACATTAAAGTTATCATAACAAGCAAACCAAAAAATCATTTACCTGATTCACATCATGGATGTCCCAGATGTAGAGGCTGTGATCTCTGTAAATAACCACTGTAGTGTAAAAGTGAAGTGTATATCAATGCACAATGCAACAGTATGTTAAATACAATTGTCAAAACAGAACATGAATGCACTCACCAAGCTTTTCTAAGGCTGAAAACTGGCATGCAACAGCATCAGGCAGTGCAGGCAACTGTTGGAAATTCTGTTCAGGAAATAAGGCATTGCATACAGTGTTGTTTTCTTCATGAAATTTATTGGCCTTTGAATGTAATATACTGCCGACGTATTCCAGAGACACAGGGGTATATAATAGGACTGTTCCATTATTGCATGCACAAGCAATTAGCTTTCTTGATGTTGATAATGCAAAAGCTTTTTGAACCTGAAAGTGGTCATTTGGGGGTTGTTAAAAATTACAAAGAACTGCAGTCTAACACCAGACTAATTCCCCTGACAACTCAATCAAATTTGCAATGGAAAAGTTTATAATGGAAAGATCAACTCTGATTTTGCCATCTTAGAAACTAGCAACATTGTAAGAATATTCTGGCTTCAACTCGGAAAAACATTCACTTCTACTTGGGAAAATTATGTGAAGTCTTTACAGGTCAGTTACAACTTAAGTTACTTGACATTTCATGCACCAAGATGTCATCTTCTGAAAGATGCCTTTGGCACACATCAATATATTTCATGTACCTTCAAGATCACGGACTTTCTGACTGACAGCCCTGAATGAATAAGGTATAAAATGCCTGTAAACCAAGAAATTAACTCAGAATATTAACCCAAAAAATGACAATTTCAGACTTCCTCCAAACTGAACCAAACCTGAATCAGTCAATGTATATATAGGAAATAAACCACCAGCTTGTTTGCGAATATCATCACTGCTATTGCTCCACACTGAAGAGGCAATAGAGGTAAAAGAGCTTTCTTTCTGAATTGAGAGTTTTGCAAGCTTTTCGCGTATTGATAGTGATGCGATCCTGGCAGTCCTGCTCATCCCTCCATTTTGTTGAGTTTTTCTAGATGATTCAAGTGTCCAGAATTTCAAGTGCTTTTTACCAGCAGTTACGATAATTTTTGCATCTGATGAGAAACTAACACTTGAGATAGTAGAACAAGATGAAGTTGCTTGAAGCTTTGTTATCAGCGCACCACTCCGCCAGTCCCAAAGGTAAATATATCCCCCAACAGATACCAGATGTTTACCTTCGACGTCATACTATATAGTGAGTAAGAAGCAGCAAGTAATAAAATTCAAAAACAGAATATAGATAGCTAATGTGTAACCAACCATTTGGTGAGAAACAGATGCATGCAACTCCATATAGATGGCTTTTCAATTCAGAGACAATGGACAAAGTAGAAGAATCCCAAACCAGTACTGAGGACTGGTTTCCTACCTGCAAAACATAGATAGGCTCATGTAAACTATGTGAAAATGAAGCCATAATTTGTGTTATAAATAATGTAAATAGCACTATTTTAGGAGAGAATATATAGATACATGCATGCATGCATACATACATACATATATTTCCCAGCTGTATTATTAGTTTCTTACAAGATATAGAAATTTGACTATGAAGGTTATACAAATGCAAACTGTGAAAAAGCTTAGTCACTCACAAGCAGGGGCGCAGCCAGGAATTAAACTTTAGGGGACCAAATTCAGAAGGCATAATCTAAACTAGAACGATTAAAAATATCATTAAACATATATTTAATTATTTTTATTTGAGACATCATCACAACCATATAATGAGTTTTATCTAATTTTTGGGAATGTTTTTAATGAGAGAATATCATGCAATATCCAAATTAAATCTTATCAGTTTTTAAAAACATTTTATAATTCAATGATTTTAGAATTGCAAAGTTATCCCTCCCCTGCCTTGACTGTCAAACTCCTCCATCCAAATATACCTTAAGCATCCATCAAATGGTATATGAATAAAACATTATTAAACAAATAACAGTCAATATCCTCAGGAATGTTACATCAATTTAAAATGATTTCAGTTCACCCTGAAGAAGCACCATCCATGAGCTAGAAATATCTACTAGATGAAGCTATTTAATTTGTAGCATCTAGAACTTCTTTCCGTGAGGTTGTTGTGTGAGCATACAGAATACTACTAATACCATGATCAAGTTATGAGAAGTGATTCTTACCTCTCCAGCTGCAACAAAGCGGCCATCTTGTGGCAAAGCTACACAGCTCAAAGGCTTCGGCAATCTATTAGATGCCATGAGGTGCGACTGAGTACCCGAATTCACATCAAGAATCACAACCACACAACCTGCCAAATAAGCACATTTGGAACTCGAGGTATTCGAAGCCAACCCGTTGCTGTTTTTTGTTGTCAATCCAATTACCTCCTCCAAATCAAGCTAAAAAATAAATCCAAACATAAGGAACGACCAAAAGAGCAAATCTGTTTGGTTCCCAAACAGAATTCCCCACTCAGCACAAATTCATCACAAAATTTTAAATAGCTCACGATTTTTAGGCTCCATTTTCTAAGGAAACAAACAATTTAAAGGTTTATAATCCTGAAAATGAAAATGTACTTCAAAAAATTCAAATATAGTGCACCCCCAGAAGAGGAATTGCACATTGATCTGGGCAAAAAATCACTATCCAGTACTACTAACTACATAAAAAATTTAACCGCAAAATTTTACTTTGCTCACAATTTCTAGCACGAGTTTTCTCCATAACGAAACACTGAAAATGAGTATGGTTTGGGGAATAAAAATTCGCATTCTTCAACAAATAATAGTGAGTACTTTTTTAAATAAGCAAATGTTAGTTAGTTATATAGCACGACACTTCAGATTGAAAATGAGTGTGTTGTGTTAGACACGATTCATAGTTAGTTAAGAGTACTTTATCTTAGTAACTACTAACTAGATTTGAACCTTGCCTTCTACTCGTACTCCTTGGAATACTAGTGAGTAGTTCTCACTATTAGGTTTAATTGTTCGGAAATGAAAATAGACATTGTTAATTTGTTATAAGCAACAAAAATAATAATTAAAAGGAAAACCTTTGGTACGGTATCGGGTTTGTTGATTCTGCGAGTAGGCTTCATTTTGATAAGAGAACCTTAATCAAGCAATGTTGAAGATCATCCTTCAGCTTCACGAAGACTCGTTTCACGGTCAATTGATTTTTTAGAGAGAGAGATGGAAAGGCGGGAGTTTTGCCCAAATGAAAATTAAAATCTCCGTGTACAGAATCATATGGCATTCAATATATTTGAATATTATTTTGATTTTTAATAAATAGTATTTAATTTTCACAAAAAATTGATAAAAACTAGTATTTAATCATAGCTTTGTCAAAAAAAAAAGTATTTAATCACAGTTTTTTTTAAATTAAAATTTTACTCTTATTATAAATTAAAATTGGTTCAAGTATTACACATTTCCAGTTAATGGGTTGGATACCTTCCATTTTTCACAATTTTCATTTTTTTATTATCAATATTGTGGAAATATTAATTTAAGGTTAAAATATATTTTTGTTCTTTTATCTTTTACTCATGTTTTAGGTTAATTGCAACTTTGATTAAAGTAATTAAATCTAAATTAGATATTAAATCGGTGTAACTAAGTTTAAAGGTTTGACTGAAGTTATACCACCGGAATGAAATATATTTTCTTTTAATAAAATATAAACAAAAATAATAATTGATGTATTAGTCAAAAGTTAAGATCAAATATATCAATTTTTTAATTACTTTTTTTATTTATATTTTATTTCAGAGTAGTATTTTTTAATACATATTATACCAAATAAAATATTATATTAAACATAAAAATATTTTTATAGTTTCATAAAACAAAAAATCTATTTTCTTGACAAAAAAAAAAAATAAAATCGATTAAGTAAACTAGTGTACAGACTATTAAAAACAGTTTTTTCACAGTTTCCAACAAAAATACAAGGTCTAAATATTTTCAATGCACTTTAAAATAAGAAAAAAAATAGAGAGAATCTCTTTCTTCAGTGCAATCATCTACGTTTTGCTGTAAATTATTTTTAGGCTTAAAGCACTTTTCCACTTATTTTATTTAAAATGAATTTTTAGTTTTTTTATTTTTAAAATTGGTTTTTTGGTTCTTATAAACTAATTTTTGAGAATTTTTTGTCTCAACTATTTTTTATGACGTGGCAATTTCATTAACTTATTTTTGTTATTAATTTTATTTATATATTAAAAAATTTAAAAATTATTATTTTTTTAAATATTTAAATTTTTTCATCTTACTTTTTTTAATAATTTAAAATATTTATATAAAATAGTTAAAATTTTA
>JBBPBQ010020321.1:9051323-9076790 GCA_037974755.1 Cicer yamashitae | reverse complement strand
GGCTTCAACATGCGGGTCGTTTTCTCGGCTTTGGGTGCGAGTCGTTTTCCCAGCTTCAACATGCGGGTCGTTTTCTCGGTTTTAGGTGCGAGTCGTTTTCCCGGTTTCAACATGCGGGTCGTTTTCTCGGCTTCGGGTGCAAGTCGTTTTCCCGGCTTCAACATGTGGGTCGTTTTCTCGGCTTTAGGTGCGAGTCGTTCTCCCGGCTTCAACATGCGGATCGTTTTCTCGGCTTCGGGTGCGATTCGTTTTCCCGGCTTCAACATGCGGGTCGTTTTCTCGGCTTTAAATTTATGTAATGTCATGAATCAATGAATGAATAAATGAATGAATGAATGAATGAATATGTTGGTTTTTATTAATATTTTTATTGGACACGGCCATTAAAATCATGGATGAAAAAGGCACTTATACATTTTTCTTGAACTTGATATCTTTGATCTCTATTTTGTCCTTTTCTCTTTTTTCCCTTTTTTTTGTTTTTGTTTTTGTTTTTGTTTTTTCTTTTGTTTTTTTGGTTTTTTTTTGAAGAAGAATTACTGTTGTAATATTTAGTTGGATCTCATATTGTCGTCTGCCTTGCACTCTAAACAACCTCTAATATATCCGACTTTATCGTAATTCATTATATCGAGGTATGGTATATGTTTTACTTTCCAGTACACGATAATCATAAAATGCATTCGAGAAAGAAGGTTAAATTATAAAGATGATAAAAGTATATCAATATATTGAGGTTCAATATTCGTCGTAAAAAAAAAAAGAATATACATAAGATAAAACAAAAGGAATGGGTGGAAGACCCGACTTGGTTACTAGTAATTCACAGGTAGACTGTACTAACTTCTCGTGCCATAGTCCGATCGATATTGTTGGTCTTTCCCTTTTGAGTATATATTCTTTGTTTTTGTTGTTGTTGATGTTGTTTTTCTTCTTCTCTTAGGTTGCCCTTTCAAGTTTTCAACCCAGTAGGTATTTATTATATTTGTTTGTACCCTAATTTTTGCCTAGGTCGCCTTTTCAGGTTTTCAACCTAGCGGGTATTTTTTTTGTTTTTTTGTGTACCCTAATTTTTGCCTAGGTCGCCCTTTCAGGTTTTCAACCTAGCAGGTATTCATTATTATTTTTTGTACCCTAATTTTTGTCTAGGTCGCCCTTTCAGGTTTTCAACCTAGCGGGTATTTTTTTTGGTACCCTAATTTTTGCCTAGGTCGCCTTTTTAGGTTTTCAACCTAGCGGGTATTCATTATTTAAGTATGATACTTTTTTACGGCATCTGAGTTTACAGGGAGGACTAAATCTTTTCCATCCATATTCGTGAGGATCAAAGCTCCACTTGAGAAAGCTTTCTTCACGACGTATGGACCCTCATAGTTAGGGGTCCATTTCCCACGATAATCCTTTTGAATGGGTAAGATCTTTTTAGCACCAAGTCTCCCTCCCGGAATTCTCGAGGACGTACTTTTTTCTCGTACGCTCTTTTCAATCTTTTCTGATATAATTGCCCATGGCATAAGGCCGCCAACCTTTTTTCTTCAATTAAATTTAATTGATCGAAACGGGTTTGTACCCATTCCGACTCCTCTAGTTTGACCTCCATTAATACTCTTAGTGAGGGGATTTCAACTTCAATGGGTAGCACAGCCTCCATCCCATATACTAGGGAAAAAGGGGTTGCCCCAGTTGAAGTGCTTATCGAAGTGCGATACCCGTGTAGTGCAAACGGTAACATCTCATGCCAATCTTTGTATGTTACAACCATTTACTGAATAATTTTTTTGATATTTTTATTTGCTGCTTCAACTGCACCATTCATTTTTGGTCTGTACGGGGACGAGTTGTGGTGTTGAATTTTAAAGGTGGCACATAATTCATCCATCATTTTGTTATTCAGATTTGTGGCATTGTCGGTAATGATCTTGCTTGGTAGGCCATAACGACAAATTAACTCCCTTTTTATGAATTTGACTACCACATTTCTGGTTACATTGGCGTACGAAGCGGCCTCTACCCATTTGGTAAAGTAATCGATTTCCACCAAGATGAAGCGATGTCCATTTGATGCTTTCGGTTCAATCATTCCGATGACGTTTATGCCCCACATTGAGAACGGCTAGGGCGCTGAAAGGGTGTTTAGAGGCATTGGTGTGGCGTGGATATTATCAGCATATATTTGACACTTATGACATTTCTTTACATAATTAAAACAATCTTTTTCTAGGGTGAGCCAGTAATACCCGACCCGAAGAATCTTTCTAGACATGGCGTGTCCGTTCATATGGATCCGATAAGAGCCATCGTGGACATCTTGTAGAATTTCTTTCGCCTCATTGACATCAACACATCTAAGGAGTACCATATCATGATTCCTCTTATACAAAATATTTTCGTTCACGAAAAAGCTCGCGGCGAGCCGTCTTAGAGTTCTTTTCTCATTCTCCGATATTCCGGGAGGATATTCTCTATTAATAAGATAATGTTTGATGTCGTGATACCACGGTTTCCCATCAATTTCTTCTTCCATTAAGTGGCACTAGGCAGGATGATCTCGACTCTCCAATTTAATGGATGGGATTTCATCGCTTCGACTTATTTGGAACATTGGGGATAAAGTAGCCAAAGCATCAGCCAATTGATTGTTTTCTCGAGGGACATGGTGAAAGGTGATTTTTTTAAATTGTAAAGACAATTCTTTTATGTAGGTAAAATAAGGTATCAACGTCTTATCTCGAGTTTCCTATTCTTGGTTAAGCTGATTAATGACCAGAGTTGAATCTCCATACACTTCCAGCACTTTCGCTTTTGATTCCAAAGCTGCCAAAATTCCCATGGCACAAGCTTCATATTCTGCCATATTATTGGTACAATCAAAACACAAGCGCGCTGTGATAGGTATGAACTGTTTTTTGGGAGATATTAAGACAACCCCAATCCCATGCCCCATTATGTTTGAGGCCCCGTCGAACAACAAGGTCCATTTTCCATTATTGCATTCTTCAAACATAACCATGATGCTTTCGTCTGGGAATTCACATTGCATTGATTTATAATCATCCACAAGTTGATTAGCTAGATAATCTGCTAAGGCACTCCCTTTGATGGCTTTCTGAGTAACATAGGTAATATCATATTCTGATAACATCACCTGCCAGCGAGCAATTCGCCCTGTGAGAGCAGGCTTTTCAAAAATGTACTTGATTGGATCCATTTTGGATATCAAGTAAGTCGTGTGGCAAAGCATGTATTGCCTCAAGCGATGGGGCGCCCAGGCTAAGGCACAACAAGTACGTTCTAACATTGTATATCTTGTTTCAACCTCTGTAAATTTTTTACTTAGATAGTAAATGGCATGCTCCTTTTTTCCTGTTTCATCGTGTTGCCCCAGCACGCATCCCATGGCCCCATCGAGAACTGTAAGATACATAATCAAGGGTCGGCCCAGAACTGGGGGGACTAGAATTGGAGGCTTTTGCAAATACTGTCGGATTTTTTCAAATGCGTTTTGACATTCTTCGTTCCACACAACTGTTTGATTTTTCCGTAAAAGTTTAAAGATCGGTTCACAAGTCGCAGTTAGTTGTGATATAAATCTTTAAATATAATTTAGTCTCCCAAGAAAACCGCGAACTTCTCTTTCGGTACTCGGGGGAGGCATTTCTGAAATGGCCCGAATGTTATCGGGGTCAACCTCTATTCCCTTCTGACTAACCACAAATACCAATAATTTGCCCGACCTCACGCCGAAAGTACACTTGGAAGGATTAAGCTTTAGCTTAAACTTTCTAAGTCTTTCGAAGAGTTTCTTTAGATCAATAATATGTTTTTCTTTTGTTTGTGACTTAGCAATCATGTCGTCTACATAAACTTCTACCTCTTTATGTATCATGTCATGGAATAGGGTTACCA
The DNA here is from genome assembly GCA_037974755.1 of Cicer yamashitae. Lineage (NCBI taxonomy): Eukaryota > Viridiplantae > Streptophyta > Magnoliopsida > Fabales > Fabaceae > Cicer > Cicer yamashitae. Next base: position 9,072,884 of record JBBPBQ010020321.1, on the reverse strand, counting down.
TAGCTCTTTGGTAGGTCGTCCCAGCATTTTTCAGACCAAAAGGCATTACTTTGTAACAAAATGTTCCCCAAGGGGTGATGAAAGTCGTTTTTTCCATATCTTCAGCTGCCATCTTAATTTGATTTTACCTAGAGAAACCATCCATAAAAGAAAAGAGTGAATGGCGAGCCGTATTGTCAACCAGAATATCGATGTGAGGTAATGGAAAATCATCTTTAGGACTAGCTTTGTTAAGGTCCCTATAGTCGACACACATTCGAACTTTGCCATCCTTTTTCGGCACCGGTACGATATTGGCTATCCATTGGGGATAATTTGCCACAGCCAGGAATCCTGCGTCAAATTGTTTTTTTGCTTCTTCCCTAATTTTTAATGACATATCGTGCTTCATTCGCCTTAATTTTTGTTTGACCGGAGAAAAATCGGGTTTTAAGGGCAATTTATGCTCCACTATGCTAGTATCCAATCCAGGCATATCCTGATATGACCAAGCAAAAACATCTTTGTATTCATGTAGGAGTTGGATTAGTTCGTGATACACTTCTTTCTTTAAGATGGTGCTGACTTTAATTTCTTTCTTTATTTCTTTTGTCCCTAGATTAATCATTTTCGTCGGTTCCTCATAGGGCATGATACCCTTGGCTTCTCGTTCTACCGCTCTTAACAACTCTAGAGGAGGTTCATATTCTTCTTCGTTATCTTTTTCTGTTTGACTAACAAGATTGTCAAAATTATGCGACGAGATCTTAGTACAGTCATCTGTGAATGGACTATTCCTAAATCTGCAGGATTCAAGGCTAGGATAAGGGGAAGGAAAAAAAAGAAAGAAAGAAAAAAGAACAATTTTGGCGAATGAATGTTAAAATACGAGAACGATAAGAAAGAACAATAAGAAAGTAAAATGAGAATGCATTTATTGAAATTCAAAGTACTGGGAAAACAAAATTGTGTCCATCCTAAATATAATGAAGTATCTTAAGGTCTTAGTAAGAGTAATAATGCTTTTAGAATTACATGGGAATTGCATTAAATATTATAGGTGACTTGACTAATTTCCAATTCTTGATTTGTGCTCTTGCACCACACGGACGAATCCAATCAACTTCATCAATGGAAATGTCATCTCCAGCTGCTGCAATATGGATCTCACTTGTTGGTCTTGCACTTTGGAAACTCTATTGGATGTCATAGATGGGAATCCTTTCAGTTCTATGCTCTCGATTCTCGATCCGAGCTAATCTCTTTTCTTTTTTTTCATTGACCAATCTTCGTTTGTCAGCCTGGGTGGGTTTGTAGCCTAAACCCCACTTATCCTTATTCTCAGGAAGTTCCATCAGTTCTTTGAGCCCTTCTTCATCTTTCCCCAACCCATGCCATGGATGGTGTCCTCTGCTCAACATGAACTTAGCCACCATAATAGTAGTGTTTGACATATGTGGTTCTATAGGTGTCGTCTCGACGTAAGCGGTTTCCACAATTTCTAGTGTTTGGAAGGCGGTCTCTAGAGCTTCTTCTATCGTCTCAACATAAGGTGTGGTGGACAACTTACTCACCAACAAGTCTTCTTCTCCTGACACGATTACCAATTGATCATTTACCATATACTTCAGCTTTTGATGTAAGGTTGATGGCATTACGCCGGCAGAATGGATCCATGGCCTTCCCAACAAGCAACTATAGGCGGGTACAATGTCCATCACGTGAAACGTGATTTCAAATGTGACCGGGCCTATTTGAACTGGGAGTTTGATTTCCCCCATTACTTCTCTACGACTCCCATCGAAAGCTCTAACAACCATCGGGCTTGGTCTCATATATGTACCATCACAAGGTAGTTTTGCTAATGTCGATTTTGATATGACATTCAACGAGGAGCCATTGTCAATGAGGACTCTCGATATTATATGGTCGAGACACATCACTGATATGTGTAGTGCTTTATTATGCCCTCTTCCTTCGGTCGACAACTCATCATTTGTGAAGGTTAGGTGGTTGTTGGCAGTGATGTTATTTATGATGCCTCCAAATTTGTCCAAGGTGATGTCGTGAGTGACATGGGCCTGGTTTAGTATTTTCATCAATAGCTTCTGGTGGGACTCAGAATTCATCAGTAGGGACAACAATGAAATCCTTGTAGGAGTATGGTTGAGCTGGTCGACTATTTTGTATTCACTCTGTTGGATGATTTTGAGAAACTCACGAGCTTCATCATTAGAAACCCCTTTCTCATTTTCTACTTTCTCCTTTTCAACTTCTTCTGTTACAATTACTTTCTTTTTCCCTTTATCTCTGTATGTCTTCTCAGACGCCACTATTATTTCTCTATGTGATGTTTTCGGGGAGTATATCCGACCACTTCTAGTCATCCCTCTTATCCCTGAAACGTTCGTGGCAGCGGTTGTTTTTGAGCTAGAAGCATCTTCATTCTTCTGTTCAGCTAGATGTACCTCTACATTATAGTTCCATGGTACCGCTTTATTGTCTTTATATGGAAAAAGGCTTGGTATCCGAACTATTAAAGTCCTCAGGTCACTGGGGGGATTCATAGTTTCCTCCTTAGTGAAGTGAATGACTAATGGCTTTGGGATGGTTATGCCAAGTTTTTCTTCTGATTGGGTTGCGATCATATCATCATCCTTTTCCCAACGACCTATTTGAATGACGCCTGTGTTTATCAATTTTTGAAGTTCTTTTTTGAACTCATTGCATTCTTCCATGGAATGATCTTCATTGAGGTGGAAATTGCATCTTGCTTTCCCATCAGCGTTTCCTTGGATTAACCCAAATTTGCATAACTTAGAGAAAATTAGTCCCATCGGGGTCTTAATTCTCTCGACCTCTCTTATTAATTGGTGATTTTCTTCAATACCATTCACTATTGGTCCACCATGGACTGGTAGGGGATTGTTTTTCACGCTAGGTTCGTTTTCTTTGAAATTCAACCATCCAGCTTTAAGCAAATCGTGCACCTTAAATTTTAAAGCTAGGCAATTTTCAGTAGAGTGTCCTACAACCCCAGAGTGGTAATCGCATGCGGCGTTCGAGTCATATCCTTTGGGGTAGGGCGGTTCTATAGGTTTCCCTGGACATAGTGCAACCATAGAATTGCTAACCAGATGCGGTAATAATTCTGCATAAGTCATAGGGATTGGGTCGAAATGTACAGACTTTCTCCCACGATAGTTTCTTCCCCGACTTTCATAGGAATCTTGATTCCCTTGTAAGTTTTGACTTATGGTACTTGAGGTTTGTGAGGTTGCAGCGGCGTAGGGGCGATGCACGAAAGAAGGATTAGTTGGGTTTGACGCCACAAAATGGCTTTCTCCCTTCTTTTTCTTATTCGCACCTACGGGCGGCTTCTTTGTGTTATTCAATCCGGGATAGCTAGAAGTAATCTTTCCGCTTTTCAATCCCATTTCTACTCTTTCGCCTATGATGACGAGATCTGAAAAATTTGACGTGACACTTCCTATCATTTTGTCATAAAACGGAGGTTGAAGAGTGTTTATAAACATGGTCACCATTTCTTTTTCTAATAAGGGGGGTTCAACCTGGGAAGCTAGCTCTCTCCATCGTTGGGCATATTCCTTGAATGTTTCATTGTCTCGTTTTGTCATATTTTGCAACTGCATTCTGTTAGGAGCCATGTCAAGATTATATTTGTATTGTTTCAAAAAGGCATCCACCAAATCTTTCCAAGAGCCGATATGAGCTCGCTCAAGGTGCATATACCAACTCAGGGAAGCTCCTGTCAAATTGTCTTGAAAGAAGTGGATTAGCAGTTTTTCGTCATGGGCGCAAAAACCCATTTTTCGACAATACATAATAAGATGGTTCTTGGGGCATGTAGTTCCCTTGTATTTGTCGAATTCAGGCAACTTGAATTTCGGAGGTATTATAACATCAGAAACGAGGCATAGGTCTGAAGCATCAAATCCATAATTGTTTCCCCCTTCGATGAGTCTTAAGCGCTCTTCTAAGGCTTGCCATTTTTCTTGGGATTGATTGCTCTCGAGCGGTCGAGGTTCATGAGGTATGTTAAACATCACCGGCGTAGCTTCGGTAGCTTTTCCTTGCGACGAAGAGCTAGGAAATCTCAAAGTAAGGGGTGAAGGTTGCACTTGAGGGAACTCGCCAGTACTATGTTGCGGATTTGTAGCCATGACCAGCGGATTGTCGTTGGGGGGATGAGTGTCTATGGGTGGGGTATAACCTGGCGGCAGACCATAAGGTGGAAATTGTTGTGCCTTCCCTTCTTGATAATTAGTGTGAAGGTGTGGAGCGACGCCCGTTGGTTGGACAAGAGTGTTTTGGGGCATCCCCTCATCTACCAAAGGATTCCCATCATTTCTATTTCCAAGTGCTTATAGAATCTCCAAGATCTTGGTCATTTGCCCCTTGAGTTGGTTCATGTCTTCTCTTATTTCTTTTTGCTCTAGCTCATCCATGATTTTTGACTGGGATCGTGTCCGATAACGGTGTCGTAGCACCAGTTTTTTTATTTGTTGTGTTATTTTTTCTGTGAAAGAATATGGCATGAGTATGCAATGTGATGTATGAAAATGTAATGATGCATGAATGTTAAAGACCTATTTATTGCTTGTTTGTGAATAACTTAACCAATAATAAAGAGAGAACCATGAGATCAAAAGTGGAGCCAAATTTAATTCATCGAGAAAAAATAAAATACAAGTTTTACCACAAATGAGAGAACAAACAAAACTTAACAAAACGAAAGTAGTAACATAAACACGGAATTTGAAAATTTAATTAGCAATCATTTTTTTCATTTGCTCAATTAAACTTTTACAATGCTCAATAAAAATGGAGATCTCTTGAGGGGTAGAGAGAGGATTAACCATCCCGTCTGCATCTCTTAATAACGGTGGAATATCTCCGATAGCCGAATTGGTTAAATAAACCAGTTTGGAGAAGCGGTCCATCCAAAACATTCCTTCTTGAACAAGTCTCTCGATAGTGTCTTTTTGTGTATGCATCTCGTCTTATTTTCTTGCAAGTTCAACTCGGTATGCCTCAACGATCTCTTATTGACATTGCCTTTCTACCATTATCTTGCTTTCACATTCTGCTTTTACCCTCTCTATTTGTTGCTTTAGATTTGCTTCTTGTCGACGGATGACTTCATGTTTTTCCCCATATTTTTTTAGCAACTCCTTAAGCCTGAGACCTTTAATCACTGCATCATCCCTTTCTTGACGTCTGAGTTCAACTCTTCATTCGCACCCTGCAAACAGATCCGAGTTCTATTCTTGCTTTCTTCTTCCTCTCTTGCTCTTTTTTGTACTTTCTCAAGGATAAGGGATTGTTGAGTATTCTTATACTCCATATCTCTATAAGCCTGGTGAGCCCTCTCCAATTCTTGTTGTAATTTCTCAATTTCTTGTCTTTTTAGAGCTAAGTCAGCATCTAAATCTTCAGTACTGAAAAAGGATTCTGTTGTTACTACTTCGGGAGCAACTGTGTTGCAATGAAAAGGCAACTTGATCTCTAATGCCCTCTTTTTCACCCAATTATGATATTCCTTTCCTATACCACAACTTCTAGGCCCTAATTCTTGACCTCTTCTAACGACATCTCCCCAAGACTTACGTATTCTTCTCAGCAGGCTAGCATCATAAACGTCTCGTCCACGAATGACAAAAGATTTTGTTACATCCATCATTGGAGGTTTCGTCATAGGATAACCCAGTTGTCTCAATGCCACATAGGGACTATAATTTATACACCCTTTAGTTCCCATGAGAGGAACATCGACAAAGACACCGCAACTACAAATCACTTCATTTATATCTTGACTCCGGGAATACCACTGGACAGTTCTTTCGTTGAGATTTGCTAGAATATTGGCCCATTCCTTTTTGCTCTTAGTTCTTAACTGATGTGTGTCTTGGAAAATATGTTTGACAAACCAAAGATATAGTATTGGCGAGCAGCAATGGATTATGCCCCCTTCTTTCTCATGACGGAAGTCGAGCGTGCAGTAAATGTCAGCCAAAACCGCCGGTACTGGGTTCTCTCCTCTATGCTTGTAGGCCAAAAAAACGTCTACCGCCGTAAAATCCACAAAGTCCTTAACACTTGGAAATAAAACAATCCCATATATAATCAAGGCGAGCACATCCATGAAAGTGTCCCATTTTCCATCTCTCGCTAAGTTTACTGCTATCTCTTCAAGATATTTTACTGGGAATCTGATCAAATTGTCTTTGTTGGTTCTATTGTCTTCTATTTCCTTTATATGGATATCAAGTGTTTCAGCAATTGTTTTCAGTGAAGGGTAGTGTTCCATGTACTGGTAAGGTTTGCTCCCCTTCATCGGATATCCCATTATTCGTTCGACCTCTTCCAACGTTGGGGCCAACTGAAAATCCTTAAAGGTGAAACACCTGAAAGGAGGGTCATAGAACTGGGCCAACGCTGTAAGGGCATCCACTTGCACATTAACTTCAAGTAAATCCAGAATTTTGCCAAATTTCCCCATAAAGATTACACGTTGTACCTTTTTCAACTTCTGAGCTAGATTCTTAAGGTTGCTTACATCTGGTTTGAGAACTCTCAATGGCAAGGTCTTTCTTAATGGAGTAATGTTTGAGCCACCATTTGATCCCATGTTTCCTGTGGTTAAAGTTATTCACAACAAGTCTTAATTTTTATGGTTTTAGGATGATGTGATAATGATATTTTTTCAAAAGTGACCATGATGAAGAATATGATGCAAAAAAAAAAAAAAAACAAAACAAAAAAAAAACTTGGGTATACTAGAAGGTAAAAGTGAACAGGAAATAGAGTAGGTTTTTCGTATGTACATGATATTTACACGATTCTTTTTTTTCTTATGTTTTTTTTTATGTGAACCTTTACCATGGGTAGCTCTATGGTTCTAAATTGGTTCCTAGAGCACACAACTCAATTCTAAAATATTAAACCAATTAATAGGTAAACTATTAAAATGACAATATTATAGAAAATGTCAACTCTAGGTGAGACTTTCATGACAACCAAACAGGATGTACATCCAGAAGATTATCATTACACAGTCTCTAACTTATCTTAGGTTGCACTCAGCCCGGGTATAGAGCCCACTCATAAGTGTGTGAATCGTGTTAGAGTAGTGTATAGAAAAATTAATAAAGTAAAATAAAAAAATCACAATGAAAATAAATTAACAAGACACATATAATTATATTCACAATATAACAAAACAAATAAAACAATAGGGGTAATATAAATAAAACAATAAATAAGACATAATTATATACAATTAATTAGATTGAGCTTGACTCTCAAAAATCCCCAGTGGAGTCGCCAGCTGTCGCGTCCGGTTTGTCCGCGAAAAATGAGTCGCCACCAATTTTATTTTATTCAAAGGAAAAATTGGATAAAACCTAAAATAATGATTTTTGAACAAAAAAAAAAAAGGATTCGGGAGTCGATTACGAGTAGGGAAGGTATTACCACCCTACAACGTCCGTTAAAACTTTTACCCTATAATTAATTGTATACAAACTATTTATTTATTTATTCATTTATTTTTACTCCAAAAAGAATAATAAAAAATAAATAAATTATTTACATTAATAAAAGAAGTCAAAATATTTTGTTATTAATTTGGTTTGACAAGGAAAAAACCTTGCTCCTACGTATCCCCGGGTGCAATAGGAAAATCAAAACACACGTAGTTCTTGGTAGAAAATATTTATGTGTTGATTGATTTTATTATTAATTTTACTTTATGTATATATATCAAAATAAATTAACAACATAATAGTGATAATAATAATAATAGTGATACTGGTAATGGTGATAATAATAATAATAATAATAACGGAAAAAAGAGGTGAGATGTTTGTTCACGAATTGTATCTTTTTATTTTTGTTTTAAAGAAAAAAATTAGTTTTTGTTAAAAAAAAAACAACGTAACGAAAATATAATAATAACGAAAACAGATGTGAGATGTGGCGCGACGAGCGAGGATGAATTTCATCTGACGGCAGCGACTATTAATTCTAATCCTAAGGGAAAACTATTTATTTGTTGTTATGATTTTTTTGTTATTTTGATAAAGACGTGATATGAGCTATAAATTCAATATTACGATATGGTGAAATTTGTTTTCTTGGTGATTGGTTTATAAACATCAATTAGTTATATTTTTCTAGCATTTCGTGTTGCAAAGAAAATAATTTTAAGAACAGACAACTTTAGAAAAATGAAAGCTTAACACATGAGTTTATTTTTGTATAAATAGAAAAAGAGAAAGAAAAAAGAACATTTTTTAAAGGGATGCAATACAAAGACTAATAAGAAGAAATTAGAGAAGTGATACCTTACTACTGAAGTGGTTTCTTGCTGGACTGATTTTCCCAAGACCAGATTCTCTGCTCCTCTTTCGCATGTTATTCTCTCTTCTTTCTTTTTTTTGTGCTCTCAAAACCTGCTCCCTCTTCTACTCTTACTATCGATTATTTATAGGCCTTTCGGGTGTAGGTTACAAAAGACAAGGGAATAATTGCCAATTGATCACCATTTTATTACTATTAATCTCTTTTTTTTTTGTTTCTTTTTTTTCAATTGATTATCATTATACCGATTTTTATGACCATCAATCCATTCAATTGATCCTCATTATACCGATTTTTATGACCATCAATCCATTTCTTTTCAGTTTCTTTCATTCAATTATGTACCTTTATTTATTTGTTATTATTATTTTTATTATTATTTTTATATATTTTTATATATATTTTTTTTATTATTATTTTTTTATAGAAAAGAGTCTAAACATGAATTAGAGGCAAACATAAACCGGGAACATATGTGATTGTTTAAAGTTTAAAGCCCTAATTATTTATTTTTATTTTTATATTTCTATACATTTATTATTATTATTTCCCTTTTTTTTAATAAAAAGTAAAAAATAAATAAATAAAAAGCGGACAAAATTAGGTGTCAACAACTATGTTATGTTTTGTTTATTTATGGATGTTTATTATGTGTATGTTATTTGTGTAATGTCAGAAGTAAGAGCAACTCTTCAATGTTTGTTTAATTATGTAATTTTTATCAGCAACTCAAACACACAAACACCATTTACTCCAGAAAATATAAATCTTAGCATTTGACAAAAATATCAGATTAATCAAAATTAAAACCATGTACATTTAGCCAAAGTATTATAATTAACCAAAATATTAAAACAATGTACATATAAATCAAAAGTAATACTTCCTAATACATAAATACTATTGTGTAACTCTATTCCTAATGCTACTCTATCTCTTCCTATGATATAAAAATACATCATGTATTTGATCAATGATTGGTTTTAGACATGCATATGCACGAGTTCCCTCCTCCATCGTCTCACGTGCTACAAGTGTAAGATCTCTAATCATCCTGCAAATCTGCAGCGTGTCAGCTACATCAGAAGCGAACTCTTGTTGAATGACAACCTCCAAGTCTACAGGTCTCAAAGGATCTCCCTTTAGAAACAATTGCATGAAAGAATGTGAAACTCTATAAAACCAAGTTACATATCCAACTATGTTTGTCCAACTCATCTCCATAAATAGTCCCCGTATATCTGGAGTAACTGGGTGCAACCTAAAATCCATATACGCCTAATCGGCCTTCTGCATACTCATGGTAGGAGCACATATGTTTGGATGTATAAGGATGGTCTGAATAGATCCAAGTTGCCTAAGCACACGCTCAAGAAAGTGAGGATACTTCATCCTAGATTCACATCTAATCCATCCAGAGTACCAACATATTTCCTCCAACGGACGAGCCAAACGATGGTCTTCATAAGGAGAAAACCAATTATTTTGGACCTCCCGTTGATCCAGTGTATTCCTATATTTCTTTCCTAGTGGATGGCCTCAATGTAGAACTAATATACATGCACGTGGAAGGGACTCATCAGATTCAGCTTGCAAAGTTCCCAGATAGATGGTAGAAAAATGTTGCATGATCCATGCCTGAAGCAAAAAAAATATTAATTATAAATAATGTTCAAATAAAATTAACTAATATTATAAAAAAAATATTCCAATTAAATTAACTCTTAATTACCTTGAGGAGGGACAAGTGTTGGAACCAGGTTAGTTTTAAACTTAGAGTTCTGATGATAACAAAAGTATTTTATGAGAACAATATATTTGACTTCACAGAGAATGAAAGAAGATTCGTGTAAATTGAAGAAATCCAAAATAAGAGTTGATTCAGATTTATAATTGAAGAAAATCTAAAATAAGATTTGATTCACATTTATATATAATTGAAGAAAATCTAAAATAAGATTTGATTCAAATTTATCATTGAAGAAAATCTAAAATAAGATTTGATTTAGATTTATATTTGAAGAAAATCTAAAATAAGATTTGATTTAGATTTATAAATTGAAAAAAATCTTTGACCGAGTTAAATAGAAGGTATGGTCAAGATTTGAAGAAGATTTGATCAAGATTTTTCTACAACAAAATATGAACAGTATCAACTTGAAGAATTTACAAACTCAATTTGAACAAAATACGAATAGAATTAATATAGAGGAAATGCTTAAATTGGACTCAGATATAAAGAATTGGCTAAAGAACATATCATCAAAAGTATCTTGTTCAGAATTATTTTTGAATAAGATCATTGTTGACCAATCTAGGAATGAAGATACAATTCAGAATTAAACAAGGACTAAATTGAAGCCTTAATTTTAACTATAAATAGATACTGAAGGCTGAAGAATAAGACCATCGAAAATCAAAAGGGAGTAGAAGAACTCAAGCTCAAATTCCGAATTCATCTTAGAGTTCAAAGAGAGAAACACTTGTTCGAATGATAATTATTTTCTGAGTGTTTTTTTTCTTAGAGTGTGAGAATTATTATTATTATCAGCTTTATTAGAAGCAAACAATTATAGTTCCAATCTTTTGTATACAACCCGATAATGGTTTAGTTCCTTCTTTAATCTGGGGTTGTTAGGTTGTTAGGAGAAGACTTGACTTGTAGGGTCAAGGTGGTTAGTTCCTCAAAAGTCTGGGGTTGTCAGGCTATTTGAGAAGACTAACTTGGAGGGTTAGGTGCTTTGTAATTCAAAGTATTTGAATTAATGGATTAAAGTCTTTTGAATGAGGGGACAAAATGTAGCCAAGTTAGTGGTGAACAAGGATAAATCTACGTGTCAAATTATTTATGCTTTCATTGCTTGCTGCATCTGAATCCGATTGCTTCTTATATAAGTAATTCATAAAAACAAACCAACCTTCATCAAATTAGCAAAAAGTTATCAACTTTGGCAAACACAATTCAACCCCCTCTTCTCGTGTTTGCACCTTCAACAAGTAACTAACTAGTTGTTTCGTCTTGGGCTTGCTAGCATCCCCTAGCTGACTATACCAAAAAGCAAGAGCAACAACACCCAATGCATACTCTTAGACACTACCTAAGTCTCTAAAGTACTGAACGTGCACGACGTCAACATATGTTGCACTTTTATCACTGCATATGGTAGTGTCCACGCGGTAGAGAAGATAACATCTAATGGTGTTAAACCGATGATATTCCTTCATCTCGTCATCATGAGCACATCGAACAAATTTGTTCATATGAATCAAAAATTGGACTTCAATGGTTGAAAATTTGACATGCGTTCCTATGGTTCTTTCAACCCATGTCAACTCACCATCTAAGCTGAACCCAAAATCGTTACACATCCACTCAACCCCCTCATCTTTCACTTGTGGTGTATGTGATAAGAGGTGTTCAGTGATAGGCAAGTGAAGAAGACATGGCACATCATCTAGAATCACCGTCATCTCAAGAATAAGAAAATGGAAGGAGTTAGTTTCCCTGTGCCACCTTTTAGCAAATGTAGACACAGATCTATGTCTATTAACTTGTAACATGTGCATCCAAGCTCATTAAAGCTAGATGCTTTGATTGGATTCTATAATCAACTCACGATAGAAGCTATAACAACCTATCTATTTTGTTAAGTCTAGAATTTAATTAGTGAAACTGTTAATTTAAAAATAAAATAAATAGGTTAAAACTTGATTAATTAGGGAATGACACTAGTGTAATATTTGGATAAATGAAAGGGCAATGAGAGAATTTCCACTATACTTCCCTAAATATCATTTCCAGTACAAAAAAGAATTCCCCAATTTTTTTTTTTCAAAACACATTCTCTTCTTCTTCCCGTTCTCGTGAGCAAACCCCATTGCACCGTTCATCCCAATCTCCAAACCTCTCATTTTCCTTACTTTTCCAAATCCTTTAAACCCAAAAGCTTCTTAAAGTTTTTTAAAACCATTTTTAAACCTTGCATGTCCAAATCTGCTCTACACTCTTAAAAATCATACTCGATCAAGCCAAAACTACAATTCAACAAAATGATGAGCTAAAAAACCAATTTAATCAAAACATCATCTTCTCCCTTAGTAAAAACTGTGAGTTCTTTTTATTAAAACTTTTTTTTTATATCATTTGAGATTAGGGTTTTAATTTTATTAAAAAATTCTGAAGTTGTTTGGGAAAAAGGGGAATGGAAGAAAAGAACTAAAATAGCAAGGAACAAGGAAATTTAGCTCATAGGGATTTAATTGAAAATTTTAGCTTATCTATTTTTATTTAGAATGTGCATGCTGTTTATCTCTGGTTGTGTGATGTTTGTGAATGAATTATATTTTAGGAAAATTTAATTAGACGCGCATAACTAGATTTAAGGTCGGTATGCTTGTCGAGCACGATTTCTACTTGTTATTGCTGCTGCCTCTGATGTGTATGTGAAACTGTAAGTTCTGTTACATTAACTTCTTCTAGTGTGAGGGTTTTGGGCACTGGAATTCTTTAAATAAACTGTGTTGGGTTCTACGGATTAGGAGAATTAGAGTGCGAGGAAATGGAATTTTCGCATATAGGTGTTTTAAAACTGCATCCAAATGATTCTTCATGACTCTTATGTTGTTATTAATTCCATGACTATGATATTGTTACCACTTTCATGACTTTGATGTTGTTACTATTTTCATGACTCCAATGTTGTTTCTATTTTTCTGCCTATGGTTTCCGTTTTGAATTAAGGACTTAGGATTAAATTATTATGAGTTTAGTATATCGCTAAGTTATTTATAATTTTTGATGATGAATGATGCATTGCATATATGACATAATAAAGACATTTCTTACAAAACATCTCAAGTTTAGTACAATATCATTAATCAGATCATGCATAACCTTATTCACGGTGGGACATTCAGGTTGTTCCAGGCATGGAATAACAGGTAAAGGAGAACAATCAGAACGTTGATTGGGGTTTGGCTAGACCACCTTTACCAATCAAGACTCAATTATCTTAGTGACCCACATCAAGATATTGGGTGACTTTTCCTTATTTCAAAGGAAAAGATTTGAGATCACGCATATGTTTTTCAGAATTAAGAAAAAATTATAAGTAAAACTTTTATAAAAATTAAAAGTGAAAGTTTTAACTTGAGATGTATAATTGTTTTCATGTTTTATACATATTTATGAAAGAAACTCTTTGAGACTGTTTCCCCCTTTATTTTTCAGAGCTCACACTGAGATATTTTATCTCACCCCATTTATTTTTTTTATTTAGCAGTTAGAGGAACGTGAGACATGAATTTAGCATCAGAAGATCAGTTCCAGATTTATGGAATTAAAATTTGATGTTTTATTTTATTTTATGATGTAATCATACAATCGTAGTTTATTTTCAAGATGTAATATTTTATGAATCTACTGAACAAGTTGTAAACTATATTTATGAAAGTAGTTATCAGTTATGTTGGTGATTCTAATTTATAATTCATTATTAGTTACCTCTGTTTTATTAAGGTGTATGGGTCCAATTGTCATATTCTAGACAATTGACAATGGATCTTACAGAAGCTAGAACTTGAAATTGCCATATCTTTCTACAATTGTTGACGCATTTCAGAGGATACGTTCCTAAAAAACAAATCAATTGTTAGTCTTTAGATAATTAAATAAATAAATAATTAATCTTCAATTAAATAAAATTTAGAATTAAAACTTACATCTCCTATCCATATGCGGACCGCCGTATGATCCTCAAAATGTGGTAGCAAAGACATATCAACGGGATCCCCTGGAAACCCCTGAACATGTGGTGGTGACGATGGTCCCTGAAATGATGTAGACAGTGATAGTGGTGGCGGCGGCGGTGCAAACATCTCATTTTGTACATATTCAGCGTCAACATGTATTTGAGAGCGAGAGCTTTCACCTTTAACCCACTCTCGTTTACCGGTAACTAAGGTCTGACGCTCATTGGGTACAAACTCGTGTTAGGTCTCCATATCGTGTCAGAATCGAGTATAATCACAGTTACCTTCCATCTCTGAAAATAAAAATCAACAGTTTGTCATATTTTAACATTTTGATTATATCAAATTTCATCAAAGAATTGACATGACAACAACAACAAAATCATTACTGGTCGCTAACATAAACTTCTTTAAACAACAACAACAATATAAACTATTTATATCTCACTACAAACTCATTACAAATTAAAAACATTTTGTCAAACACTTGACATGCAACAACTATGACAACTTAGAAAACATAAACTCAATTATAACAACAACAACCAACTGGCATAACAACAATAACATTCATCCCTAACTAGCTATTGAAACTACAACAAAAACATTACACACTAAAATAAAAAAATATAAAAACATAAACACTAAAATGAAAAATATAATAACATAAACTTATACACTAAAATAAAAAATAAAAAATATAAAAACAAAAAACTTACCTTGATGATTAAGAGTTGATGAATCAAAAAGTGAGACTTTAGTGTGGATTTGTGGTAAGAAAATGAGATTGAGTAAATTTGGTACCTACTAGATTTTGCCCTATATTTAGGTACCTACTAGATTTTGAAATCTGGTAACTTAAGTTACCGAATGGGTAAATTTGGTAGTTTAGCGAGTCAAATCGTATGATACGATAAGAGGTATTTTGGGAGTTTTGGTAGACTATTGGGGGATAAGCAACTCTCATATATAAAAGCCAAACGAATAGTTAGCAACAACAGCCGTGCATGAAAATTGATAGGCGGGCAAAAAATAGAGTAACGACCAAGAAAGAAATTTTTTATGGGTATCTATGGTGGATATTGTTTGGGTTAAATGTATTTTTAATCCCTACAAAATTACGATATTTTAAGTTTAGTTCCTAAAAAAGTTTTATTCATTTCTAATCACTAGTTTGAGTTTATAAGGACTTTTTTAGGGACTAAAAATATCATTTTTTTTTAAAATAGGGACTAAAAGTGAATAAATTTTTTTTTTTAGGATCTAAATTTATTTTACACTTTTTTTAATTACTAAAATTGCACTTTCTTTTTATTAGAATCCCAATTTTTAATATTAGATCAATACTTTTAAAATGTTTAAGACGTCCTTTTTTGTTTTCGCTGAAATTTTAGTATGTTGTTTATTCCACTGAGTGTGTTATCCTAATAATTTTTTATTAGTAGTTTTGTCTTATATGAGGGTCAGTTTGTGATACCCACTTTTGGGAAAATGCTATGTTATTGTTTAGTTTTCACCATAGGTGATAATTGTTGTTCTCTAGTGTTACTAGGTGAAGTTTTGGTTGTACTCAATATTTGATATAGTGAAGTTATTTCTTTTATCTTGATGACTCTTGAATTTTACCCTTACTTTGAAGAGTTTTCCACGTTAAAATTTACGGTGTCCGACTTATAGCTATTTACTCATTTTATTGATATTATTATTGGTATTGGTTGAGGTTGACAATTTTTGGATTCTTGTTCCACGAGAAATAATTAATTTAACGAGTTTTCGTTGTGCGCTCTGGTCCCAACAATTAACATCAGAGCTTTGGTTCTCTTGTGGTAATTTTTGTGGTGAATTATGGATGTCTATACAATTCGAATGGTGACCTCGAATGAGTCAAATCATGTCATCTGGAAAAGTAAGATGGGGTATCTACTTTTTGTGAAGAGTTTTCACCAACATGTGTTTGGTGTCGCAAAGTCGTGTAATAAGACTGCTGATAAGTGGACTCTACTACATAGAACGATGTATGGATACATTCGTTAGTGGGTTGTGATAATGTGTTGAACCACATTAGTGGGGAGACAAATGCTAAATCCTTGTGGGAAAGGCTTGAGCAACTGTATGCGAAGAAGACAAGTAATAACAAGACATATTTAATAAAAATATTGTTAGACTTGAGACCTCAAGAAGGGACTTCAGTTGCATATCATTTGAGTACTTTCTAAAGAATTATGAATCAGTTGTTTGTTATGCATATTAAGTTTGATGATAAAATTCACGGGTTATTTCTTCTCGATTCCTTGTCTGACTCGTGGGAAACTTTCAGAATGTCATTTTCTAATTCTGATTTTGATGGCGTGTTGTCAATAGACATTGTAAAAAGTTGTGTTTTGAATGAGGATATGAGAAGAAAGTCTCAAGATTCTCGGTCACAGTTAGAGGTATTGGTGATTGAATCAAGGGGGATAAATAATAATCAATATTTAGGAAATAATTACCAAAATAGAAGCAATTCTAGAAACATGTACAAAGTTGTTGAGTGCTATAACTTTGGTAAAACATGGCATATTCCGAAGAAGTGTTGGTTTTTGAATAACGAGAATTGTGACAAAGGTAAAGAAAAAAAGAAAGAAGATTATCATGAAGAGTACTGTTACATCCGATGACGACTTGCTTCTTATTGAAGAGCATAATATAACTAGTATTGTTGATAGTGGTACTTAAGTACATGTCACTCCTAGAAGATATATTTTCCGCTCCTATACTCAAGGTGAATTTAGTGATGTGAAGTTGGCTCATGAATGCGTGTTAAAGTGTGTTGGTCATGCAAAGGTTGATTTGGAGATAACTAATGGTACCAAGTTAACTCTCAAGGGTGTGAAACATGTTCCAAACATTTGATTGAATTTACTTTCAGTAGCTAAGCTTTGTGATGAAGGCTATGATAATCGGTTCTCGCAAGATACTTGGAAACTTACCAACGATTCTAGGATTGTTACTAGATGTATGAAATCTTCTACTCTTTACATGACACCTGTAAAAATAATTAAATATGTTCATATAGTTGAACCAGTTGAAAAAGTTGAGTTATGGCATAAGAGGTTGTGTCACATGAGTGAGAAAGATATGGTTGAGTTAGCTAAGCGAGATGTTTTGTCGAACATGAGAAATCTACACTTGAAGAATGTGATCACTGTTTTGTAGAAAAGAAGAACAAAGTTTCTTTTATGAGTCACTCACCTAGAAGACCATAAATTCTTTATTTGATGCATATGCATCTATGAGGTCCTTTAAAGACAAGAACGCTTAGGATCAATGTATATTTTATGACGTTTAATGACGATCATTCAATAAAGACTCGAGTCTACACTTTGAAGAGTAAATATGATGTTTTGAGAGTGTTCAAGAAATTTAAGATATCAATTGAGCGTGAAATTGAGAAGAAGTTGAAATGCATACACACAAATAATGGGTGTGAATATTTGAGACCACTTGCTGCTTATCATAGAGAGAGATGGATTAGACATCAGAAGTCTTCGTATTTGAATGGTGTTGTTGAGAGGATGAATAAGACATTGGTTAAAAAAGTTAATTGTTTGTTATCACAAGCAGAGCTTCCACAATCGTTTTGATGTGAAGCATTGAGCACTATTGTGGATTTCCTAAACCTTTCACCATGTGTGCCCTTGCAATATGAAGTACCATATATGATTTGGTCAGGTAAGATTGTTTCTTATGATCATCTGCGTGTTTTTGGATGTAAAATATTTGTTCATACCTCTAAAGATGATGTTAAAGGTTGGTAATGTGTATTCATTGACTATGGTCTAGATGGAGTTGGGTACATGTTTTATGATCCTGTTATGAAGAAACTTGCTAGAAATTGTGATTATGAGTTCATAGAAGATCAACGGTTGAAAGACATTGTGAGTGCAAATGTCTCATGTGAGCCTAGACAAGAATAAGGAAAACATGAGGTTTCGAATAAGCCAAATGAAGTTGATGGCAATGATCCAAATTATGATGAAAATTGTCACGACGAACAAATGAAATCCGATGTTGAGTCTGATGCACAAAGAAAAGCCACCATAAAGAGAAAACTTATAAAGAGGTACACTACTGAAGAGTATGTTATTGTGAATGATGTTAGAGCTTCTGTATTGGTTGGAGATACATATGACGATGATGTTGATTTGTTGAGAAAGACCCATTGAAGAAGAAAGTTGAGACTTTCTACACAATTGTTGGAATGAAAATGATTTGCTCCACTTGAATAGTGACGGGGATATTTTTGGGTGGGCTCTCTTCAAGTGAGAGTCCACACCAATTGAAAAGAAAAGAAAAAGAAAAAAAAATGATGTTATGTGTGTGTGATGGGATAACCCATTGGTGTAATCCCTAATATATAAAAGTTAAACAAATAGTTAGCAACAATAGTCAGTGTGTGAACATTGAGAGGCTGCCAAATAACAAAGTAGCAACCAAGAAAGAAAAGATTTTTGGGTACTGGTGGTGTAAGTTGATTCGAGAAACAATCTTTATTTCAGATTAAATTTTAGTATATTCATCCCACTGAATTTTTTATTTTAATAACTTTTGTTAGTAGTTTTGTTT
Source organism: Cicer yamashitae (assembly GCA_037974755.1). NCBI lineage: Eukaryota > Viridiplantae > Streptophyta > Magnoliopsida > Fabales > Fabaceae > Cicer > Cicer yamashitae. Next base: position 9,054,164 of record JBBPBQ010020321.1, on the reverse strand, counting down.
TCTCTGAAAGCCGGTTTGTGATACTCACTTTTGTGGAGGAACTATGTTCTTGTTTAGTTTTCACCATAGAGTGATGATTGTTGTTCTCTATGTTCCTGTACTCATTATTTTATATAGTGAAATTATTTCTTTGGTATGGACCACTCGTGGTTTTCACTCTTGTTTTGAGTGGTTTTCCACGTTATAATTTTCGGTGTCTGATTTATAACTATTTATTCCTTTTATTGATATTATTTATAGTATTGGTTCTGGATGATAATTTTTGAGTTCAAGTTCCACAAAAAATAATTAATTTAACGAACTTCTGGTTTGGGATCTGATTCCAACATTTATATATTTGCGCGTCTAATTTTGAATTGTTTGAGAAGTTTCTTTATGATGCTTGCTAGATTTGCAAATTTTAATGTTAATTGAAATCATATGAGAGCTTTGAGAAAGAAAACGGAAATTAAAGAAAAAGATTTGAAAAATAAAGAGCAAGAAAGAAAACGGAAATTAAAGAAAAAGATTTGAAAAATAAAGAGCAAGAAATTGACTTATTTGAGTGTTGAAATCACGAAACATAAAGTGTTTAATCCATATTTTAAACTTGATTTGAGAAGTATAAACCAAGATTCGAATGAATTTACTGATAAATATATTGTTGTGTTGTGTTGATATAATGTTAACTTGATTTATAACAATAATTTTGTTTTGTGAGTGATCTTATTTAATTAATTGATTAATAATTAATATTTATCACGTGTACATGATTTATATAATAAATTATAATTAATTATTATAATTTTTTCCACATATTTATCTAAAATATATTCAATAAACACCCTTATAATTAAATATACATTTTTGTATTAAGTAATTGATAAACGAAATACTAATTTTTAACTAATTGATCAACCACTAATATTTATTTCATGTGTACTTATACAATAAATTATAATTAATAAATTACAATTTTTCTTATTTTAATGTGGAAAATATATTAATAATCAAATACATATTATTAATATAAAGAAAAAAGATGGTTGGAAGAATATGAAGGAGAAAAAAAGGAAAAATACGTGAGAGTGACACATATGAGAAAAAGATAGAGAGGGAATGGTATTTTTGGGAGAAAAAAAATAAAGAATTGAGAGGAATGGCCAAAATACATAATTAACCTTAGAAATTGTAATGTGTCAAAAAAATTTGACTAAAAAAATATTCATTCATTTAAATTGGTAGAATACATGAATACAACACAAACTAAAATCGTTAAAACTAAAAGGAATGAATCTCTGAATAAACTCACAACACTCATGTTAATAACACAAAACAACAACTTGCTTTTAAATATGATAAAATTCAAGTACACTTAATACTCATGCTTCTAGATCTGTACCGTTGATAACACCAAAATTATTGATTGAAATTTGTAATGGATTAAAGCTACCATATCAATCTGGAACAAACAAACACTCCAATAAATCGAGACAACCAAATAATGTTGCACCAAGATCTACAAAACAACATAGTATGAAATTGCTGAAAAATGCGAAAGGAAAACTAAGGGGTTGTTTACTTTCTAAAAATAATTTTTGTTTTTATTATCTAAAATTTGTGTCCATTTTACCATGATGAAAGACTCTTGAAGTAAGACAATGGAGATAAGATGAAATGCTAGTTAATGAGAATACATATTTTTGAAAATAATGAATTTTTTTTTTTGCCATTTTCATTGATTCGGGTAATGAAAACAACTATTCACTTCAAATAGTCCCTTATATTTTTATTAACGAAAAAATTAACACAAATTTTAAGAAATGGAAACAAAAAATATTTTGTCAAAGTAAACGACCCCTAAATTTGAGATTAGGCTCCTCTAAAGTGAGTCGCTCACTTTATAGAATAAAATGAATATTATCCACTGGTTATAAACAAATTAATGATTGATATTATTTGCACATACATGATCAATTATGGGTAATTATAATGTTAACTCTTGATTTACTAATTTTATTAACTTTTTACTTTAGAGAAAGACGAAAAAGAAGAAATAATTTAATTTCTTTTTGTTGACAAAAATCTAGAGTGAAGGGATGGTGCTACATTATAAGGTAAAGAATATCTTATGATTCATTAAACACTTTCTAATAAATTTACATTTACTTTTGTCGGTCATATATATAGGGATGACAATATAACCCGCATCCGCGGGTACCCACCCAAACCCACTTGATTTGGGCGGGGAAAACCCGCTTTGATTGGGTGCGGGTGCGGATTTTCCCCGCAATTAAAATTCGTGGGCGGGGGCGGGTTTGGGGGTGGTGATATCCACCCCGCACCCGAACCCGCCCCACAAGTAATATTAATGTAATTTTTAAATTTAAATACATATACATATTGAATATACTTAATATTTTTTTAAATATTAAAAATTATAAACCTATCTCTATAGAAAATATTTTTTTATTTTATAATTGTCTAATAACAATTATTTTATTATATTAATTATAATAGATATAATTTTTAAATTTATAAGTATATATATATATATATATATATATATATATATATATATATATATATATATATATATATATATATATATATATATATATATGAATGGGTGCGGGTGTGGGCGGGGAAACCCGAACCCCGTTGCGGGCGGAGATGGAGCCTAAATTCTACACCCGCTATGAAACGGGGGCTGGTGCGGGTTTTCCCCGATTAATCGGGTGCGGGAGTAGAGGAGGCAAAATCCGCCCCCGCCCCATTGCCATGCCTATATATACATATATATATATATATATATATATATATATATATATATATATATATATATATATATATATATATAAT
>JBBPBQ010020321.1:8977890-9051089 GCA_037974755.1 Cicer yamashitae | reverse complement strand
TATAATATTAATACAATAATAGACGGGACACCATAAAAAAAAAAAAAGAAAGAGACAGAAGTGTTTTAGCTATAGTATTATGTGGTTTTTGGTAGTTGTACGAAACTACGTATATTTTCATTTAATTGGACGATTCATACAAGGAAACAAATTGACTATACCACCTTATCAAAATCACGCGATGTAAACAATGATAAATTATCCACATCCGCTTGAAAGATTCATTATTTTGTCCAAATAGCAATTACAAAGCAAACTATTAATAAATAATTAATTCACTCATGTAATTAATTAATTGAACTTTTATGTCCATTCATTCATTCATGAGTATTATATGCATTGCATGGTATGATTATCAGTCCTATAAATACGTTGCCTGTCAACCAACAGCTAAAACACATCTAGCCTTTGAGTGCAATTAAGTGTGCAATTAAGGTAATAAAGCAACTAATTAATTAATTAATAATCATGTCAACTAGATCTCTCACCATATTCACTCTTGCTCATATATGGCTTTTGATGGCCACAACATCAATAGCCCAATTCATCATTGATACCGGCGGCGAACCCGTTGAGATCGATGAGGAATACTTCATTGCGCCTGCTACTGCAGGCAATGGAGGACGTTCCACTTTGGTCACAAGAGATGGGTCATGTCCTTTCAATGTTGGTGTTGAGAACACTAACTCGCAACATGGTTTGGACGTGAAATTCACTCCTTTTGCTCCCCATAATGATGATGACAATTTGAGGCTTAACAGGGACGTGAGAATATCTTTTGATCAAGATTCCTCAAACTGTGGTCGGACTACAGAATGGAGATTGGGTGAGAGGGATGCAAAGAGTGGACGAAGGTTGATTATCACCGGAAGAGATGATAGTACAATTGGATCATTTGGTAACTTCTTTAGGATTGTACAAACTCAAACTGTAGGTATCTATAATATTCAATGGTGTCCTAAAGAGGTTTGCCCTACTTGTGATTTTATATGTGGCACTGTTGGGATTTTTCGTGAGAATGGAAAGATTCTGTTGGCCCTTGATGGTGATGCCCTCCCATTTGTGTTCCAGAATGAATAATTATGTAATTGATGTGGGGTTGTGAAGTTTGTGTGTGAGTTTATGTACGTACTTGTGATTTTATTAAGTGGTGCACAAATAAATACTCTCTTCCACTTTGAATATAAGCAATTTTGAATTAATTTATTTCAAAGTTGTTTATATTTAATGTTAGAAAGAGGACACGAAGTTATTGTTTATTTTCAATAAATAGCGGAAGGAGAAAGAGGATGGTACATGTACTATGTTCTTGATTCATATATATAGAATAAAAACTTCAAAAAGGTTGTTTATAATTTGTTGAGAATTTTGTTCGGTTATAAAAATTAGGTTATTTATGTTAACCATATTGGAGTTAATAATGAAATGCGATATCCAAGAAAAAGAGGAGAAACTATAGCTCGAATTCTCGGAGGATTGGAGATTGAAATTGTTCACTTGTTCAAATTTCAGAAATATTGGTCCTTGGATGATGAAAAAGTTGGTGCTAGACATTAGTTTCTATAGATATATAATAATAGACAGTAGATGAAAAAATTGAGAAAAAAAAAATTTGGAGAAGTTATAGAAAGAAAAAAAAATTGGTGGAGGAAGAGATTGTGATATATATATAAAATTTTATTTTATAAAAAAATATCAGTTAAATTATATTAGTTTTGAGATAGAATCTAAAATCTCAAATTTAGAAGTCATTCAAAGTCGTTTCGTTCACCAATTGAGCTCTTTAAATGTATATAACTAATATGGAAAATATATCATATAATTTATTTTGAAAAATATTGATTTTATATCACATAAAAACATAAATTATAATAAGTTTTTAATTACTTATAAAAACAATGAAGTTCTTTTTTAGTCATCCATATTATTTGACCCAAAAGTGAAAATGTGTAAGTTTTTTTTTAGTCATCCATATTATTTGATCCAAAAGTGAAAATGTGTAATAACCTTAAAATCTCATGAAACCATTGTAGCTTTCATTAAATCGCGAGAACCAGTTTGGTAGAATAAGTGCACTTAACTCATTTGGACAGGTTACAATAGTGGTCAATGTTAGATCAATAGAAACATCAAAATCATCTACAATTACATATTACCTATTTTCTAGTTGGATTAGTTTTTAACTAACATGGGCAAAGAGGATAGTGAAAACATGCAGTTTTTACAGAAATAAATATATTCTATCTATTTTTTTAATTTTAAATTTGAATGATATTGAGAAAATATGAAGAGATGGTGAGATATTGAAAAAAATGTAATAATATCATATTTTATATATTATACATTACTATAAGATAGTTGAATATAAACAAATACACTATCTTAATGAGTATAGGTAAATTAAATTTCTGGATAAATATAAATTGTCAAACACATGTTATGTTATTTTTTGTATAAATTTTGTTGGATTTTTTTAAAATGCGATTTTTGATAAATTTGAATTATTTATCAATTTTGTGATCATATTATAACATAGTCATTGACATTAATTATATTTTAATATTACATGTATAGTGTGATTAGATGACATGTACATAAAATAATATTTGATTAAATATCATAGTATTTGTAATTTTATATTCAAATATTGAGTGATCCATAATTTTATCTAAAAAAGGAAAATAATGAATAACGAACTATAGCCAAAATTTGGAAATTTAATTTATGATTATAACCATTGATACAGTTTTCAAGTGTATTTTACAATTGGACTAAAAATAGCATCCTAATAAGCATAACCTATAATCTATTTGGTGATTGCCAAATTTAAAAAATTTATAGGTCCAAAACAAAACATCAAAGTAGACGATGTCCGAGCATAAAATATGAGATATCTTTTTTGATCCGGAAAAAGAGACACAACTCCAAAAATCTAATCAATCAAGTACGATGTTGATTGAACATTTATTTATTTGTGTGAATCATTTTGTTCAAACGACTACATATAACTCATCGCAAATTGTGCTAGTGAGGAATATATATTTTTTAGTATGTATAATTTATACTTCGTACGAAATGAGATATAAATACAAAATTTATATGAAAAATTGATGTATCTAATTAAAAATTAAGATTAGATATATCAATTTTTTAAATATATTTTTTATTTAGATTTTATTCCAAAGTAATAGTTAGTTGGATTGTGAAGTTTGTATCGCGAGTTTATGTCCCGGTGTTTTTATTTAGTGTTTTAAAAATATATATGTGGAGTTATGGTTTATTTCAATAAATAGCATGAAGGAAAGAGGGGTCCATTTACTACGTTCTGGATTCATATATATAGAATAAAAGCTCCAAAAGTTTGTTTATAATTTGTTGAGATTTTTTATTCGGTTATAAAAATTAGGTTATTTATGTTAACCATATATATTAGAGTTAATAATGAAATGTAATATCCAAGAACAAAAGGAGAAAACCATATATAGCTCGAGTTTTTGGAGGATTGAAGATTGAAACCACATAAATGACCATTTTTAAATAATTAAATAACTAAATAAAAAAAATAACTAAATAGACTTTTTGTATTTTATATTGATATACTTTTTTCTTCATGCATGGACAAATAAAAGAGTGCAGCTGAATCCAAACTTTGTCGGCCCCCGATTTGAAACCTGAGTCTGCAGCTGAAGAAATAACTAAGCTCGTACCTGACTTGAAATCGAAAGAAGCATCTAATTTAAAGCCGAATATTACAAAGCCAATGGTGATTGATATTGATTTTAGGATTAACTTTATTACTGATAATAAATATAGCTGTTGAGATGATTTGAGTGCTTGGGTTTGTCATCAGGAAGCTAAGTTAGATTTATCAGTGGTAATTACAAAGTCTGATCATGGTTCTGATAGAAGATTTTTTTTTTGTTTGTATTGAGTTGCGAACGGGGTGGCATGTATAAAGGAACCAATAAGAAGTTGAATTGCGAAGGCACATGATCTAGGAAATGTGAATGTCCATAGGTTGCAAGGTTATTTCCTAACAACCAAAGAATGGAATCTTAGTGTTGTGCCAGGATTACACAACCATGAGATGGATAAATAATTAGAAGGTCATCTTGTTGCTAATACAAATAACATATTTAAGAAAAATTACTCACATTACAATGAGGACATCTCCAAAATTTCCGTTTAGAGTTTTCATCAGTATTAAATATGAATATATGCATTGCTTTCCTACACCCACATTCAAGAAATTGAAAACGAGTTGAGTTTGTTGCAGACGAATATGACGCCATGGTTGAACGATGCATAAGTAGATGAAGATTCGAACATGCATTTAGTCCCCACAACCCTCACACACAACATAAACAACAAATAAATAAACCCATTCCCAAAAGACAAAAAGAAGACAATGAAATGGAATAATATCACACACAAACATAGACAACAAATAAATAAACCTTAAAAGAAGAAACATAAAAGGAAGGACAAAAATGGTATCAAAATCATACCTTCAGCCTCTCTTTCGCAACCTTCTTTACATCAGTTTTTGAAGATGGTGATTCAATATTAGTGATCTGGTAAGGGTGATGCGATGACAGAGAAAAGAGGAGAGAACCCTTATCTCAAAACTTATTTCTGAGTTTGGATGCAGAACTAAAACATATCACCTTCAACTTTCCTTAATTTCATTTTTTAATTATTTTATTTTTTCCTCTGCAACGTCACTCCTCCATTTGTCACATAAGGCTTTGTTTTTTACAGCAACTAATGACAATGATGATTTTAAAACTAAATTGAACTTACAAGGTTTAAATTGAAAATAAAAACTTATAGGTGAGAAAGGCGAAAACTTATAGGGACGATTCAAATATTTAAGTCAATTAAATAATTGCTAATTCAGTGAATTCATGTGATAGTATATAAAATTTAGGTACCATTTATATTTTAGGAACGGTTTGAAAAAACGGATTACAGTACGAAATTATCTATCATGGAGCAAATTCGTGAAATAGCTTTCCCATAAACAACATCGTTGAATCCACCTAATGAGAAGGTGAAAACCAAGGGTGCACCAAAAATGTTAGGTGTACGAAAATAGATGGGTAAGCTAAACATTCGCCATCTTTGTGGGAGCATGTTGATTTATTACATCTGGACAATGCAGTTTTTGAAATGAAATTATCATGCCCAAGAAAAAAGAGCGCACATATTCGGAATCCATCGCCTAATCCATTCCCTAAACCAAAATTTCCCTTTATTGATCATATGAATTTTTTTATGAATTCATATATTGACAAAATTGTGGATGTTGCTAGTGATGAAAATTATAGATTTTGGGTTGTCGCTTCACATCTTGGTAAAGGTGAGGAGAATCATGAAATTGTCCGATATGATCTCATTAAAGAGATAAATAATCCCAAGTCAGATTATGCCAAATTGTATTCGTCCCAGAAACTATTAAATGTTATCGAATACGCTCTGTATCTTTGAAAGTTTTATAAGTCATATAGAAAAGTGGATGTCTGATGACTTTTCATCATATGCATAGTTTTCATTGTTTTTAGTGTTATTTATCTTCTATTCGTTAGTTAATTAAGGGGTTATTTGATATATTTTGTTAATTTTAGTTCTTTGATTTAATGAAATATTTATGTTCTTTTTTTCTTGATTAAGTAGATGTTTTTCGTAGTTTTGCGTTGTTTCTTTGTTTTAGTGCAGTGCTGAATTTTGGTGAGAAATCAACATGACCTATGTGGAGTATTTCAGCCATATCTGGAGTTCTAGATGTCCAATTGGAGTCAAACCAAGTGAAAATAAAAGCTAAGATCCATAGCTACAACTTTCATGAAGACACCAAAACCCAATTCGGACTCAAAATTAGAGAAAAATGTTCTAAACGCCAGACAGAAGATGTTGTGCGCTTGAAGCGCGCCCGAAGTGCGCCTGAAGCGCATTTCGCGCTGACGCCACTGCCGTTGCGCGCCTGAAGCGCGCGACACGCAGAAGAACATATAAAAACGCGTTTTTATCACTTTTGAGGGATCTCTTTGACTATTGGGAAGTGGGTAGACTTGTGCCCTAGCAGAGAAACTCAAAGACAACCGTTTCTAACATCATTGGAGCAGTTTTATCAAGAATCATCCATGAATCATTCTTGTAATTCTTCTTTAATCCCTATCTTTTGTATCTCTGTCATGAGTAACTAAACCCTATTTGTTGGGGATGAGTGTAACAAGATGAAACCCTTATTTTTCTGATTTGATTTCTTGTGATATGAATGAGTTTATTAAATTATTTTCTCATCTCTATACTTATTGCTTTTTATTGCTTGATCAACATTAAAATGTTCTACGATTCGTATTTTGAAACGGAAGTGGACTTTACAAATGCTTGAGATGAGAAATTCGTGAATTTGTAGTCTAGGGATAGATGCAGGTCATGAAACCAATTAAATTAGTTGCAAAGGCAATAGTTTAACAAGAGAATTCCCGTACGGTAAAGCTTTATTCTAATCTTAAATCCACTAAGGAAGTAGGGGTTACTTTGGAATTAAAGGTTATTTCAATAAGACATTAGGGCAAGAATAATAACGAGAATTCGGTAATAATTCAATAAAGGAATTCAGTAACTAGGAACAAATTAGACACCAAGGTTGGATTCGAAGTGACTCATCCCTGACATTTTTCTCATTATAAAGGATAAATTTTATTACTATTGTTAATTTTAAATATTACTTCAATCAATTTGGGAACTTTTTGTTCAATTTTAGTAATTAAATGTAATTTGATGGTAAAACGCAATCCTTGAGTTCGACACTCGGTACTACCGTTTTATTATTACTTGCAACGATTCAGTACACTTGCTGAAACGCTATCAATGTCTTTTCTAGAAATGAGACATCTTCTTGCAACTAAATACAATAGAGTTGTAATTGAGTTGACGAGGTTTCAAGATGAAGTTTTTGATACCTTCCTACCACTACGAGGTCGTCCACCCCCAAATCCAACTTCACATATTTTGTGCACTGGATGAGTTAACCAAAATCATTTTGTTCATGTATACTTGAAGGATGGTTTTCCAATACCTCTGATATCAATAGAATGGAGAGTGCACTACAAACCATAATTAGAATTATGAGAGGATCTATATGTGGAAATGATGTCTTTGTTTGATAAACTCGTGAAAATTGAAATAGTTTTCCAACCATCGAAAAAATCAAATCCTGACAAACTGATCGAAGTGACACACGAAGATGATGTCGTTGACGTCTGAGTAGATTACTTAAGATGTATAGAATTATTAAATCACATTAGAATGCTATTAAATGTATATGACAATTATGGGTATAATGAAGTGTATGACGTATATTTTGATATGATGTTTAAACAAAATTTATATTTCTGCATATAGTCGTTTGTGTCGCTTATATGATTCTGGTTTTGCACAGAGATGTTTCTAGTTCTACATATTGCGGATTTCTTGTCAAACACACTACTGGATCCTGAAATCAAGTAGTGTATTTTATTAATGTAAATTAACTATCGGATGGGCAAATCCGATAGTATGTTGAAGTATTTTTTTCAAGTAAAATAGACTACTAGATGTCAGGCTATGGTGGAGTATTTTGTATGTAATTAACTACCAGATGCGTGAATTAGGTAGTATGTTGAGATTTTTCCCCAAATAAAATACACTTTTATACAATTAATGTGGTTCATGTTTAACCTGAATTTGTACGGTCAATATTACACTGACATTTATATAAATATCGGTCTTTTGGTTCACCACAAATCTTAAATTTTTTTTTTTCTTATTATAATTTCGAACATGATTCAAGAAAGAGTTTGAGTTTTCGAGCATTTGAAATCTCTAATATCATTTGAAATTTTTAACGATGGTACACTGTCAGAATTGAAGAGTCATCTTAACTGCATATTTAGAGTGGCTGGTGACACCACTATAAAGTTGATTAGTATATCATATCGTTGACCATACATCCTACTCAAATATAGCAACCTGGAAGGTACTATTCGTTTTGATTGGGTGCATCTTAAGAATGATACACACGTAAGATCTATGTTCACAGTTAACGATGTTTAAAGAGACAAAGAGCCGGTCAAGTTGTATGCTAAGTGTTCTCCAATTAAATGTTCTCTAAGTAAGGACAACTCTTCAATGTATGTTGTCATCAACTTAAGAGATCGATGATTTAGTTAATATAAATTGTTATTTTTAATTTATATTATGTAATGGCAAAATTATGCTATATTATATTTTATTTATTTAGGATGTTTATGTATGAATGTTTATTTTTTTTATGTAATGGCACAAGTAAGAGAAACTATTCAATGTTTGTTTATTTATTATATTTTTATCAGCAACTAAGACAAACAAACAACATTTATTACAGAAAAATATAAATCTCAACATTTGACAAGAATATCAAATTAATCAAAATTAAGACCATGTACATTTTGCCAAAATATTATAATTAACTAAAATATTAAAACAATGTACAAATAAATCAAAAGTAATGTTCTCTAATTCATAAATACTATTGTGTAACTATATTCCCTCCTCCTACAATATAAAAATACATCATGTGTTTGATCAATGATCTACGACACACATTTATATGCATGAGTTCCCCCCTCCATCGTTTCACGTGGTTCTAGTGCAAGATCTCTAACCATCCTACAATTCGGCAATGTGTCAGCTACATCAGAAGCAGACTCTTGTTGAATGAACCTCCAAGTCAACAAATCTTGGGGGATCTCCCTCTAGAAACGATTGTATGAAAGGTTTGGAAACCCTATAAAACCAAGTTACATAACCAACTACGGTTTCACAAGTTTCCTCCACGAATAGCCCCCGTTATTTTGAGTAACTAGATGCAATCTAAAATCCAGATACACCTAATCGACCTTCTTCATAATCATGGTAGGGGGAGCATATATGTTTGGATGTCTAAGGATGGTCTGAGTATATTGAAATTGCCTAAGCACGCGCTCAGGAAAGTGAGGATACTTCATCCTAGGTTCGCATATAATCTAGCTAGAGTACCAACATATTTCCTCCAACGAACGAGTCAGATGATGGTCATCATAGGGATAAAACCAATGATCTTGGACCTCCAAACGATCTAGTGTATTCCTGTATGTCTTTTCCAGTGGATGGCCTCAATGTGGAACAAACATACAGGCACATACAGGCACATAGAAGGGACTTGTCATATTCAGCTTGCAGAGTCCATGGACAGATGGTAGGAAAATGTTGCATGATCCATGCTTGAAGCAAAAAAAAAAAATTAAAAAAAAATTATAAATAATGTTCAAATAAAATTAACTAATATTATAAAAATATATTTTAATTAAATTAACTATTAATTACCTGGAGGAAGGACAAGTAACCATCTAGTTGTATCATCTTGGGCTTGCTAGCATCCCCTAGGTGAGTGTACAAGAAAGCAAAAGCAGCAACACCCCATGCATACTCTCGGACACTACCCAAGTCTATGAAGTACTGGACCTACATAACGTCGACGTATGTTGCAATTTTATCGATGCATATGGTAGAGCCCACGAGGTAGAGAAGATAACATTTGATGGCGTTAAGCCGATGATATTCCCTCACCTCGTCATCATAAGCAAACTGTAATGATTTGTTCGTATGAAGTAAAAATTTGAATTGAAGGGTTGAAAATCTAACATGCGCTCATTTGGTTCTTTCAACTCCTATCAACGTTAGAACAAAATTGATTTCAAGTACTAAGGCCCTACTTGTTTTGATGATAGAAAAATTGATTTGTGCGAACAATTTAAGGCACTAATGTTTTAATTAAGATATTTCCATTGATGATTTCTCAAAATGATTTGGTAAATTCCGCATTTCAAAATTGGTGAAAAAGCGCCTCTAATATGCTGCCACTGATGGTTCAAGTAGTGAACTGCCACGATTGATTCTGCCTCTCATATAGTTTTGCTCAAATTGCTTCTGCTACGTCTGCTTCTGATGAAACAAGCGTAACAAGAACTCTTCTGCCTCTTACTCTAACAAGCGTAACAAGACTTCTTCTACCTTTAATACACCCAACTAGATCATGTTCCTCTGCCTCTGATACATAAGCGTAACAAGAACTCTTCTGCTTCTAACTCTAACAAGCATAACAAGACTTATTATGCCTCTAATAATCTCATCAAGCGTTTGACTCTGAACTATTATGTGTCCTCTGAAAAAATAATGCTATGATAAAGTCAACGTTCTGGTAAAAGTCAACACACAAATAAAAGTCAACACACAAATAAAAGTCAACACATCTGGTAAAAAAGTCAACGTTGGAAAAGTCAATGCCTTTGGTAAAAAGTGAACGTCTGACAAGAGGAACATATTTGATGCAGACAAGGATTGGACTACCTCTGGTTATCAGCATTGCCTCTGATAATCTGCTTCTGATTATCAGTACTGCTTTTGATAATCTGCCTTTGTATATTAGCACTGATTTTGGTAAATCTACCTCTGATAATCTGTTGGGTCTGATTTTGTGTGCTGCCTCTAATAAATCTGTTGGCTCTCATTGTTCTGTGCCTCTGGTCCAATACTTTTGCTTCATGTGAACTTAATTCAAATACTTGAATAAATTCTATGTTTCAGTTTGAGATCAACGATCACATTTATTTCAAACGAATCAATTGTTGAAAATAATGAAGCTTCATGCTGAAAGACACAAGGCCATACCATAAAGGACACATAACCATACCTTAAAGGACAAAGACAATGATGTATGGCTTCTATAAAAGCACACACATTCTTAGCTGAAAATAACACAACAACTTGCAACATTTTAAAAGAGAAAAACACAACACAACAAGCAAAACACATCAAAAAGGCATGAATGAAAAATCCTCTCAGTGGAGAGTTATTAGAATTCATGTAAATCAGTTAAAGTATTTTCATAAAAACATAAACTTATACACTAAAATAAAAAATAAAAGATATAAAAACAAAAAACTTACCTTGATAATTAAGTGTCGATGAATCAAAAAGTGAGGTTTTAGTGTGGATTTTAGGTAAGAAAATGAGATTGAGCTGGATTTGAGAGAAATGGAAGTTTATAGAGTTTAGATTTGGAAAAATAGAGTGAATGAGGAAAATGGCGTTTTGCTCTATATGTAGGTACCTCTGGATTTTAGAATCCGGTAACCTAAGTTATTAGATGCATGAATCTTGTAATTTAGTGAGCCGGATCCTACATAAGGGGTATTTTGGGAGGTTTGGCAAACTATTGGGGGATGAGTAGCTCTCATATATAACAGCTAAACAAATGGTTAACAACAGTAGTCATGCGTGAAAATTGAGATGTGGCAAAAAAACGGAGTAACGACCAAGAGAGTGATGATTTTTGGGTACCAGTGGTGGATGTTGGCAGAATCGACTATTGGGTATTACAAGCCGACCAATATCACATGACGCCAAATTTTTTTAGTTTTTATAATATAATAAATTTAAGGTGAGTTTTTTATGGCCTAAATGAATTTTAACTCCCTACAAAATTACAACCTTTTAAGTTTAGTTCTTAAAAAAGTTTTATTCACTTCTAATCACTAGTTTGATTTTATAAGGACTTTTTAAGTAAAGAAGATCTTATGATTCATTAAATATTTACTAATAAATTTACATTTACCTCTTTCGAATGACACCAATAGAAATCGAATGCACATCATGTCAAATCTAATGTATGTGATTTTTCCTCTAGACCAAACTATTCGAAGTTGAAAAGTTCTTAGTTTTTTGTTTTGAGGAGCTGTGGTTGCATAAAGGTTAAATTTCAGGATCATGCGAGCGAAATTAACTTTTAAAAGATAGATAGTATAGAGTTTTTGTCGGTCATATATAATATAATAATAAATACAATAATAGACGGGACACCATAAAAATAAGAAAGAGACAAAAGTGTTTTAGCTATAGTATTATGTGGTTTTTGGAAGTTGTACGAAACTAGGGATTTTGATATGTATATCCTTTTTTTATTTTTTATTTTCAAAATGTCCCACTTTTAAAAATATATACGTGAATGCCCTCTTTTTTTTTTTAAGTAGGAGGTCGCTTCCCCAGAGAACGCTGAAGGAAATTTTCTAAACTGTTAATAGGAGGTCGCTTCTCCAAAGAACGACCTGTAACTAACCTTATTTTTTTTTTTTTGATTTTAACATTTCTTGTTATTAGTTTAATTATTTAAAAAATAAAAATACTAATAATAAATTAAAATAAAATACCTTAATAAATTATAAATACATTTTATATTTTAATTATTATTATTATAATAAATAATTATTATAATTATAATTATAATTAAAAATTATTATAATTAAAATTATTATAATTAAAATGATTAAATTAAAATGATTAAATTATATTATAAATTTTTTAAAAAAATACATTAAAATAAAACTGCCGTCATATCCTCATGTGCAACCGACCTTCCAATCAACCCCACAACAACAAAACACAGCAGGACCGTCTTCATCATCACCTCACCTACACGTCCCTACTGAAGTTCCATGTTATGATCCACCACGACGTATTACGTTCCTTCGGTGCCAGAAATACGAACCCCTGATTATCCGACAGAAAGTGGACTTTTCTTTAATTTGTTTGGAACTTAGTGCACAACTCCTGAGTCGACTTATGCTGTGTTTGATTCGATGTATAATCCCCAGTCCAAAAATTTAATGGAAGCAGGTGGCAGTGGTTCTAACCCACCTACAACTTACATCGAGGAAAATGTTCAAAATCAGGATGAACCGGAAGAACCGCAACTCGTTCAAAGAGCTAGACGAGTTCGACGACATTCTAGATGTGGGACTGGGGGGTCATTTAGGTGGACACAATAGATATAAATTTGATGTTTTTTTTTTCTCAAATATGATGTATTTTTATCGTTAATTTAATGTATTTCGTTTCGATCTCATGGTTATTAATATAAATTTCTTTTTATTTAATTGTTATTATTTTTTTTTTGCAACAATTTTGATGTAATTTTTTTTTATTTTAATGTATTTTTTTAAATTTATAATATAATTTAATCATTTTAATTTAATCATTTTAATTATAATAATTTTAATTATAATAATTTATAATTATAATTATAATAATTATTTATTATAATAATAATAATTAAAATATAAAATTTATTTATAATTTATTAATGTATTTTGTTTTAATTTATTATTAGTATTTTTATTTTTTAAATAATTAAATTAATAATAAGAAATGTTAAAATAAAAAAAAAATAAAAAAAGGTTAGTTACAGTTCGTTCCCTGGGGAAGCGACCTCGTATTAACAGTTTAGAAAATTTCCTTCAGCTGGTCGTTCCCTGGGGAAGCGACCTCCTACCTTTCTACTTAAAAAAAAAAGGACATTCGCGTATATATTTTTCAAAGTGGGACATTTTAAAAATAAAAAATAAAAAAAAGGATATACATATCAAAATCCCACGAAACTACGTATTTTTCATTTAATTGGACGATTAATACAAGGAAACAAATTCACTATACCACCTTATCAAAATCACGCGATGTAAACAATGATAAATTATACACATCCGCTTGAAAGATTCATTATTTTGTCCAAATAGCAATTACAAAGCAAACTATTAATAAATAATTAATTCACTCATGTAATTAATTAATTAATTAATTGAACTTTTATATCCATTCATTCATTCATGAGTATTATATGCATTGCATGGTATGATTATCAGTCCTATAAATACGTTGCCTGTCAACCAACAGCTAAAACATAACTAGCCTTTGAGTGCAATTAAGTGTGCAATTAAGGTAATAAAGCAACTAATTAATTAATTAATAATCATGTCAACTAGATCTCTCACCATATTCACTCTTGCTCATATATGGCTTTTGATGGCCACAACATCAATGGCCCAATTCATCATCGATACCGGCGGCGAACCCGTTGAGATCGATGAAGAATACTTCATTGCGCCTGCTACTGCAGGCAATGGAGGACGTTCCACTTTGGTCACAAGAGATGGGTCATGTCCTTTCAATGTTGGTGTTGAGAACACTAACTCGCAACTCGGTTTGGACGTGAAATTCACTCCTTTTGCTCCTCATAATGATGATGACAATGTGAGGCTTAACAGGGACGTGAGAATATCTTTTGATCAAGATTCCTCAAACTGTGGTCGGACTACAGAATGGAGATTGGGTGAGAGGGATGCAAAGAGTGGACGAAGGTTGATTATCACCGGAAGAGATGATAGTACAATTGGATCATTTGGTAACTTCTTTAGGATTGTACAAACTCAAACTGTAGGTATCTATAATATTCAATGGTGTCCTAAAGAGGTTTGCCCTACTT
The DNA here is from genome assembly GCA_037974755.1 of Cicer yamashitae. Lineage (NCBI taxonomy): Eukaryota > Viridiplantae > Streptophyta > Magnoliopsida > Fabales > Fabaceae > Cicer > Cicer yamashitae. Next base: position 9,036,709 of record JBBPBQ010020321.1, on the reverse strand, counting down.
GTGATTTTATATGTGGCACTGTTGGGATTTTTCGTGAGAATGGAAAGATTCTGTTGGCCCTTGATGGTGATGCCCTCCCATTTGTGTTCCAGAATGAATAATTATGTAATTGGTGTGGGATTGTGAAGTTTGTGTGTGAGTTTATTTATGTACTTGTGTTTTTATTGAGTGGTGTACAAATAAATACTCTCTTCCACTTTGAATATAAGCAATTTTAAGTTAATTTAATTCAAAGTTGTTTATATTTAAGGTTAGAAAGAGGACACGAAGTTATTGTTTATTTTCAATAAATAGTGGAAGGAGAAAGAGAATGGTACATGTACTATGTTCTTGATTCATATATATATATAGAACAAAAACTCTAAAAAGGTTGTTTATAGTTTGTTGACAATTTTTGTTCGGTTATAAAAATTGGGTTATTTATGTTAACCATATTGGAGTTAATAATGAAATGCGATATCCAAGAAAAAGAGGAGAAAACTATAGCTCGAATTCTCGGAGGATTGGAGATTGAAATTGCTCACTCGTTCCAATGTCAGAAATATTGGTCCTTGGATGATGAGAAAAAGTTGGTGCCAGACATTAGTTTCTATAGATATATAATAATAGATAGTAGATGAAAAAATTGAGAAAGAGTTAGATTATATATATATGGTAGAGAAAGAGATTGTGAGGAATTGAATATATATATATATATATATATAACTTTTTTTTATAAAATAATATGAGTTAGATTATATTAGTTTTTGGGATAGAATCTAAAATCTCAAATTTAGAATTCAATCAAAGTCGCTTCGTTCATCAACTGAGCTCTTTGAAATTTGAATGTATATAACTAATATGGAAAATATATTATATGATTTATTTTGGAAAATATTGATTTTATATAACATAAAAACATAAATTATAATAAGTTTTTTGATTGCTTCTAAAAAAACAATGAAGTTCTTTTTGTTGACTTGTTTCAATATATTTTAGTTATTGATTTGTTTCATTAGATTTTTGGATTCCTAATTAGTTATTTGTTAATACCATTCGATCTTCATTGTAAAGTATACTCATTCAATATAATGGGGAACTAAAATCACCTCTTAAAAATTTAATCTATCATTATAAAAATCAATATAAAAAATAAAATACAAATAGTTTTTAATTTTTAAGTGTAAATCTTGCCCACCTATTTGAATTAATAACAAGAATTATAATTTATATTTAATTTTACAAAAAAAGTTTTCCTAATTTGAGAGAACAATATACCCAAATCTAATATATTTAACTGAACCGTAAAAATTGGCAATGAAAGATTAATGTGTGTGAGATAAAATACTTAGTCTTTGCATAAATAATTTAGCCTACTCATTATGCCCCTTGTTCTTCTTCTTCTTTTTCCTCTATTGAAGAGATGTGATTTATGACCATTTTTTATGCCAAAAATCACCCTTCAAAATTATTTTTCTTCTTCTGTTTTTTATTTATTTAAATAAGTGGTTACCACACAAGTTTAGGTTTTTTTTTTTTAATTTGTTTTTTATGTGTTTGATCCGTGATTTCTTCTAGTTTGAGTCCATGGTTGTTTTGTTGTTCATTTTAATGTGACAGTATTTGGTTTTTTGTCTTGTTGTGGTGTTCGTTTCGATTTAGTGCATTCAATCAATGACTTTGGTGTCTAAAACACTACAACTTTATAAACATTTGTATTTTGGACACTTTAATTTTACGACTTAAAATTGTATTTTTCTCGATCGATGTAATTTTTACCAATTTAAAAGAATAAGTTTTTTTTAGTCATCCATATTATTTGACCCGAAAGTGAAAATGTGTAACAACCTTAAAATCTCATGAAACCATCGTAGCTTTCATTAACTCGCGAGAACCAGCTTGGTGGAATAAGTGCAGGTAACTCATTTGGATAAGTTACAATAGTGGTGAATGTTAGATCAGCAGAAACATCAAAATCATCTACAGTTACATATTACCTATTTTCTAGTTGGATTAGTTTTTAACTAACATGAGCAAAGAAGATAGTGAAAACATGCAGTTTTTACAGAAAAAAAATATATTCTATCTATTTTTTTATTTTAAATTTGAATGATATTGAGAAAATATGAAGAGATGTTGAGATATTGAAAAAATGTAACAATATCATATTTTATATATTATACATTACTATAAGATAGTTGAATATAAACAAATACACTATCTTAAATGAGTATAGGTAAATTAAATTTCTGGATAAATATAAATTGTCAAACACATGTTATGTTATTTTCTGTATAAATTTTGTTGGATTTTTTTAAAATGCGATTTTTGATAAATTTGATTTATTTAGCAATTTTATGATCATATTATAACATAGTCATTGACATTAATTATATTTTAATAATATTACATAGTATTTGTAATTTTATATTCAAATAGTGAGTGATCCATAATTTTATCTAAAAAAAGGAAAATAATGAATAACGAACTATAGCCAATATTTGAAAATTTAATTTATAATTATAACCATTCATACAGTTTTCAAGTGTATTTAACAATTGGACTAAAAATAGCATCCTAATAAGCATAGCCTATAATCTATTTGGTGATTGCCAAGTTTAAAAAATAAATAGGTCCAAAACAAAACATCAAAGTAGGCAATGTACGAGCATAAAATATGAGATATCTTTTTTGATATGAAAAAGAGACACAAATTCAAAAATCTAATCAATCAAGTACGATGTTCATTGAACATTTATTTATTTGTGTGAATTATTTTGTTCAAACGACAAAATATAACTCATCTCAAATTGTGGTAGTGAATTAGATTTTAAATATATTTTTTAAATATATTTTTTATGTAGATTTTATTCCAAAGTAGTAGTTAGTTTGATTGTGAAGTTTGTATGGCGAGTTTATGTCCCGGTGTTTTTATTTAGTGTTTTAAAAATATATATGTGGAGTTATGGTTTATTTCAATAAATAGCATGAAGGAATGAGGGGTCCATTTACTACGTTCTGGATTCATATATATAGAATAAAAGCTCCAAAATTTTGTTTATAATTTGTTGAGATTTTTTATTCGGTTATAAAAATTATGTTATTTATGTTATCCATATATATTAGAGTTAATAATGAAATGTGATATCCAAGAACAAAAGGAGAAAACCATATATAGCTCGAGTTTTTGGAGGATTGAAGATTGAAACCACATAAATGACCATTTTTAAATAATTAAATAACTAAATAAAAAATAACTAAATAGACTTTTTGTATTTTATATTGATATACTTTTTTCTTCATGCATGGGCAAATAAAAGAGCGCAACTGAATCCAAACTTTGTCGGCCCCCAATTTGAAACCAGAGTCTGCAGCTGAAGAAATAACTAAGCTCGTACCTAACTTGAAATCGAAAGAAGCATCTAATTTAAAGCCGAATATTACAAAGCCAATGGTGATTGATATTGATTTTAGGATCAACTTTATTACTGATAATAAACATAGCTGTTGAGATGATTTGAGTGCCTGGGTTTGTCATCAGGAAGCTAAGTTAGATTTATCAGTGGTAATTACAAAGTCTGATCATGGTTCTGATAGAAGAATTGTTCATTTTTTTGTATGGAGTTGCGAAAGGGGTGGCATGTATATAGGAACCAATAAGAAGTTGAATTGCGAAGGCACATGATCTAGGAAATGTGAATGTCCATAGGTTGCATGGTTATTTCCTAACAACCAAAGAATGGAATCTTAGTGTTGTGCCAGGATTACACAACCATGAGATGGATAAATAATTAGAAGGTCATCTTGTTGCTGGTCGATTAAATGAGGAAGAAAATGAGCTTGTTGGTGAGATGACAAAGAACATAGTCCCACCAATTTTTTTTCTAATGACTTTGAAAGATAGAAGAAATGAAAGTGTGACTACAATGAAACAAATTTTTAATGCACGTCAAAGATACAAGAAGACTATAAGGGGTCTAAGATCAGAAATCCAACATCATCTGAAATGCCTGGATGATAACGAGTTGAGTTTGTTGCACACGAAGATGATGCCATGGTTGAACGATGCAGAAGTAGATGTAGATTCGAACATGCACCTGGTCCCTACAACCTTCACACACAACATAAACAACAAATAAATAAACCCATTCTCAAAAGAAGAAAAAGACAACGAAATGGAATAATACATCACACACAAACATAAACAACAAAATAATAAACCTTAATAAACACAAACCGCACCATTCCCTATAAAAAGAAACAGAAAAGGAGGAACAAAAATGGTATCAAAATCATACCTTCAGCCTCTCTTTCGCAACCTTCTTTCCATCAATCGTGTTTTGAAGACGGTGATTCAATGTTGGTGATATGTTAAGGGTGATGCGATGTCAGCGATGATAGTGAAAAGAGGAGAGAACAACAATCTTATTTCTGAGTTTGGATGGAGAACTAAAACATATCACCTTCAACTTTCCTTAATTTCATTTTTTAATTATTTTATTTATTCCTCTGCAACTTCACTCATTCGTTTATCACATAAGCTTTTTTTTTTTTTTTACAGTAACTAATGACAATGATGATTTTAAAACTAAATTGAACTTACAGGGTTTATTATAAAAAAAAAAACTTATAGGGACGGAAATGAGAAAGGCGAGAACTTATAGGGACGATTCAAATATTTAAGTCAATTAAATAATTGCTAATTTAGTGAATTCATGTGATAGTATATAAAATTTAGGTTTAGATTTATATTTCAGGAACGATTTGAAAAAATGAATTACAGTACGAAATTATCTTTCAAGGAGCAAATTCACGAAATAGCTTTCCAAGAAACGACGTCGTTGAATCCACCTAGTGAGAAGGTGAAAACCAAGGGTGCACCAAAGAATGTTAGGTGTACAAAAATAGATGGGTAAGCTAAACATTTGCGTCTTTGTGGGAGCACATTGATTCACTGCATCTAGACAGTCCAATTTTTGAGTTGAAGTTATCATGCCCAAGAAAAAAGAGCGCACATATTGGGAATCCATCGCCTAATCCATTCCCTAAACCAAAAATTCATTATATTGATGAAATTCCTCTTTTTATGAATTCATATATTGAAAAAATGTGGATGTTCCTAGTGATGGAAATTGTGGATTTTGGGTTGTCGCTTCACATCTTCGTAAGGGCAAGGAGAATCATGTAATTGTGCGATATGATCTCATTAGAAAGATAAATAATCACGAGTCAAATTATGTCAAATTGTATTCGTCAGAGAAACTATTAAATGTTATCAAATACGCTCTATAACTTTGAAAGTTTTATAAGACACCTACAGAAAATGGATGTCTTTTCTAGAAATCAATCATCTTTTTGCAATTAAATACAATAGAGTTGTAATTGAGTTGACGAGGCTTCAAGATGAATTTTTTGAAACCTTTCTACCACTACGAGGTCATCCACCCTCGAATCCAACTTCACGTAATTTGTGCATTGGATGGATCAACAAAAACCATTTTGTTCATGTATACTTGAAGGAAGGTTTTCCAATACCTCTGATATCAATAGAATGGGGAGTGCACCACAAACTAGAATTAGAATTATGAGAGGATCCATATGTGGAAATGATGTCTTTGTTTGATAAACTCGTAAAATTGAAAAAGTTGCCCAACCATCGAAAAAATCAAATGCTGACAAACTGGTCGAAGTGACACATGAAGATGATGTCGTTGACTTCTGAGTAGATTAGTTAAGATGTATAGAACTATTAAATCGCATTAGAATGCTATTAAATGTGTATGACAATTATGGGTATAATGAAGTGTACGACGTATTTTTTGATACAATGTTTAAACCAAATTTATATTTCTGCATATATGTCGTTTGTATCGTTGATATGATTCTGGTTCTGCAAAGAGATGTTTCTGGTTCTGCATATTGCAGATTTCTTGTCAAACACACTACTGGATCCTGACATCATGTAGTGTATTTTTTTTTTTATGTAAATTAACTACTAGATGCATGAATGTGATAGTATGTTGAAGTATTTTTTTCAAGTAAAATACACTAGTCGATGCCAGGATCCGTTAATGTTTTTTTTACGTAATAAACTATTGGATGCGTGAATCAGGTAGTATGTTGAATTATGTCCCAAATAAAATACATTTTTATACAATTTTTGTGGTTCGTGTTTAACCCTAATTTGTACAGTTAGTATTAAACTCACATTTATATAAATATGGATCTTTTTTGTCACCACAAATCTTAAACTTTTTTCCTATTATAATTTCAAACATGATTTAAGAAAGAGTTGAAGTTTATTTCGAGCATTTGAAATCTCTAATAGCATTTGAAATTTGTAACAACGGTGCACTGTCAGAATTGAAGAGTCATTTTAACTGCATATTTAGAGTGGTTGGTGACACCACTATAAAGTTGATTAGTATATCATATCGTTGTCCACAGATCACACTCAAATATAGCAACCCATAAGGTACTATTCGTTTTAATTGGATGCATCTTAAGAGTGATACAGACGTAAGATCTATATTCACAATTAACGATGTTTACAAAAACAAAGGGATGGTCAAGTTATATGCTAAGTGTTCCTCAATTAAACATTCTCCAAGTCAAGACAAGTCTTCAAATTAAGAAATCCATGATTTAGTTAATATAAATTATTATTTTTAATTTATATTATTTAATGGCAGAATTATGCTATGTTATATTTTGTTTATTTAGGATGTTTATGTATGAATGTTTATTTATGTTTATGTTATTTATGTAATGGCAGAAGTAAGAGCAATTATTCAATGTTTATTTATTTATGTAATTTTTATCAGCAACTCAGACACATAAACAACATTTATTCCAAAAAATATAATTCTAAACATTTGACAAGAATATCAAATTAATTAACCAAAATACTAAAACAATGTACATATAAAACAAAAGTAATTCTCCCTAGTTCAAAAATATTATTGTGTAACTCTATTCCTAATTCTACTCTATCTCCTCCTACAATATAAAAATACATATGTGTTTGATCAATGATCTATGACACATATTCATATGCATCAGTTCCCTCCTCCATCCTCTTATGTGCTTATAGTGCAAGATCTCTAACCATCCTACAAATTTGCAACGTGTCAGCTACATCAGAAGTAGACTCTTGTTGAATGATAACCTTCAAATCTACATCTCTTGGAGGATTTCCATCTTGAAACGATTGTATGAAAGGATTGAAAACCTTATAAAACCAAGTTACAAATCCAACTACGGTTTCCCAACTACTTTCCACGAATAGCCCTCGTATATTTGGAGTAACTAGATGCAATCTAAAATCCAGATACACCTAATCGACCTTCTGCATACTCATGGTAGGAGAAGCATATATGTTTAGATATCTGAGGATGGTCTGTATATATCCAAATTACCTAAGCACACGCTCATGCAAGTGAGGATACTTCATCCTAGATTCGCATATAATCCAACTAGAGTACCAACGTATTTCCTACAACGGACGAGTCAAACGGTGGTCGTCATAGGGAGAAAACCAATGATCTTGGAACTCCAACCGATCAAGTGTATTCTTTTATTTCTTTTTCAGTGGATCGCCTCAATGTGGAGTAAACATACATGCACATGGAAGGGAATCATCATATTCAGCTTGTAGAGTCCATGGACAGATGGTAGGAAAATGTTGCATGATCCATGCTTGAAGCAGAAAAAAAAAATTAAAAATTAATTATAAATAATGTTCGAATAAATTTAAATAATATTATAAAAAATATTCCAACTAGTCCCAGAAATACTAGCTAATTCTAATTCCAGAAATACTAGTTCTTGGATGATGTTATCTGCCATGCCATTCAGGTTGAGAAAAAGTTGATGCTAGACATTAGTTAAAAAAATAAATCACCATTTTTAAACAATTAAATAACTAAATGAAAAATAACTAAATAGACTTTTTTCTTCATGTCTGGGCAAATAAACCATTAAAATAAAATCTAAATAACAAAAAAAAAAAAATAGTTTTGAGAAAGAAATAGAAAATTAAAGAAAGGAAAGGAAAAAGATTTAAAAGACAAATCAAGAAATCGGTTCTAACTATTTTTCTAGTTAATTTGTTGATTCTTATGTGTAAGACTAGAGTTTGAAAACGCGAGTCCAAAGAAAGAATGTCCACAATCCATCGAAGTTGAAGATAATTGGTCAAATGTTTTTTAAAAGGATGCTTGCAAGGAAATTCTTAAATTGGACCTAAGGATTTTTTATTCTTCTACTAATTTAATTGTTGGGTGAGTCCCTCCTCAAGTGGGAGCTCACACCAATTGAAAAAAAAGAAAAAGATGTTATGTGTGTGTGTGGGATTAGCCCACATGTATTTAGTTTAATATCTAATTTATAAAAAAACTTGCTCATCATCCCGATGTTGTCCAGAGGTCCCTTAAATTTCTGTATTTACCTCGTACCAGATTCCAACATCTAGCTCGGTAAATTCCCGGATGCGTGAATTTGGTAACTTAAGTTACCGGATGCCAACATCCAATAAGCACCAACACAGAAGCTGTGTCAACCTTCTGACTTAACACTTCTTCTTCAACGCTCAACCTCAAATTCCTCACATATTTTCACATTTTCGGAGTTTAAAAACCCATTTTTTTATCCATTGGTATCATCAACTCTAATTTTCTTCACTGCAAAAGTAATGTAGCACTAAAACCTTTCTCATTGTCATTTCTGTTGTTAAAGTTTTTGAAATTCTGTAATGGGTTGTACCAGATTCCGAGATCCGATAGCATGTTTTTAAAAAATTTAACACTACCGGATTCACACATCCGTTAGGTGTTATTGCAGTCTAGAATTATCTATTTTATGCATGATTGCGTTTTAATTTGTGTTAAAGTTTTGTAATTAGTTATAATTGAGCCTGAAGCAGAATCCAAACATTTGCCGACCCCCGATTTGTAACTTGAGTCTGCAGTTGAAGAAATAACTGAGCTCGTACCTGACTTGAAATTGAAAGAAGCATATGATTTAAAACCGAATATTACAAATCCAAGGGTGATTGACATTTATGTTAGGATAAACTTTTGTTACTGATAATAAATAAAGCTGCGGAGATGATTTGATTGCTTGGGTTTGTCGTCAAGAAGCTAAATTAGGATTTTCAGTGGCAATTACAAAATCTGATCATGGTTTCTGATAAAAGAAAACAAATTTTTGTATTCAGTTGCGAAAGGGTGGCGTGTATAAAGGAACCAATAAGAACTCGAATTGCAAAGACACATGGTCTAGAAAATGTGAATGTCCATTTTAGATGCATGGTTATTTCCTGACAACCATATAATGAAATCTTCGTGTTGTGCCAGGATCACATAACCATGAGATCGATAAAAAATTTGAAGGTCATCTCGTTGCTGGTCCTTTAAATGAGGAAGAAAATGAGCTTGTTGGAGAGATGACAAGGAACATGGTCCCACCAAATATATTCTAATGACTTTGAAAGGTATAAATTTTTTTAATGCATGTCAAAGATACAAGAAGACAATAAGAGGTTTGAGATCATAAATGCAACATCATTTGAAATGCTTGGATGATAACAAATATGTGTACAAATATTAAATAGTTGATAAGTTTGAAACTGAAATTCAAGATATTTTTTGGGCTCATCCTGAATCTGTCAAGTTGTTTATTATTTTTCAAACTATGTTATTGATGGATTCTAGTTATAAAACAAATCAATATGAAATGTTGTTGTTTGAGATCGTTGGTGTGATTTCAACAGAGATGACATATTCAGTTAGGTTTGCTTTACTCAGGTTTGAAAAAGAGGATAATTTCATTTGGTTCCTAGAGATGTTTCATAATTTCTTTAAGTCTGAAGACAAGATTCCGAAGGTTATTGTGACTGACAAAGATACCACATTGATGAATGTAGTTGTAAAAAATTTTCCAACCTCTACTGCTTTACTGTGTTGGTATCATATTTCAAAAAATGTCAAATCTAGATGCAAGTTGGATGTGAAGGTAAAAGTTGAGAAACCTCTAGATGCGAATGCAAAACAGGTCAAACCAACAAAAGTATGGAACACCATAATGAGGGCTTGTAGTGGAATCTCCTTTAGAGGATGCATATGTTGGTGCCGTTGTCGAGTTCGAAAAGGTGTGTGAAAAATTTCCAAAATGCCTCAAATATGTGGAAAGCACCATATTAGATGTGGTGAAGGAAAAAGTTGTAAGAGCATGGACATACGATGTGTTTCACTTTGGCAACACAACCACAAGTAGAGTTGAATTTGCTCACGGTAGGTTGAAAAGGTATTTGTGGGATAGTAAATGTATCTTGGTGAAAGGTTGGGTAGCAATGAACAATATGATGCAGACACAGTTCATTGAGATACAAGCCTCATTTGGAAGAAGTTTGGGTGTGTTAGAACACATATACAAAGACAAGGTTTTGTATTCGAAGTTGGTGTTTAAACTTTCAAGAGCTGAATTGAATTTTATTCATTGAGAAGAAGCACAAACAAAGGAATGCGATATGGACAGTTCAAAGTGTGGTTGTGCAATCAGAAGAACTTACTGTTTGCCATGTGTTTGCATCATTGCTAAAAAGTAACTCATGAGACACCTATTCGACTTTATGAGGTACACACTCATTGGAAGAGGCTACAATTTGATGATGATGTTGATGTAAAAGAAGAAAGAGCTTCAGATGTTTCCATTTTAATGGAGTTGAAAGTGATTTAGATACTTTTTAATTAGTTAAATTAAATAGGCTTAAATATTTGATTGGTATCTGTAAGTTTGTGCCTTTCTCATTTTCGTCCTTGTAAGTTTTTTTTTTCATTCAATAAAAACCTTGTAACTTCAATTTAGTTTTATAATCATCTTTGTTGTTAATTGCTGTTAAAAAAAAAGATTATGTGGCAAACAAAGGAGTGACATGACAGTTTGACGTGGCAGAGTGTTGACACCTAATTTTGTTCGCTTTTTATTTATTTATTTATCTATTTATTTATTTTTACTTTTTATTAAAAAAATAATTAATAATAATAATAAATCTATATATAAATGTGAAGAAATATAAAAATAAATAATTAAGGCTATAAACTTTAGACAGTCATAGGTGTTCCGATTTCTTGTTTGCCTCTAATTCCTGTTCAAACTTTTTTCTAAAAAATAAAAAATAAATAAAGGCACATAATTGAATGAAAAGAAACCGAAAAGAAATGGATTGATGGTCATGAAAATCGGTATAATGATGATCAATTGAATGAAAAAAAAACGAAAAGAAATGGATTGATGGTCATAAAAATCGGTATAATGATAATCAATTGAATGAAAAGAATCCGAAAGAAAGAGATTAATAGTAATAAAATGGGGATCCACTGGCAATTATTCCATTGTCTTTTGTAACCTACACCCAAAAAGCCTATAAATAATTGATAGTAAGAGTAGAAAGGGGAGCACGATTGAGAGCACAAAAAAAAGGAGCAGAGTCTGATCTTGGGAAAATCAGCAAAAAACCAATTCAGCAGTAAGGAATCACTTTTTTATTGTTTCTCTAATTTTCTTTTTATTATTCTTTGTATTGTGCCTTTTAAAAAATGTTCTCTTTTTCTTTCTTTTTTTCTGTTTATGCAAAAAATAAACTCATACGTTAAGCTTTCATTTTTGTAAAGTTGTCTGTTCCTAAAATTGTTTTCCTTGCAACACGAAGTACTAAAAAAAAATATAACTAATTGATGTTTATAAACCAATCACCAAGAAAACAAATTTCACCCTATTGTAATATAACAGAAAACTCATATCACGTTTTTATCAAATAACTCAAAAAAAATCATAACAACGGATAAATAGTTTTTCCCTTATGATTAGAATTAATGGTCGCTGCCGCTAGATGAAATTCATCCCCGCTCGCTGCGTGACATCGCTCACCCCCAATTGTTGGTGGCCTTTGTGTCGCGACATATTTGACATCGCACGAGCAAATCCTTTAACAGGCTGCTTCAGTGTCGCGTCCATCTGTTTCATTCACATACCGCCGCATCACGTTGTTTTCTAACAAAAATCAATATTTCTGTAAAACAAAAATAAAAAAGATACAATTTGTGAATAGACATCCCACCTCTTTTTTCGTTATTATTACATTTTCGTTACGTTGTTTTCTAACAAAAATCAATTTTTCTTTAAAACAAAAATAAAAAGATACAATCTGTGAACACAGACATCTCACCTCTTTGTTTCGTTATTATTATGATTATTATTATTACATTTTTTTTAGATACGTATATAATAATAATTATAATAAAAAAATAATTAAAATAAAGTAATAATAAAAATCGGACAACACATAAATATTTTCTACCCAAGAACTACGTGTATTTTGATTTCTCTATTGCACCTGGGGATACGTAGGAGCAAAGTTTTCCCTTGTCAAACCAAATTAATAAAAAAAATATTTTTGCTTTTTTATTAATGTAAATAATTTATTTTATTTTTTATTATTTTTTATGGGGTAAAATAAATAATTAAATAAATAAATAATTTGTATACAATTAATTATAGGGTAACCATTTTAACGGACGATGTAGGGTAATATTACTTTTCCTATTCGTAATTGACTCTCGAATCCGTTTTTTGGTTCAAGAATTTTATTCTAGGTTTTATCTAATTTTTGCTTTAAAAAAAATAAAATTGGTGGCGACTCCTTTTTCGCAAACAAATTGGACGCGACAGCTGGCGACTCTGCTCGAGACTTTTGAGAGTCAAGTCCAATCTAATTAATTGTATATAATTATTTCTTATTTATTGTTTTATTTATGTTACCCCTATTGTTTTATTTATTTTGTTATATTGTGAATATAATTATATGTGTCTTGTTAATTTATTTTCATTGTGATGATAATTATATAAACTACCATAACATGACTTACACACTTATGAGTGGGCTCTATACTCGGAATGAGTGCAACCTAAGATAAGTTAAAGACTGTGTAATGATAATCTTCTCGATGTACATCATGTTTGGTTGTCATGAAAGTCTACCTATTAATTGGTTTAATATTTTAGAATTGAGTTGTGTGCTCTAGGAACCAATTTAGAACTATAGAGCTACCCATAGTAAAGGTTCACATTATAAAAAAAACATCAAATAAAAAAGAACCATGTAAGACACATGTAGATATGAAAAAAAACCTACCCTATCTATATCTCATATTCATCATAATGCATTGCATAATCATGCATGTTTCATCTTTAATTTCATTTTACAACATGCTATTTTTCTTTTTCTCCTCATTTTTTTTAAAAAAAATTAATTCCATATTAGGTGGTAGTAAAATGTTTCAGTTAAATGCATATTCATTGCATTCACTTTTTTTACATTCTCAAAACATTTTCCTTCAAGAAAAAATAAAAAAAATGGCAAAAGAAAAGCAAAAAAAAAAAAAAAGAAAGCAAACCATCAATACTTGAAATCATGGGAATCCTTCATGGAAAAAAGTATATCACGAAGAACTCATGTTTATCCCTTGATTTCACAAGTCTAACAATTTTCACCTTTTAGTCTACTTTTTGGTTATACTCTACCTCAAGTCAGTTGTCTACAAGATTTGAACCTGATACTAATGAGGTTCATCTTCATCCTCCACCCCCTACTTGTGGGTTGTGGACATACTTTTTTGGCTTCTCGCCGCATGCGAACTTCTAGATGTTGGGTCGTCTATGTTGAACTTTCATCACTACCGCTTATTACTTTGATGCCATGAAAAAATTCATCAGTCTAAAGAAAAATGTCAAATCTTGCATGAACCTTTAAGGACAATTGAAAAAAAACTTCGACTAGACATTATGTTGAAGACATTGAGGATGTTGCATATAGTTTCTGAGTTTATCCAAGAGACAAAGTCAACAAAGAAGATATTATCAAGTTCGATCTCTCAATTTGATTCTGAAGTACTGATAATATTGCTAAGTATAAAGTCTTACGATACTTTATTATATTGACACATTGTTGTTTCCTTAATATTATGAATATCAATAAATGCATTTTTGTTTTCTCTTCCTTTCTACCCCTCATATATTTAACCATTTCTTACCCAACATTATATGCCTTTCTTTTATTCTAACCATGTACCATCAATGTTTGGAAGTAGTTCATTCATAAATAAGTTTGCTAAGATTTCATTACATAATTTTAGTCATGCTATTAATTCCACTGAAGGGGATGAGAACGATAAAATAAAATCCCTTATTTGGATGGACCTCAATATGTTGGGACATGTAGTTAACGTCATGTTAATCCCCTAAAAAGGTCGTTTTATATTTATCATTATCTAATTGTGCTTTGAATATACCAATCACGTGGAGGAATTTGAAGTTTGTACCATGACTATTCTAGCCACTTACAAATCAAAAGTGAAATGTTGAAAGCATAAGGGGATTTGACCTAATCATCAACTAGTTGAATCAAGAATGTAAAATGTGGGATAAGAAGATGATCATTTATATGTACATATTAGAAAAATGTCTAAAAGTTTGAAGTCATTTTCTATCATGTCCCTCAACAATATAATCAATTTGATGGTGTTCTAGTTGCTTTATCTTTAATATTCAAAGTAAGTCACGATGGAGAATAGCCACTCACAAGAATGAAAGTCACGACCATCCTGCTTACTATCAAATGTAGAAGAAAAACTAGATAGAAAATTCTCGTACCAAATATTATCTCATAATAGTGGAACACCCTCCTTGAGAATCAGACTATAATTGGGGCACCCCTTTTATTCTTATTATGTAGAATAAAGGTAGTGCGACCCACTCAAACAAAAATGCCACTATCAAGAGTAATGATCTGTGTTGACCAACTGAATTCAATTCAAGAAAAATTTTTTCTGCCTCATGTCAAGGACAATCATTTCAAAAGATCTTAAAAGAAGAACATATGAACTTCAGAGCTTCAAATGAAAGAATTAACGCTCAAGAAGATTTTACATATCTAAAATGACTAGCATGACAAGTGGACTCCCAACTATATGAGCCCCAATACCATAAAAGAAAAATACATTCAAGTTTGGCTATGATCCACACCAATATGGATCGAGAAAACTTATCACTACTTGCACACATTGATGCATCAAAAAGTATTACATCTAAATGAAGACCCGCTAGGTTGAAAACCTGAAAGAGCGACCTAGGCAAAAATCAGGGTATAAAAAAATAAAATAATAATAATAATAAATACCCGCTAGGTTGAAAACCTAAAAGGGAGACCTAGACAAATTAGGGTACAAAAATGAGTAAAGACCCACTAGGTTAAAAATCCAAAAGGATAACCTAGGAAAAAGTTAGGATACAAAATCGAATAAAGACTTGCTAGGTCAAAAACTCGAACTGGCGGCCTAGGCGAAAATCAATGAAGACTTGTTAGGTCAAAAACCCAAAAGGGCGACCTAGGCAAAAATTATGGCCACAAAAAAAAAGGAATGAAGAAGTTCACTAGCTTGAGAATAAAAGAAAATGAGCAAATAATATGGCTTACACAAATCAAAGTCGAAGCAATATATTCCGAAAGGTGGTGAAGATAAATTGGGGCAAATCATATCCTCCAAAGTGGGTGAATAACGCGATTGAAATTATGGTATGATTTATTAGCACACTTCTTTTATGAAATACTACTAAATCGGGTCATTTACCCATATGAGATCATGTTATCTTCTTCTCTTCCTATGAATCGTTCTTTTATGTACCATAGATTTTCACACTAAATATCACCGTCTAAACTAATTTCTTGAGTTATGAATCTTTTTGTCAAAATGCATTTTTATGATAATCATATGTTGGGGCACAAGATATGTGAATGTCAAAAGGCCAAAACTAGTATGATGTCTTTACACATAAGACAGTGGCAACTAGGGATCAAGTCGAAAATGTAACAAAAATCTCTTTAAAGATCAAAAGGACAATCGCCACCATTTATTCGAAGTTGTGCATATTTTTCATCCATGAATCCAAGAATCATGTTCGTAACATGATGAAAGAAATAAAAAAAATTTGTAAAAAAGTTGATTGAAAAAATTGAAAAAAGATGAAAATGAAGGAAAATGTTCATTCATCAAATGCATTCATGACATTTCATATTTTCAATGGTATATAAATTTAAAGTCGGGACTACTGACCCACACACTCTAATATAAAGTCGAGATGACTAACCCGCACCCTCTAATTTAAAACCCAAGATGATTCCCCGTTACCTCACATCGATATTCTGGTTGACAATGTAGCCTGCAATTCGCTCTTTTATTTTATGAATGTTTTCTCTGAGTATAATCCAATTAAGATGACAGCTGAAGATATGAAAAAAATATGACTTTCATCACCCCTTGGGGAACGTTTTGTTACAAAGTAATGCCTTTTGGTCTGAAGAATGTTTGGGCGACCTACCAAAGAGCTATGGTAACCCTATTCCATGGCATGGTTCATAAAGAGGTAGAAGTTTATGTAGATGACATGATTTATAAGTAACAAGCAGAAGAAAAATATGTTATTGATCTAAAGAAACTCTTCGAAAGACGTAGAAAGTTTAAGCTAAAGCTTACTCCTTGTAAGTGTACTTTTGGCGTGAGGTTGGGAAAATTATTGGGATTATTTGGTTAGTCATAAAGGAATAGAGGTAGGCCCCGATAAGGTTCATGCCATTTTAGAAATTCCTCCCCCAAGTACAGAAAGAGAAGTTCGCATTTTTTTTGAGAGACTAAATCATACTTCTAGATTTATATCACAACTAACCGCCACTTGTGAACCAGTCTTTAAACTTTTACGGAAAAATCAAATAGTTGTGAGGAACGATGGATGCCAAAATGCATTTGAGAAAATCCGACAGTACTTGCAGAAGCCTCAAATTCTAGTCCCCCCAGTTCCGAGTTGACCCTTGATTATGTATCTTACAGTCCTTGACAGGTCCATGGGATGTGTGTTGAGGCAACACAATGAAACAGGAAAGAAGGAGCGTCATTTTCTATTTGAGTAAAAAATTTATAGATGTTAGAACATACTTGTTATGCCTTAGCCTGGGTGGCCCATCGCTTAAGGCAATACATGATTTGCCATACGACTTGCTTGATATCCAAGGTAGACCCAATCAAGTACATTTTTGAAAAGCCTGCTTTCACATAGTGAATTGCTCGCTGGCAGATGATGTTATCAGAATATGATATTACCTATGTTACTCAGAAAGCCATCAAAGGGAGTGCCTTAGCAGATTATCTAGCTAATCAACCTGTGGATGATTATAAGTCAATGCAATGCGAATTCCCAGACGAAAGCATCATGGTTATGTTTGAAGAATGCAATAATGGAAAATGGACCTTGTTGTTCGACGGGGCCTCAAACATAATGGGGCATGGGATTGGGGTTGTCTTAATATCTCCCAAAAAAAAGTTCATACCTATCACAACGTGCTTGTGTTTTGATTGTACCAATAATATGGTAGAATATTAAGCTTGTGCCATGGGAATTTTGGTGGCTTTGGAATCAAAAGCAAAATGTTGGAAGTATATGGAGATTCAGCCCTAGTCATTAATCAGCTTAACCAAGAATGGGAAACTCGAGATAATAAGTTAATACCTTATTTTACCTACATAAAAGAATTGTCTTTACAATTTGAAAAAATCACCTTTCACCATGTCCCTCGAGTAAACAATCAATTGGCTGATGCTTTGGATACTTTATCCTCGATGTTCCAAATAAGTCGAAACGATGAAATCCTGTCCATTAAATTGGAGAGTCGAGATCATCCTGCCTACTGCCACGTAATGGAAGAGGAAATCGATGGGAAACCGTGGTATCACGACATCAAACATTATCTTATAAATAGAGAATATCCTCCCGGAATATCGGAGAATGAGAAAAGAACTCTGAGACGGTTAACCGCGAGCTTTTTCGTGAACGAAAATATTTTGTATAAGAGGAATCATGATATGGTACTCCTTAGTTACGTTGATGTCAATAAGGCGAAAGAAATTCTACAAGATGTCCACGATGGCTCTTATGGGATCCATATGAACGGACACGCCATGTCTAGAAAGATTCTTCGAGCCGGGTATTACTGGCTCACCCTAGAAAAAGATTGTTTTAATTATGTAAAGAAATGTCATAAGTGTCAAATATATGCTAATAATATCCACGCCCTACCAATGCCCCTGAACACCCTTTCAGCGCCCTGGCCGTTCTCAATGTGGGGCATAGACGTCATCGGAATGATCGAACTAAAAGCATCAAATGGACATCGCTTCATCCTGGTGGTAATTGATTACTTTACCAAATGGGTAGAGGCCGCTTCGTACGTCAATGTAACCAGAATTGTGGTAGTCAAATTCATAAAAAGGGAGCTAATATGTCGTTATAGCCTACCAAGCTGGATCATTACCGACAATGCCACAAATCTGAATAACAAAATGATGGATGAATTGTGTGCCACCTTTAAAATTCAACACCACAACTCGTCCCCTTACAGACCAAAAATGAATGGCGCAGTTGAAGTAGCAAATAAAAACATCAAAAAAATTATTCAGAAAATGGTTGTACCATGTAACGCCCCAGATTTCGTATTAAAATATTTTAATAATATTATGACGCTCTAGATTTTTTATTAAAATATTTTAGTAATATTATGACGCTCTACATTTTTTATTAAAATATTTTAGTAATATTATGACGCCCTAGATTTCTTATTAAAATATTTTATTAATATTATGATAAATTATTACTATAAGTGTGTTTGTTGTGGTGTAATAACTTCTATGTGGTTGTCTTATGTGTTTGCTTTAGTGATTTATTTAAATTATTAATATTGATAATATTGAAATTGTTTTAAATATATATATATATATATATATATATTTATATAAAATAAAACAGGAAGTAAATGGGTGTTGCTGTTAAGTTTAGCACTAATTGAGTTGGTTTAGGAATGTAATAATAGTAATAATAATAATAATAATAATAATAATAATAATAATAATAATAATAATAATAATAATAATAATAATAATAATAATAATAATAATAATAATAATAATAATAATAATAATAATAATATAATAACAACTAATATACTAGGTATATATATACCTGCTTCCTAATCGTGAGGAAGTTAGAAGCCGGCGGAAGAAAAAAAAAAATAGGATTAGCGCATTCCCATTTCAATAGCTGCTGGGAGCCGCAAAATCGCACTCCTATTTCCAATCCCAATCCCAAAATTCAATTTCAATTCCAAGGTATGCTATTTTTCATTCTTCCTCTCCTGTACATGTTTAGGCAATTATAATAATAGTTCAAATTAGCAATTGAGTAACCTTCCAAAATTAATTCAAAAACTAAGCGATGCACGTGGCTAGGCATGTAGACTACGCAGATATATATATATATATAGCTGAAAACAAAGATTATTTTCTTGGTAATTGGATACTATGGTTCACATACTTTACATCTTTGCTTAATTTCTTCCTTTTATCTTATGTTTTTTATTTTTGATGGTTTATTTTATACTTTTTAATTTGCAATTTATATCTGAAGTGCAGTTCTATATTTTTGCATTTGAACATATTCATTTGTTGTGCCTTATATATAGTTTTTACTATAATAAAAATTTCAATTTAAAAAGATTCAGTTTTTTTAGTGAAAAACCGATTCGTTATCTGTACCTTGATCAAAGTATAATAGTAGTGATGGACAGATTTTTTGTGTGGTAATCTGAACATTTCCTTTCAATTATAATAACAATTTCGTTCCATTTGAATTATATCCCTGAAGCAATGTCTTAACAAATTTAGCGGTGATAGCAAACAACATTTGGATTTTTGTAATACTTTATCGTGTATTCAAGTCTAAGCATATATTATTTTATTTCAATTTTAGTAACAGTAGACTTTGGCATATGATTGAATTATATTACTAGACATATATTTTGAAATTAATCTGCATCTAAAGAATTCATTTTATTTTATCTATAATTAAAAGTGGTTTGTCGTACGCATCAATTTAAATAAATATTATCAATTTCATTATATATATATGCTATGCGATTCTGCCTTATCTTAATTAAAATTATACATTATTTTATGTTATTATATTTATAAGTATGTTTTTATCAAGTAGTGTTCTCTGCATTTTTTTTAAAGTAGCAGACTTGCTACATTAGACTGAAATTAATATGAATTACTCTCAATTTGCTGTCGACTTCCTCGTGATGGTGTTTTCCTAATGCATTGTTTTTACATATGTTTTTATTTTTATTTTTATATATATTTGAAACACACTAGAAGGGCTGGAAATTTTAAATGGTTTTTATTAGTTGTTTGAAGGGTTCTTAAAAACAAAAATTGTGACTTCGTTAACCGATATGTGAAATAAAATCTGATTATATTAAAATGTATGTTGACGATATTAAATGTATTTTTGGGTTATATTACAAATAACAGATAATTTATTTATTTATTTTTAGTAAGTAATTTATTTGTATTTGGTTGTTGTGTTGTTATAATTCTCTCACGGGTTATTAGAGACGGTGGCTGGCGAAGACGCGACACATTAAATCAGCGGATCGGCTTCGTTGGGAGGAATCTTTAGTTAAGGTAAGGGGTGACATGAGGTTCGATTTTATGAGTATAAAATAACGTGAGATGAACGGGAATACCGTAATTCCCATATATTCATCCGGGGCTTACTACGTACAGTTGAGCCCTATTGAGCAATAATAATTAATTAATAAAATATGAACGGTAATAGTGAGGACTAAAATATAATTTAGCAACCTATAGAATTGCCGTGAATCTAATTATATCAAGATTGCATGCTGCCTGATTTTATGAAATGTGATGCTGATTGTTACTGTATGAATGATATATATTGGAGTGTTCTTGCTACTTGATTGAAATCGTGAAATTATTTGAATGTGCTACGTGTTTGATTTTTCTATTGCGATTGATAAGATTGGATTGTGCATTGTGAGTAGTGTAAACCAAATATTGTGATTGACTGATATACATATATAATGATGAATATTGTGAAGTCAAACTGAAACTTATTGAGTTGTGATGATCGAGTAAGTCTGAGATATGTGTTGTAGATTTTGGAGTTAGGATTATTTTGTCATCATATAGGGAGGGTCTGACAAACCTAGTGATTCGGGGAAGTACAACTGAATGAGCCTGATCATGGAGGGCTACAGTCGAACTGTAAGGTAAGACTGATAGACCTTGGGGGTACATCTAGTGGGGAATTCCTAAGTGGATTATTGGGTAATTCCCTAAGGCCGGGAGCTACCATGCAACACAAGAGTACCCCGACCGTCGCGTATATGTGTCTCGGGTTGAGTTGAAGGGATCTGTGAGGACTTGGCCATTCATGAATTGTCCGTCCACTCTTGTAGTGGCATAGTATCAGGCCTCCTAACCAAGTACTTCAGAGTAGAATGGTACCAAATGATGAAGTATAGAGTATAGGACATGCATAGCATTTCATCCTTGTAACTGTTTTATTGCGATTGAACTAGAATAACCTTTGATATTATGTTCTTGAATGTTCTCTTTATTTATGCTGTTTTGACTAATTGCGTGTTCTCCTCGTGTATTTTATACTGTTATATAATTTCGAAACTCACCCCTCGTTGCTTGTGTTTGGCGCTTGCGAGAGTGCAGTTATTTCAGGTTATCGATTGATGATCCATGCTCTGATAGGTGATACTGGGTGGGAGTAATTCGTTGTGTTTTATTGAGTTACGAACTAATTTCTGTTTTGTAAACTATATTGATCAATTGTGTTATATTCGATCTTTTATTCGAAGATAAAAATTAATTGTCCTTAAGTTTTGAACATGTTTTTATGTCAGTAATATTTATTTAATAAAACTCAGCTATATTTGATGTTAAATGATTTTTTATTAAGAAGTTTTATGCAAAGGTCTTGTGTAAGTGTGAGTGTGACGTCCAAATCCTTATATTTTAAAAGAATTTTTTTTATACTCTACTTTTGGACCGCTGCAAATCTCTTTCAAAACTAGTGCATTTTACTTTTTATATCAATTTGGGTTTAGGGTGTCACATACCATACAAAGATTGACACGAGATGTTGCCGTATGCACTACACGGGTATCGCACTTCAATACACAATTCAATTGGGGCAACCCCTTTTTCCCTAGTATATTGTATGGAGGTTGTGCTACCCATTGAAGTAGAAATCCCCTCACTAAGAGTATTAATGGTGTGACACCCTAAGCCCCAAAATAACATTTATAATAATTTATATTAAATTATTTGAAGAAAACTCGCGGCAGATGAAGAAAATCAGTTCAAGAAAATAAAAACTTTTATATCTATTTTAGGATATCACGTTTCTCTAAATACAGATGTAACAATTCAACTTTGTTCCTCAATTAAAATTCAATGAACTTGATTTAACTAGAACTTCTTGATTTAATTCCCAAGACTTACTAGTACTAAGGTTTTCATATGAAAAGTCATTTGTAACTAGATAAGTAAAATACACATTACAACTCTTAATTCCCGGTATCACCTATCAGAGCGGGGTTCCTCCCAAACTTGAAATTCAAGACTCATTAACCTGTAATAACTGCGATTTCGCAAACGCAGGGCCAAGCTAGTCAAACACAAACAACGAAGGAGGTGAGTTTTGAAATCATGTTGATAGTATAATACAAGTAAGAAGAACACGCAATTAATCATCAATAAACCGTATCATTACACAAACATTCTTCAAAGAAAAACATCACGTTATATAGTCAAAATCAAGGAAAATCAATACACTTCACTATAACATCAAATCATCGTAGAAATTATTATTGCACACGATACATATTAATCACAACAAAACCATCACAAGAAAATGCAATGCTATGCATGAGCTTAGACTCTACTTCACAATGTGGTACCATTCTAACTCTGAAGTACTTGGTTAGGAGGCCATGATACTATGCCACCATCCCGGTGGACGGACAATTCAAATCGGCCCTGTCCTCATAGATCCCCTCAACTCAACCCGAGACACATATACGCGACAGTCGAGGTAAACGTGTGTTGCATGGTAGCTCCCGACATTTGGAGTGCTACCTCCAAGTCACCTAGGAATTCCCCACCCGAATACCTCCAAGGTCTAACAATCTTGCCTTAAGGCTCAACAGTAGACCGCCACGATCAGGCTCAATTGAGTTGTACTTCCCCGGAATCACTAGGCTTGTCAGGCCCTACCTATATGATGACAAAATAATCTCCACTTCACAAATTCTCAATATTTATTTTCTCCCCTCGTTGGCCTATGATACTCCATTAAGACCGTCATCTCAAACACAAATTAGAATCATCATTATTTCATCAACTATGGGGTTACTTCAATATTGTCATCACAATTTTATGACATCATTAATCATACATAATCATTGTCATCATGTAAACTCATCACAAATTTACACCATCACTATCATCAACCAAACATCTTCACACAAACTTAGCACAAATTTATATCATAAATCACACATCATCATCATCAAATAAACTTACATCATACACTGCATTCATATTTTATTATCACTTCACATAAACTCATCTAATCAACATATGCACCAAATTCATTTGAAATCAAATATCACAATAGTGTCAAATACTACACATTTAACGAAATTAAATCAATCAACACCTTATAAATATTTCTATTCCCTATTTTAATCTCACAATTTCCATATTTGCACATTAATTAATTTATCACTCAAAGGGCTACTGCCGTACGTAGCAAGCCCCGGATGAATCGTTGGGAAATACGGTCTCCCGTTCATCTCACAACATATTACACTCATGAATTCAAACGCTCTCTCACCCCTTACCTTATTTCGATGCTTTCCCACAAGAATACGATTCCACGAGCAAACAGTCTTTGTTCGTTGACTTTTTGTCCTTCAATCGATCTAACTCGACAATTTATGGGTAAACGTTAAAAATAAATTATGAGGAGGCACTCTAAAATTAATTTCGAAATTCGGTCAAGGAATCTTACCATAAATCAGAAAACCAATCAGTGGATAATATAGCCACTTTTCACACGATCGTTCTGGCGTTGGTTTCACTCAAATCGGACTTACGGTGAAGAAGAACGGTGCAAAATAATGAATTCTACAAGCGGAGAAGTTGGGTATTTTAGAGAGAAATTGGGATGGTTAAAAATCTGAGGAAGTATGTTTATTTGACTACCTAAATGAATAAAACAACATATTGAAATTTGGACGAGAACGGAGAAAATTTTCTGAAACAATTATCGATCACCGGTATCAATTTTCTTCTATTTTTCCTCCAATTCCTCCTTGGAAGCTGCTGCCTGCCGTGCCCATACCTTTCTCTTCCTCTATTTGTTTTTTTATTCTTTAATTAGGTTTTACTTGGGCTTAACCCATGAAATACATTTTACTCTTTTTTTTATTATTATTATTATTAATAAAACCAACAATTACAAAAGTTATTTTTTTAACACTTTTTTTTTAACACAATTTAATTACTAATATTTCAAAACTACTACTTTATAAAATAAAATAATTAATCTTTTAAAATACATTAGTAACCAAAACTCTTATATTCAAAATTATCACTATAATAATACTTATTTTTCAAAACACTCAAATTAAAATATTACCATCATTTGAGAATAGTCAAAATTATAAAATAAATAAATATAATATCAAAACTTTATATTAATTACTAAATCATAATAAATATATATAAAATCACCATGTCATAACAAGTATATAAAAATAAAGGCAATCAAACACAATATCACTACTATTCTGAGATAATTATTTATAAAATAAATAACTAAAAGTAGAAAATAGTTATAAATAATTGAAATATAACTACGTGCATACTTAATATCAGTCAAACGTACAAAAAAAAACTATTACATTAATTTGGTACAAGTATATACACGTAAAATCTTCTAAAATCTTATTCTTTAAAATATTACACTAAAATACTATTTAGAAAAATATATAAAATATAATATTTGTTATTTAGATTACTCATGTAGTCCAATATGTATAATAGTAGCACATCATCTAAATCACCCGTATAACAAAAACTAATCACGAAATTTATCACATGTATTCTAAAATAATTTTAACACCAAATTAATTATTTAAAATCATATTTCATTATTAAAATAGTTTATTATAAAATTTGGGGTGTTACAAATGGAAGCCAAACTAGAGGAGTCGGAATGGGTACATACCCGTTTCGATCAATTGAATTTAATTGAAGAAAAAAGGTTGGCGGCCTTATGCCATGGGTAATTATATCAGAAAAGACTGAAAAGAGCGTACGAGAAAAAATACGTCCTCGAGAATTCGGGGAGGGAGGCTTGGTACTAAAAAGGATCTTACCCATTCAAAAGGATTATCGTGAAAAATGGACCCCTAACTATGAGGGCCCATACGTCGTGAAGAAAGCTTTCTTAGGTGGAGCTTTGATCCTCACGAATATGGATGGAAAAGATTTAGTCCTCCCTGTAAACTCAGATGCCGTAAAAAAGTATCATACTTAAATAATGAATACCCGCTAGGTTGAAAACTTGAAAGGGCAACCTAGGCAAAAATTAGGGTACAAAAAAAGAATACCCGCTAGGTTGAAAACCTGAAAAGGCGACCTAGGCAAAAATTAGGGTACAAAAAAATTAATAAATACCTGCTGGGGCGAAAACCTAAAAGGGCGACCTAGGCAAAAATTAGGGTACAAAAAATAATAATGAATACCCGCTAGGTTGAAAACCTGAAAGAGCGACCTAGGCAAAAATTAGGGTACAAAAAAGAATACCCGCTAGGTTGAAAACCTTAAAGGGCAACCTAGGCAAAATTAGGGTACAAAAAAGAATACCCGCTAGGTTGAAAACCTGAAAAGGCGACCTAGGCAAAAATTAGGGTACAAAAAATATAATAAATACCTACTGGGTTGAAAACCTGAAAGGGCAACCTAGGAGAAGAAGAAAAACAACAACAACAACAACAAAAACAAAGAATATATACTCAAAAGGACAGGACCAACATTATCGATCGGACTATGGCATGAGAAGTTAGTAGTCTACCTTTCAATTACTAGTAACCAGGTCGGGTCTTCCACCCATTCCTTTTGTTTTATCTTATGTATATTCTTTTTTTTACGATGAATATTGAACCTCAATATATTGATATATACTTTTATCATCTTTATAATTTAACCTTCTTTCCTGAATGCATTTTATGATTATCGTGTACTGGAAAGCAAAACATATACCATACCTCGATATAATGAATTGCGTTAAAATCGGATATATTAGTTGTTTAGAGTACAAGGCAGACGACAATATGAGATCCAACTTAAGATTACAACAGTAATCAAAGATATCAAGTTCAAGAAAAATGTATAAGTGCCTTTTTCATCCATGATTTTAATGGTCGTGTCTAATAAAAATATTAATAAAAATCAACATATTCATTCATTCATTGATTCATGACATTACATAAATTTAAAGCCGAGAAAATAACCCATATGTTGAAGCCAGGAAAACGACTCGCACCTAAAGCCGAGAAAACGACCCGCGTGTTGAAGCCGGAAAAACGACCCGCATGTTGAAGCCGGGAAAATGACTCGCACCCGAAGCCAAGAAAACGACCCGCATGTTGAAGCCGGTAAAACGACTCGCACCCAAATTCGAGAAAATGACCCGCATATTGAAGCCGGGAAAACGACTCGCACCCAAAGCTGAGAAAACAACCCGCATGTTGAAGTCGGGAAAACGACTCGCATCCGAAGCCGAGAAAACGACCCGCATGTTGAAGCCGGGAAAACGACTCGCACCCAAAGCCGAGAAAACGACCCGCATGTTGAAGCCGAGAAAACGACTCGCACCCAAAGTTGAGAAAACGACCCGTATGTTGAAGCCGAGAAAACGACTCGCACCCGAAGCCGAGAAAACGACCCGCATCTTGAAGCCGGGAAAACGACCCACATGCTTCTCTAATTTTCTTTTTATTAGTCTTTGTATTGCGTCCTTTTAAAAAATGTTCTTTTTCTCTCTCTCTTTTTCTGTTTATGCAAAAAATAAACTCATATGTTAAGCTTTCATTTTTGTAAAGTTGTCTGTTCCTAAAATTGTTTTCTTTGCAACACGAAATATTAAAAAAAAATATAACTAATTGATGTTTATAAACCAATCACCAAGAAAACAAATTTCACCCTATTGAAATATAACAGAAAACTCATATCACGTCTTTGTCAAATAACTCAAAAAAAATCATAACAACTAATAAATAGTTTTTCCCTTATGATTAGATTTAATGGTCGCTGCCGCCAGATGAAATTCATCCCCGCTCGCCGCGCCACATCACTCACCCCCAATTGTTGGTGGCCTTTGTGTCGCGACATATCCGACAACGAACGAGCATATCCTTTAACAAGCTGCTTCACTGTCGCGTCCATTTGTTTCGTTCACATACCGCCGTGTCACGTTGTTTTCTAACAAAAATCAATTTTTCTTTAAAACAAAAATAAAAAAGATACAATTCGTGAATAGACATCCCACCTCTTTTTTTGTTATTATTACATTTTCGTTACGTTGTTTTCTAACAAAAATCAATTTTTCTTTAAAACAAAAATAAAAAGATACAATCCGTGAACACAGACATCTCACCTCTTTGTTTCGTTATTATTATTATTATTACATTTTTATTTTTAGATTCGTATATAATAATAATTATAATAAAAAATAATTAAAATAGCGTAATAATAAAAATCGGACAACACATAAATATTTTCTACCCAAGAACTACGTGTGTTTTGATTTCCCTATTGCACCTGGGGATATGTAGGAGCAAGGTTTTCCCTTGTCAAACCAAATTAATAAAAAAATTATTTTTCCTTCTTTTATTAATGTTAATAATTTAGTTTCTTTTTTATTATTTTTTAGGGGGTAAAATAAATAATTAAATAATTTGTATACAACTAATTATAGGGTAACCATTTTAACGGACGATATAGGGTAATATTACTTTCTCTATTCGTAATTGACACCCGAATTCATTTTTTGGTTCAAGAATTTTATTCTAGGTTTTATCTAATTTTTCCTTTAAAAAAAATTAAAATTGGTGGCGACTCATTTTTCGCGGACAAATTGGACGCGACACAGAGAAATAAATTAAATAATTAAAAAAATGAAATTAAGTAATTAAAATGATATTAAGTGATTGAAAAAGAAATGGAAAAAAGAAATGAAGGAAAGTTGAAGATATTATTTTTGAGTCCCTCCATCCAAAATCAAAAATAAGTTTTGGAATTAGGATTCTCTTATCTTTTCTCTACCATTGAATCACCATCATCGCATTAACAAAAGTTGGTACTGCTACTGCTATTGAAGTATTAACAAAAACATCTTGCGAAGCTGATTTTGAATTTGTTCTACGTCAGAGTTGAACAAACCTTGCATCAATATCGAGTTCATTATCCCATACAAACAATTGAACACTATAAGGGTCCTACAAACAAAAACAAAAAATTAAACATTAAACTTAGTAAGTGTAAACTATAACTAGAAAGAATTAAAATACAAATAACATATTTAAGAAAAATTACTCACATTACAATGAGGACATCTCCAAAATCACCGTTTAGAGTTTTCATCAGTATTAAAGATGAATATATGCATTGCTTTCGTACACCCACATTCAAGCAATTGAAAACGAGTTGAGTTTGTTGCAGACGAATATGACGCCATGGTTGAACGATGCATAAGTAGATGAAGATTCGAACATGCATTTGGTCCCCACAACCCTCACACACAACATAAACAACAAATAAATAAACCTATTCCCAAAATACAAAAAGAAGACAATGAAATGGAATAATATCACACACAAACATAGACAACAAATAAATAAAGCTTAAAACAAGAAACATAAAAGGAGGGACAAAAATGGTATCAAAATCATACCTTCAGCCTTTCTTTCGCAACCTTCTTTCCATCAGTTGTGTTTTGAAGATGGTGATTCAATATTGGTGATCTGCTAAGGATGATGCCATGATAGAGAAAAAAGGAGAGAACCGTAATCTCAACTTATTTCTGAGTTTGGATGCAGAACTAAAACATATCACCTTCATCTTTCCTTAATTTCATTTTTTAATTATTTTATTTTTTCCTCTGCAACGTCACTCCTCCATTTGTCACATAAGCCTTTTTTTTACAGCAACTAATGACAACGATGATTTTAAAACTAAATTGAATTTACAAGGTTTAAATTGAAAATAAAAACTTATAGGTGAGAAAGGCGAGAACTTATAGGGATGATTCAAATATTTAAGTCAATTAAATAATTGCTATTTAGTGAATTGATGTGATAGTATATAAAATTTAGGTACCATTTATATTTTAGGAACGGTTTGAAAAAACGGATTACAGTACGAAATTATCTATCATGGAGCAAATTCGTGAAATAGCTTTCCCAGAAACAACATCGTTGAATCCACCTAGTGAGAAGGTGAAAACCAAGGGTGCACCAAAAATGTTAGGTGTACGAAAATAGATGGGTAAGCTAAACATTCGCCGTCTTTGTGGGAGCATGTTGATTTATTACATCTGGACAATGCAGTTTTTGAAATGAAATTATCATGCCCAAGGAAAAAGAGCGCACATATTGGGAATCCATCGCCTAATCCATTCCCTAAACCAAAATTTCCCTTTATTGATCATATGAATTTTTTTATGAATTCATATATTGACAAAATTGTGGATGTTGCTAATGACGAAAGTTGTAGATTTTGGGTTGTCACTTCAGATCTTGGTAAAGGCGAGGAGAATCATGAAATTGTCTGATATGATCTCATTAAAGAGATAAATATCCCAAGTCAGATTATGCCAAATTGTATTCGTCCGAGAAACTATTAAATGTTATCGAATACGCTCTGTATCTTTGAAAGTTTTATAAGACACATATAGAAAAGTGGATGTCTTTTCTAGAAATGGGACATCTTCTTGCAACTAAATACAATAGAGTTGTATTTGAGTTGACGAGGTTTCAAGATGAAGTTTTTGATACCTTCCTACCACTACGAGGTCGTCCACCCCCAAATCCAACTTCACATATTTTGTGCATTGGATGGGTTAACCAAAATCATTTTGTTCATGTATACTTGAAGGATGGTTTTCTAATACCTCTGATATTAATAAAATGGAGAGTGCACCACAAACCAGAATTAGAATTATGAGAGGATCCATATGTGGAAATGATGTCTTTGTTTAATAAACTCGTGAAAATTGAAAAAGTTGTCCAACCATCGAAAAAATCAAATGCTGACAAACTGATCGAAGTGGCACACGAAGATGATGTCGTTGACTTCTGAGTAGATTACTTAAGATGTATAGAACTATTAAATCACATTACGATGTTATTAAATGTATATGACAATTATGGGTATAATGAAGTGTATGACGTATATTTTGATATGATGTTTAAACCATATTTATATTTCTCCATATATGTCGTTTGTGTCGCTTATATGATTCTAGTTCTGCATAGATATGTTTCTAGTTCTGCATATTGCGGATTTCTTGTCAAACACACTACTGGATCCTGACATCATGTAGTGTATTTTATTAATGTAAATTAACTATCGGATGGGTCACCACAAATCTTAAACTTTTTTTTTCTTATTATAATTTCGAACATGATTCAAGAAAGAGTTTGAGTTTATTTCGAGCATTTGAAATCTCTAATATCATTTGAAATTTTTAACGATGGTACACTGTCAGATTTGAAGAGTCATCTTAACTGCATATTTAGAGTGGCTGGTAAAACCATTATAAAGTTGATTAATATATCATATTGTTGACCATACATCCTACTCAAATATAGCAACCTGGAAGGTACTATTCGTTTTGATTGGGTGCATCTTATCAATGATACACACGTAAGATCTATGTTCACAGTTAACGATGTTTAAAGAGACAAAGAGCCGGTCAAGTTGTATGCTGAGTCTTCCCCAATTAAATGTTCTCTAAGTAAGGACAACTCATCAATATATGTTGTCATCAACTTAAGAGATCCATGATTTAGTTAATATAAATTGTTATTTTTAATTTATATTATGTAATGGCAAAATTATGCTATATTATATTTTATTTATTTAGGATGTTTATGTATGAATGTTTATTTTATTTATGTAATGGCACAAGTAAGAGAAACTATTCAATGTTTGTTTATTTATTATATTTTTATCAACAACTCAGACAAACAAACATCATTTATTCCAGAACATATAAATCTCAACATTTGACAAGAATATCAAATTAATCAAAATTAAGACCATGTACATTTTGCCAAAATATTATAATTAACTAAAATATTAAAACAATGTACAAATAAATCAAAAGTAATGTTCTCTAATTCATAAATACTATTGTGTAACTATATTCCCTCCTCCTACAATATAAAAATACATCATGTGTTTGATCAATGATCTACGACACACATTTATATGCATGAGTTCCCCCCTCCATCGTTTCACGTGGTTCTAGTGCAAGATCTCTAACCATCCTACAATTCGGCAATGTGTCAGCTACATCAGAAGCAGACTCTTGTTGAATGAACCTCCAAGTCAACAAATCTTGGGGGATCTCCCTCTAGAAACGATTGTATGAAAGGTTTGGAAACCCTATAAAACCAAGTTACATAACCAACTACGGTTTCACAAGTTTCCTCCACGAATAGCCCCCGTTATTTTGAGTAACTAGATGCAATCTAAAATCCAGATACACCTAATCGACCTTCTTCATAATCATGGTAGGGGGAGCATATATGTTTGGATGTCTAAGGATGGTCTGAGTATATTGAAATTGCCTAAGCACGCGCTCAGGAAAGTGAGGATACTTCATCCTAGGTTCGCATATAATCTAGCTAGAGTACCAACATATTTCCTCCAACGAACGAGTCAGATGATGGTCATCATAGGGATAAAACCAATGATCTTGGACCTCCAAACGATCTAGTGTATTCCTGTATGTCTTTTCCAGTGGATGGCCTCAATGTGGAACAAACATACAGGCACATGGAAGGGACTCGTCATATTCATCTTGCAGAGTCCATGGACAGATGGTAGGAAAATGTTGCATGATCCATGCTTGAAGCAAAAAAAAAAAATTAAAAAAAAATTAAAAATAATGTTCATATAAAATTAACTAATATTATAAAAATATATTTTAATTAAATTAACTATTAATTACCTGGAGGAAGGACAAGTAACCATCTAGTTGTGTCATCTTGGGCTTGCTAGCATCCCCTAGGTTAGTGTACAAGAAAGCAAAAGCAGCAACACCCCATGCATACTCTCGAACACTACCCAAGTCTATGAAGTACTGGACTTACATAACGTCAACGTACGTTGTAATTTTATCGATGCATATGATAGAGCCCACGAGGTAGAGAAGATAACATTTGATGGCGTTAAGCCGATGATATTCCCTCACCTCGTCATCATAAGCAAACTGGAATGATTTGTTCGTATGAAGTAAATATTGGAATTGAAGGGTTGAAAATCTAACATGCGCTCCTATGGTTCTTTCAACTCCTGTCAGCGTTAGAACAAAATTGATTTCAAGTACTAAGGCCCTACTTGTTTTATTGATAGAAAAATCGGTTTGTGCGAACAATTTAAGGCACTAATGTTTTAATTAAGATATATCCATTGATGATTTCTCAAAATGATTTGGTAAATTTTGCATTCCAAAACTGGTGAAAAAGCGCCTCTGATATGCTGCCACTGTGCTTCTGATTATCAGTACTGCTTTTGATAATCTGCCTTTGTATATTAGCACTGATTTTGGTAAATCTACCTCTGATAATCTGTTGGGTCTGATTGTGTGCTACCTCTAATAAATCTGTTGGCTCTGATTGTTCTGTGCCTCTGGTACAATACTTTTGCTTCATCTGAACTTAATTCAAATACTTGAATAAATTCTAAGTTTCAGTTTGAGATCAACGAACATATTTATTTCAAACGAATCAATTGTTGAAAATAATGAAGCTTCATGCTGAAAGACACAAGGCCATACTATAAAGGACACATAACCATACCTTAAAGGACAAAGACAATGATGTATGGCTTCTATAAAAGCACACGCATTCTTAGCTGAAAATAACACAACAACTTGCAACATTTTAAAAGAGAAAAACACAACACAACAAGCAAAACACATCAAAAAGGCATGAATGAAAAATCCTCTCAGTGGAGAGTTATTAGAATTCATGTAAATCAGTCAAAGTGTTTTCATAAAAACATAAACTTATACACTAAAATAAAAAATATAAAAACAAAAAACTTACCTTGATAATTAAGTGTCGATGAATCAAAAAGTGAGGTTTTAGTGTGGATTTTAGGTAAGAAAATGAGATTGAGCTGGATTTGAAAGAAATGAAAGTTTATAGAGTTTTAGATTTGGAAAAATAGAGTGAATGAGGAAAATGGCGTTTTGCTCTATATGTAGGTACCTCTGGATTCTAGAATCCAGTAACTTAAGTTATAAGATGCATGAATCTTGTAATTTAGTGAGCTGGATCCTACATGAGGGGTATTTTGGGGCGGTTTGGCAAACTATTGGGGGATGAGCAGCTCTCATATATAATAGGTAAACAAATGGTTAACAACAGTAGTCGTGCATGAAAATTGAGATGTGGCAAAAAAACAGAGTAACGACCAAGAGAGTGATGATTTTTGGGTACCAGTGGTGGATGTTGGCAGAATCAACTATTGGGTATTACAAGCCGACCAATAGCACATGACGCCAAAATTTTTTAGTTTTTATAATATAATAAATTTAAGGTGAATTTCTTATGGCCTAAATAAATTTTTAATCCCTACAAAATTATGACCTTTTAAGTTTAGTCCATAAAAAAGTTTTATTCACTTCTAATCACTAGTTTGATTTTATAAGGACTTTTTAGGTAAGGTAGATCTTATAGTTCACTAAATATTTACTAATAAATTTACATTTACCTCTCTCGAGTGACACTAATAGAAATCGAATGCACATCATGTCAAATCTAATGTATGTTATTTTTCCTCTAGACCAAACTATTCGAATTTGAAAAGTTCTTAGTTTTTTGTTTTGAGGAGCTGTGGTTGCATAAAGGGTTAAATTTGAGGATCATGTGAGTGAAATTAACTTTTAAAAGATAGATAGTATAGAGTTTTTGTCGGTCATATATAATATAATAATAAGTACAAAAATAGACGGGACACCATAAAAATTAGAAAGAGACCAAAGTGTTTTAGCTATAGTATTATGTGGTTTTTGGTAGTTGTACGAAACTATGTATATTTTCATTTAATTGGACGATTCATACAAGGAAACAAATTGACTATACCACCTTATCAAAATCACGCGATGTAAACAATGATAAATTATCCACATCCGCTTGAAAGATTCATTATTTTGTCCAAATAGCAATTACAAAGCAAACTATTAATAAATAATTAATTCACTCATGTAATTAATTAATTAATTGAACATTTATGTCCATTCATTCATGAGTATTATATGCATTGCATGGTATGATTATCAGTCCTATAAATACGTTGCCTGTCAACCAACAGCTAAAACACATCTAGCCTTTGAGTGCAATTAAGTGTGCAATTAAGGTAATAAAGCAACTAATTAATTAATTAATAATCATGTCAACTAGATCTCTCACCATATTCACTCTTGCTCATATATGGCTTTTGATGGCCACAACATCAATAGCCCAATTCATCATTGATACCGGCGGCAAACCCGTTGAGATCGATGAGGAATACTTCATTGCGCCTGCTATTGCAGGCAATGGAGGACGTTCCACTTTGGTCACAAGAGATGGGTCATGTCCTTTCAATGTTGGTGTTGAGAACACTAACTCGCAACATGGTTTGGACGTGAAATTCACTCCTTTTGCTCCCCATAATGATAATGACAATTTGAGGCTTAACAGGGACGTGAGAATATCTTTTGATGAAGATTCCTCAAACTGTGGTCGGACTACAAAATGGAGATTGGGTGAGAGGGATGCAAAGAGTGGACGAAGGTTGATTATCACCGGAAGAGATGATAGTACAATTGGATCATTTGGTAACTTCTTTAGGATTGTACAAACTCAAACTGTAGGTATCTATAATATTCAATGGTGTCCTAAAGAGGTTTGCCCTACTTGTGATTTTATATGTGGCACTGTTGGGATTTTACGTGAGAATGGAAAGATTCTGTTGGCCCTTGATGGTGATGCCCTCCCATTTGTGTTCCAGAATGAATAATTATGTAATTGGTGTGGGGTTGTGAAGTTTGTGTGTGAGTTTATGCACGTACTTGTGTTTTTATTTAGTGGGACAAATAAATACTCTCTCCAACTTTGAATATAAGCAATTTTGAATTAATTTAATTCAAAGTCATTTGTATTTAAGGTTAGAAAGAGTACATAGAGTTATTTGTTTATATTTTCAATAAACAGTGGAAGGACAAAAAAGAATGATACGTGTACTATGTTCTTGATTCATATATATAGAATAAAAACTCCAAAAGCTTGTTCATAATTTGTTGAGAATTTTTGTTCTGTTATAAAAATTAGGTTATTTATGTTAACCATATTGGAGTTAATAATGAAATGCGATATCCAAGAAAAAGAGGAGAAACTATAGCTCGAATTCTCGGAGGATTGGAGATTGAAATTGCTCACTCGTTCCAATTTCAGAAATATTGGTCCTTGGATGATGAGAAAAAGTTGGTGCTAGACATTAGTTTCTATAGATATATAATAATAGACGGTAGATGAAAAAATTGAGAAAAAATAAAAAAAATTTGGAGAAGTTATAGAAAGAAAAAGAAAATTAGTGGAGAAAGAGATTGTGATATATATAATTTTATTTTATAAAAAAATATCAGTTAGATTATATTAGTTTTTGAGATAGAATCTAAAATCTCAAATTTAGAATTGATTCGAAGTCGCTTCGTTCACCAACTGAGCTCTTTGAATGTATATAATTAATATGGAAAATATATTATATAATTTATTTTGGAAAATATTGATTTTATATCACATAAAAACATAAATTATAATAAGTTTGTTGATTGCTTCTAAAAAACAATGAAGTTCTTTTTATTGACTTGTTTCAATAGATTTTAGTTATTGATTTGTTTCATTAGATTTTGGGATCCTAATTAATTACTTGTCAATACCATTCGATCTTCATTCTAAATTATACTTATTCGATATAATGGGGAACTAAAATCAACTCTTCAAAATTTAATCTATCATTATAAAATACAATATAAAAAAATAAAATACAAATAGTTTTTAATTTTTAAATGTAAATCTTGCCCACAATACGAATGAAGTTTTTCTAATTTGAGAGACTAATATATATACCCAAATCTAATATATTTAACTGAACTGTAAAAATTGGCAATGAAAGATTAATGTGTGTGAGATAAAATACTTAGTCTTTGCAAAAATAATTTAGCCTACTCAATCTCCCCCTTCTTCTTCTTCTTCTTCTTCTTCTTCTTCTTCTTCTTCTTCTTCTTCTTCTTCTTCTTCTTCTTCTTCTTCTTCTTCTTCTTCTTCTTCTTCTTCTTCTTCTTTTGTTTTTTATTTATTTAAATAAGTGGTTACCACACAAGTTTAGGTTTTTTTTTATGTGTTTGACCCGTGATTTCTTCTCGTTTGAGTCCGTGGTTGTTTTGTTGTTCATCTTAATGTGACATTATTTGGTTTTTTTGTCTTGTTGTGGTGTTCGTTTCGATCCAATGCATTCAATCAATGACTTTGGTGTCTAAAACACTACAACTTTAGAAACATTTGTATTTTGGACACTTTAATTTTACGACTTAAAATTGTATTTTTCTCGATCGATGTAATTTTTACCAATTTAAAAGAATAAGTTTTTTTTAGTCATCCATATTATTTGACCTGAAAGTGAAAATGTGTAATAACCTTAAAATCTCATGAAACCATTGTAGCTTCCATTAACTTGCGAGAACCAGTTTGGTGGAATAAGTGCAGTTAACTCATTTGGACAGGTTACAACAGTGGTGAATGTTAGATCAGCAGAAACATCAAAATCATCTACAGTTACATATTACCTATTTTCTAGTTGGATTGTTGGTTTTTAACTAACATGGACAAAGAGGATAGTGAAAACATGCAGTTTTTACAGAAAAAAAATATTCTATCTATTTTTTTATTTTAAATTTGAATGATATTGAGAAAATATGAAGAGATGTTGAGATATTGAAAAAATTTAATAATATCATATTTTATATAGGCTAAATACCACTCGTGGTCTCTTAACTTAATTTCAGTTAACGATTTAGTCCTTTATATTTTTTTTCTTTCCGATTTGGTCCTTTATGTTTTTAAATAATTTCAGCGTTACCCTTTAAGTGGGGCTCCGTTAAGAAAAAGTTAAAAAATTCCTCCTTCGTTATCAGAAAAAGTTACTCTTTATGTTTTGGAAATATTTCAGAAAAATGTTCAAAGTTTGTTCTAAGTTTGGTGGTAGGATTGATTCGTTAAAACTGAAGCTATGAGGTATTTATACTTCATAGATATCACTTCAGATCAGTGGCAATCGTTTCTAGAGGTTTGATGAACATATGCAATGATCCAGAGGAGGGATTTTCTAACTTTTTCTTAACGGAACCCCACTTAAAGGGTAACGCTAAAATTATTTAAAAACATAAAGGACCAAATTGGGAAGAAAAAAAAAGATAAAGGACTAAATCGTTAATCGAAATTAAGTTAAGGGACCACGGGTGATATTTAGCCTTTTATATATTATACATTACTATAAGATAGTTGAATATAAACAAATACACTATCTTAAATGAGTATAGGTAAATTAAATTTCTGGATAAATATAAATTGTCAAACACATGTTATGTTATTTTTTGTATAAATTTTTTTGAATTTTTTTAAAATGCGATTTTTGATAAATTTGATTTATTTAGCAATTTTGTGATCATATTATAACCGTCATTGACATTAATTATATTTTAATATTACCTGTATAGTGTGATTAGATGACATGTACATAAAATAATATTTGATTAAATATCATAGTATTTGTAAGTTTATATTCAAATAGTGAGTGATTCATAATTTTATCTAAAAAAGGAAAATAATGAATAGCGAACTATAGGCAAAATTTGGAAATTTAATTTATGATTATAACCATTCATACAATTTAAGTGTATTTTACAATTGAACTAAAAATAGCATCCTAATAAGCATAACCTATAATCTATTTGGTGATTGCCAAGTTTAAAAAATTAATAGGTCCAAAACAAAACATCAAAGTAGGCAATGTCCGAGCATAAAATATGAGATATCTTTTTTGATCCGGGAAAAGAAACACAACTCCAAAAATCTAATCAATCAAGTATGATGATGATTGAACATTTATCTATTTGTGTGAATCATTTTGTTCAAACGACTACATATAACTCATCGCAAATGGTGCTAGTGACGGATATATATTTTTTAGTATGTATAATTTATACTTCGTACGAAATGAGATATAAATAAAAATTTTATATAAAAAATTGATGTATCTAATAAAAAATTAAGATTAGATATATCAATTTTTTAAATATATTTTTTATTTAGATTTTATTCCAAAGTAATAGTTAGTTGAATTGTGAAGTTTGTATCGCGAGTTTATGTCCCGGTGTTTTTATTTAGTGTTTTAAAAATATATATGTGGAGTTATGGTTTATTTCAATAATAGCATGAAGGAAAGAGGGGTCCATTTACTACGTTCTGGATTCATATATATAGAATAAAAGCTCCAAAAGTTTGTTTATAATTTGTTGAGATTTTTTATTCGGTTATAAAAATTAGGTTATTTATGTTAACCATATATATTAGAGTTAATAATGAAATGTGATATCCAAGAACAAAAGGAGAAAACCATATATAGCTCGAGTTTTTGGAGGATTGAAGATTGAAACCACATAAATGACCATTTTTAAATAATTAAATAACTAAATAAAAAATAACTAAATAGACTTTTTGTATTTTATATTGATAAACTTTTTTCTTCATGCATGGACAAATAAAAGAGCGCAGCTGAATCCAAACTTTGTTGGCCCCCGATTTAAAACCTGAGTCTGCAGCTGAAGAAATAACTAAGCTTGTACCTGACTTGAAATCGAAAGAAGCATCTAATTTAAAGCAGAATATTACAAAGCCAATGGTGATTGATATTGATTTTAGGATTAACTTTATTACTGATAATAAATATAGTTGTTGAGATGATTTGAGTGCTTGAGTTTGTCATCAGGAAGCTAAGTTAGATTTATCAGTGGTAATTACAAAGTCTGATCATGGTTCTGATAGAAGAATTTTTTTTTTTGTATTGAGTTGCGAAAGGGGTGGCATGTATAAAGGAACCAATAAGAAGTTGAATTGCGAAGGCACATGATCTAGGAAATGTGAATGTCCATAGGTTGCATGGTTATTTCATAACAACCAAAGAATGGAATCTTAGTGTTGTGCCAGGATTACACAACCATGAGATGGATAAATAATTAGAAGGTCATCTTGTTGCTGGTTGTTTAAATGACGAAGAAAATGAGCTTGTTGGTGAGATGACAAAGAACACAGTCCACCCAATTATTTTTCTAATGACTTTGAAAGATAGAAAAAATGAAAGTGTGACTACAATGAAACAAATTTTTAATGCACGTCAAAGATACAAGAAGACTATAAGAGGTCTGAGATCAGAAATCCAACATCATCTGAAATGCTTGGATGTTAACGAGTTGAGTTTGTTGCACACGAAGATGATGCCATGGTTGAACGATGCAGAAGTAGATGTAGATTCGAACATGCACCTGGTCCCCACAACCCTCACACACAACATAAACAACAAATAAATAAACCCATTCTCAAAAGAAGAAAAAGACAACGGAATGGAATAATACATCACACACAAACATAAACAACAAAATAATAAACCTTAATAAACACAAACCGCACCATTCCCTATAAACAGAAACAGAAAAGGAGGAACAAAAATGGTATCAAAATCATACCTTCAGCCTCTCTTTCGCAACCTTCTTTCCATCAATCATGTTTTCAAGACAGTGATTCAATGTTGGTGATATGTTAAGGGTGATGCGATGATAGTGAAAAGAGGAGAAAACAGTAATCTCATAACTTATTTCTGAGTTTGGATGGAGAACTAAAACATATCACCTTCAACTTTCCTTAATTTCAAATTTTAATTATTTTATTTATTCCTCTGCAACGTCACTCCTTCGTTTATCACATAAGCTTTTTTTTACAGTAACTAATGACAATGATGATTTTAAAACTAAATCGAACTTTTAAGGTTTAAATTGAAAAAAAAAACTTATAGGGACGAAAATGAGAAAGGCGAGAACTTATAGGGACGATTCAAATATTTAAGTCAATTAAATAATTGCTAATTTAGTGAATTCATGTGATAGTATAAAAAGTTTAGGTACACATTTATATTTCAGGAACGGTTTGAAAAAACGAATTACAGTACGAAATTATCTTTCAAGGAGCAAATTCGTGAAATAGCTTTTCCAGAAAAGACATCGTTGAATCCACCTAGTTAGAAGGTGAAAACCAAGGGTACACCAAAGAAAGTTAGGTGTACAAAAATAGATGGGTAAGCTAAACATTCGTCGTCTTTGTGGGGGCACGTTGATTCACTGCATCTAGACAGTCCAATTTCTGAATTGAAGTTATCTTGCCCAAGAAAAAAAGAGCGCACATACTGGGAATCCATCGCCTAATCCATTCCCTAAACCAAAAATTCATTATATTGATCATATGCCTCTTTTTATGAATTCATATATTGACAAAAATGTGGATGTTCCTAGTGATGGAAATTGTGGATTTTGGGTTGTCGCATCACATCTTGGTAAAGGCGAGGAGAATCATGTAATTGTCCGATATGATCTCATTAGAAAGATAAATAATCACGAGTCAAATTGTATTCGTCAGAGAAACTATTAAATGTTATCAAATACGCTCTATAACTTTGAAAGTTTTATAAGACACCTACATAAAATGGATGTCTTTTCTAGAAACCAATCATCTTTTTGCAATTAAATACAATAGAGTTGTAATTGAGTTGACGAGGTTTCAAGATGAATTTTTTGAAACCTTTCTACCACTACGAGGTCATCCACCCCCAAATCCAACTTCAAGTATTTTGTACATTGGATGGATCAACCAAAACCATTCTGTTCATGTATACTTGAAGGAAGGTTTTCCAATACCTTTGGTATCAATAGAATTGAGAGTGGACCACAAACTACAATTAGAATTATGAGAGGATCCATATGTGGAAATGATGTCTTTGTTTGATAAACTCGTGAAAATTGAAAAAGTTGCCCAACCATCGAAAAAATCAAATGCTGACAAACTGGTCGAAGTGACACATGAAGATGATGTCGTTGACTTCTGAGTAGATTAGTTAAGATGTATAAAACTATTAAATCCCATTAGAATGTTATTAAATGTGTATGACAATTATGGGTATAATGAAGTGTACGGCGTATTTTTTGATACGATGTTTAAACCAAATTTATATTTCTACATATATGTCGTTTGTATCGCTGATATGATTCTGGTTCTGCAAAGAGATGTTTCTGGTTCTGCATATTGCAGATTTCTTGTCAAACACACTACTGGATCCTGACATCATGTAGTGTATTTTTTTTATGTAAATTAACTACTAGATGCATGAATCAGATAGTATGTTGATGTATTTTTTTCAAGTAAAATACACTAGTCGATGCCAAGATCCGTTAATGTTTTTTTACGTAATAAACTATTGGATGCGTGAATTAGTTAGTATGTTGAATTATGTCCCAAATAAAATACATTTTTATACAATTTTTGTGGTTCATGTTTAACCCTAATTTGCACAGTTAGTATTACACTCACATTTATATAAATATCGGTCTTTTTGGTCACCACAAATCTTAAACTTTTTTCCTATTATAATTTCAAACATGATTCAAGAAAGAGTTGAATTTTATTTCGAGCATTTGAAATCTCTAATAGCATTTGAAATTTGTAACAACGGTGCACTGTCAGAATTGAAGAGTCATTTTAACTGCATATTTAGAGTGGCTGGTGACACCACTATAAAGTTGATTAGTATATCATATCGTTGTCCATAGATCACACTCAAATATAGCAACCCATAAGGTACTATTCGTTTTGATTGGATGTATCTTAAGAGTGATACAGACGTAAGATCTATATTCACAATTAACGATGTTTACAAAAACAAAGGGCTAGTCAAGTTATATGCTAAGTGTTCCCCAATTAAACATTCTCCAAGTCAGGACAAGTCTTCAACTTAAGAAATCCATTATTTAGTTAATATAAATTATTATTTTTAATTTATATTATTTAATGGCACAATTATGCTATGTTATATTTTGT
The DNA here is from genome assembly GCA_037974755.1 of Cicer yamashitae. Taxonomy (NCBI): domain Eukaryota; kingdom Viridiplantae; phylum Streptophyta; class Magnoliopsida; order Fabales; family Fabaceae; genus Cicer; species Cicer yamashitae. The sequence continues at coordinate 8,994,204 of JBBPBQ010020321.1, read as the reverse complement.
TTATTTAGGATGCTTATGTATGAATGTTTATTTATGTTTATGTTATTTATGTAATGGCAGAAGTAAGAGCAATTATTCAATGTTTATGTATTTATGTAATTTTTAACAGCAACTCAGACACATAAACAACATTTATTCCAAAAAATATAATTCCCAACATTTGACAAGAATATTAAATTAATTAACCAAAATACTAAAACAATGTACATATAAATCAAAAGTAATTCTCCCTAGTTCATAAATATTATTGTGTAACTCTATTCCTAATTCTACTCTATCTCCTCCTACAATATAAAAATACATATGTGTTTGATCAATGATCTAAGACACATTCATAGGCATCAGTTCCCTCCTCCATCCTCTCACGTGCTTGTAGTGCAAGATCTCTAACCATCCTACAAATTTGCAACGTGTCAGCTACATCAGAAGTAGACTCTTGTTGAATGATAACCTTCAAGTCTACATGTCTTGGAGGATTTCCATCTAGAAACAATTGTATGAAAGAATTGAAAACCTTATAAAACCAAGTTACAAATCCAACTACGATTTTCCAACTCCTTTCCACGAATAGCCCTCGTATATCTGGAGTAATTAGATGCAATCTAAAATCGAGATACACCTAATCGACCTTCTGCATACTGATGGTAAGAGAAGCATATATGTTTGGATGTCCGAGGATGGTCTGTATATATCCAAATTACCTAAGCACGCGCTCATGCAAGTGAGGATACTTCATCCTAGATTCGCATATAATCCAACTAGAGTACCAACATATTTCCTACAACGGACGAGTCAAACGGTGGTCGTCATAGGGAGAAAACCAATAATCTTGGACCTCCAACCGATATTGTATTCTTTTATTTCTTTTTCAGTGGATCGCCTCAATGTGGAGTAAACATACATGCACATGGAAGGAAATCATCATATTCAGCTTGTAGAGTCCATGGACAGATGGTAGGAAAATGTTGCATGATCCAAGCTTGAAGCAGAAAAAAAAATTAAAAATTAATTATAAATAATGTTCCAATAAATTTAACTAATATTATAAAAAATATTCCAACTAGTTCCAGAAATACTAGCTAATTCTAATTCCAGAAATACTAGTTCTTGGATGATGTTATCTGCCATGCCATTCAGGTTGAGAAAAAGTTGATGCTAGACATTAGTTAAAAAAATAAATCACCATTTTTAACCAATTAAAACACTAAATAAAAAATAACTAAATAGACTTTTTTTCTTCATGTCAAGGCAAATAAACCATTAAAATAAAATCTAAATAACAAAAATAAAAGGAGGAAAAAAAAAGATAGTTTTGAGAGAGAAATAGAAAATTAAAGAAAGGAAAAGACAAAGCAAGAAGTCGGTTCTAACTATTTTTCTAGTTAATTTGTTGATTCTTATGTGTAAGACTAGAGTTTGAAAACGCGAGTCCAAAGAAAGAATGTCCACAATCCATCGAAGTTGAAGATGATTGGCCAAATGTTTTTCAAAAGGATGCTTGCAAGGAAATTCTTAAATTGGACCTACGAATTTTTTATTCTTCTACTAATTTAATTGTTGGCTGAGTCCCTCCTCAAGTGGGAGCCCACACCAATTAAAAAAAAAGAAAAAGTTGTTATGTGTGTGTATGGGCTTAGCCCACATGTGTTTAGTGTAATATCTAGTATAAAAAAAAACTTTCTCATCATCCCGATGTTGTCCAGAGGTCCCTTAAATTTCTGTATTTACCTCCTACCAGATTCCAGCATGTAGCTCGGTAAATTCCCGGATGCGTGAATTTGGTAACTTAAGTTACCGGATGCCAGCATCCAATAAGCACCAACACAAAAGCAATGTCAACCTTCTCACTTAACACTTCTTCTTCAACGCTCAACCTCAAATTCCTCACCTATTTTCACATTTTTGGAGTTCAAAAACCCATTCTTTTATCCATTGGTATCATCAACTCTAATTTTCTTCACTATAAAAGTAATGCAGCTCTAAAAACTTTCTCATTGTCATTTCTATTGTTAAAGTTTTTGAAATTCTGTAATGGGTTGTACCAGATTCCGAGATCCGATAGCGTGTTTTTAAAAAATTTCACACTACCGGATTCCCACATCCTTTAGGTGTTATTGCAGTCTAGAATTGTCTATTTTATGCATGATTGCATTTTAATTTGTGTTAAATTTTTGTAATTAGTTATAATTGAGCATGAATCTGAATCCAAACATTTGCCGACCCCCGATTTTTAACCTGAGTTTGCAGTTGAAGAAATAACTGAGCTCGTACCTAACTTGAAATCGAAAGAAGCATAAGATTTAAAACCGAATATTACAAATCCAAGGGTGATTGACATTTATGTTAGGATAAACTTTATTATTGATAATAAATATAGCTGCCGAGATGATTTGATTGCTTGGGTTTGTCGTTAGGAAGCTAAATTAGGATTTTCAGTGGCAATTACAAAATCTGATCATGGTTTCTGATAAAAGAAAACAAATTTTTGTATTCAGTTGCGAAAGGGTGGCATGTATAAAGGAACCAATAAGAACTTGAATTGCAAAGACACATGGTCTAGAAAATGTGAATGTCCATTTTAAATGCATGGCTATTTCCTGACAACCAAATAATGAAATCTACGTGTTGTGCCAGGATGACACAACCATGTGATCGATAAAAAATTTGAAGGTCATCTCGTTGCTGGTCCTTTAAATGAGGAAGAGAATGAGCTTGTTGGAGATATGACAAGGAACATGATCCCACCAAATATTTTCTATTGACTTTGAAAGGTATAAATTTTTTTAATGCATGTCAAAGATACAAGAAGACAATAAGAGGTTTGAGATCATAAATGCAACATCATTTGAAATGCTTGGATGATAACAAATATGTGTACAATTATTAAATAGTTGATAAGTTTGAAACTGAAATTCAAGATATTTTTTGGGCTCATCTTGAATCTGTCAAGTTGTTTATTATTTTTTGAACTATGTTGCTGATGGATTCTAATTATAAAACAAATCAATATGAAATGTTGTTGTTTGAGATCGTTGGTGTGATTTCAATAGAGATGACATATTCAGTTAGGTTTGCTTTACTCAGGTTTGAAAAAGAGGATAATTTCATTTGGTTCCTAGAGATGTTTCATAATTTCTTTAAGTCTGAAGACAAGATTCCGAAGGTTATTGTGACTAACAAAGATACAACATTGATGAATGTAGTTGTAAAAAAATTTCCAACCTCTACTGCTTTACTGTGTTGGTATCATATTTCAAAAAATGTCAAATCTAGATGCAAGTTGGATGTGAAGGTAAAAGTTGAGAAACCTCTAGATGCAAATGCAAAACAGGTCAAACCGAAAAAATTATGGAACACCATAATGAGGGCTTGTAATGGAATCTCCTTCAGAGGATGCATATGTTGGTGCCGTTGTCGAGTTCGAAGAGGTGTGTGAAAAATTTCCAAAATGCCTCAAATATGTTGAAAGCTCCATATTATATGTGGTGAAGGAAAAAGTTGTAAGAGCAAGGACAGACCATGTGTTTCACTTTGGCAACACAACCACAAATAGAGTTGAATTTGATCACGGTAGGTTGAAAAGGTATTTGTTGGATAGTAAATGTATCTTGGTGAAAGGATGGGAAGCAATGAACAATATGATGCAAACACAATTCATTGAGATACAATCCTCATTTGGAAGAAGTTTAGGTGTGTTAGAACACATATGCAAAGACAAGGTTTTGTATTCGAAGTTGGTCTTTAAACTTTCAAGAGCTTAATTGAATTTTATTCATTGAGAAGAAGCACAAGCAAAGGAATGCGGTATGGACAGTTCAAAGTGTGGTTGTGTAATCAGAAAAACTTACTGTTTGTCATGTGTTTGCATCATTGCTGTAAAGTAACTCATGACACACCTATTCGACTTTATGAGGTACACACTCATTGGAAGAGGCTACAATTTGATGATGATGTTGATGTAAAAGAAGAAAGAGCTTCAGATGTTTCCATTTTAATGGAGTTGAAAGTGATTTAGATACTTTTTAATTAGTTAAATTAAATAGGCTTAAATATTTGATTCCTATCTTAAGTTTTTTGCCTTTCTCATTTTCGTCCTTGTAAGTTTTTTTTTTCATTCAATAAAAACCGTGTAAGTTCAATTTAGTTTTATAATCATCCATGTTGTTAATTTTGTTCGCTTTTTATTTATTTATTTATCTATTTATTTATTTTTACTTGTTATTAAAAAAAGAAATAATAATAATAATAATAATAATAATAATAATAATAATAAATGTATATATAAATGTGAAGAAATATAAAAATAAAAATAAATAATTAAGGCTATAAACTTTAGACAATCACAGGTGTTCCCAGTTCTTGTTTGCCTCTAATTCCTGTTCAAACTTTTTTCTAAAAAATAAAAAATAAATAAAGGCACATAATTGAATGAAAAGAAACCGAAAAGAAATTGATTGATGGTCATAAAAATCGGTATAATGATGATCACTTGAATGAAAAAAAAAACAAAAAGAAATGGATTGATGGTCATAAAAATCGGTATAATGATAATCAATTGAATGAAAAGAATCCGAAAAGAAAGATATTAATAGTAACAAAATGGGGATCAATTGACAATTATTCCCTTGTCTTTTGTAACCTACACCCAAAAAGCCTATAAATAATCGATAGTAAGAGTAGAAGGGGGGAGCACGATTGGGAGCATACAAAAAAGAAAGAAGAGAGAATAATAGGCAAAAGAGAAGCAGAGAGTCTGATCTTGGGTAAATCAGCAAAAAACCAATTCAGTAGTAAGGTATCACTTTTTTATTGTTTCTCTAATTTTCTTTTTATTAGTCTTTGTATTGCATCCTTTTAAAAAATGTTCTCTTTTTCTTTCTCTTTTTTCGTTTATGCAAAAAATAAACTCATATGTTAAGCTTTCATTTTTGTAAAGTTGTTTGTTCTTAAAATTGTTTTCTTTGCAACACGAAGTACTAAAAATAAATATAACTAATTGATGTTTATAAACCAATCACCAAGAAAACAAATTTCACCATATTGTAATATAACAGAAAACTCATATAACGTCTTTATCAAATAACTCAAAAAAAATCATAACAACGAATAAATAGTTTTTCCCTTAAGATTAGAATTAATGGTCGCTGCCGCCAGATGAAATTCATCCCCGCTCGCCGCGCCACATCACTCACCCCCAATTGTTGGTGGCCTTTGTGTCGCGACATATCCAACAACGCACGAGCAAATCCTTTAACAGGCTGCTTCACTGTCGCGTCCATCTGTTTCGTTCACATAACGCCGCGTCACGTTGTTTTCTAACAAAAATCAATTTTTCTTTCAAACAAAAATAAAAAAGATACAGTTCGTGAATAGACATCCCACCTCTTTTTTTCGTTATTATTACATTTTCATTACGTTGTTTTCTAACAAAAATCAATTTTTCTTTAAAACAAAAATAAAAAGATACAATCCGTGAACACAAACATCTCACCTCTTTGTTTCGTTATTATTATTATTATTACATTTCTATTTTTAGATACGTATATAATAATTATTATAATAAAAAATAATTAAAATAGAGTAATAATAAAAATCGAACAACACATAAATATTTTTTACCCAAGAACTACGTGTGTTTTGATTTCCCTATTGCACCTAGGGATATGTAGGAGCAAAGTTTTCCCTTGTCAAACCAAATTAATAAAAAAAAATATTTTTCCTTCTTTTATTAATGTTAATAATTTATTTTCTTTTTTATTATTTTTAGGGGGTAAAATAAATAATTAAATAAATAAATAATTTGTATTCAATTAATTATAGGTAACCGTTTTAATGGACGATGTAGGGTAATATTATTCTAGGTTTTTTGGTTCAAGAATTTTATTCTAGGTTTTCTCTAATTTTTCCTTTTAAAAATTATAAAATTGGCGGCGACTCCTTTTTCGCGGCCAAATTGGACGCGACACAGAGAAATAAATTAAATAATTAAAAAAATGAAATTAAGTAATTAAAATGATATTAAGTGATTGAAAAAGAAATGGAAAAAAGAAATGAAGGAAAATTGAAGATATTATTTTTGAGTCCTTCCATCCAAAATCAAAAATAAGTTTTGGAATTAGGGTTCTCTTATCCTTTCTCTATCATTGAATCACCATCATCGCATTAACAAAACTTGGTACTGCTACTGCTATTGAAGTATTAACAGAAACATCTTGCGAAGCTGATTTTGAAATTATTCTACGTCGGGGTTGAACAAACCTTGGATCAATATCGAGTTCATCATTCCATACAAACAATTAACAACTATAAGGGTCCTACAAACAACAACAAAAAATTAAAGATGAATATATGCATTGCTTTCCTACACCCACATTCAAGAAATTGAAAACGAGTTGAGTTTGTTGAAGAAGAATATGACGCCATGGTTGAACGATGCATAAGTAGATGAAGATTCGAACATGCATTTGGTCCCCACAACCCTCACACACAACATAAACAACAAATAAATAAACCCATTCCCAAAAGACAAAAAGAAGACAATGAAATGGAATAATATCACACACAAACCTAGACAACAAATAAATAAACCTTAAAAGAAGAAACATAAAAGGAGGGACAAAAATGGTATCAAAATCATACCTTCAGCCTCTCTTTCGCAACCTTCTTTCCATCAGTTGTGTTTTGAAGATGGTGATTCAATATTGGTGATCTGGTAAGGGTGATGCAATGATAGAGAAAAGAGGAGAGAACCGTAATCTCAAAACTTATTTATGAGTATGGATGTAGAACTAAAACATATCACCTTCAACTTTCCTTAATTTCATTTTTTCCTCTACAACGTCACTCCTCCATTTGTCACATAAGTCTTTTTTTACAGCAACTAATGACAATGATGATTTTAAAACTAAATTGAACTTACAAGGTTTAAATTGAAAATAAAAACTTATAGGTGAGAAAGGCGAAAACTTATAGGGACGATTCAAATATTTAAGTCAATTAAATAATTGCTAATTTAGTGGATTCATGTGATAGTATATAAAATTTAGGTACCATTTATATTTTAGGAATGGTTTGAAAAAACGGATTACAGTACGAAATTATCTATCATGGGGCAAATTCGTGAAATAGCTTTCCCAGAAACAACATTGTTGAATCCACCTAGTGAGAAGGTGAAAACCAAGGGTGCACCAAAAATGTTAGGTGTACGAAAATAGATGGGTAAGCTAAACATTCGCCGTCTTTGTGGGAGCATGTTGATTTATTACATCTGGACAATGCAGTTTTTGAATGAAATTATCATGCCCAAGAAAAAAGAGCGCACTTATTGGGAATCCATCGCCTAATCCATTCCCTTAACCAAAATTTCCCTTTATTTTTTTATAAACTCATATATTGACAAAATTGTGGATGTTGCTAGTGATGAAAATTGTAGATTTTGGGTTGTCGCTTCACATCTTGGTAAAGGCGAGGAGAATCATGAAATTGTTCGATATGATCTCATTAAAGAGATAAATAATCCTAAGTTAGATTATGCCAAATTTTATTCGTCCGAGAAACTATTAAATGTTATCGAATACGCTCTTTATCTTTGAAAGTTTTATAAGACACATATAGAAAAGTGGATGTCTGATGACTCTTCATCATATGCATACTTTTCATTGTTTTTAGTCTTATTCATCTTTTATTCATTAGTTAATTTAAGGAGTTATTTGATATATTTTGTTGATTTTAGTTGTTGGATTTAACGAAATATTTATGTTCTTTTTTCCTTGATTAAGTAGATATTTTTCGTAGTTTTGCGTTGTTTCTTTGTTTTAGTGCAGTGCTGAATTTTGGTGAGAAATCAACATGACCTATGTGGAGTATTTCAGCCATATCTGGAGTTGTAGATCTCCAATTGGAGTCAAACCAACTGCAAATGAAAGCTAAGATCCATAGATACAACTTTCATGAAGACACCAAAACCCAATTCGGACTCAAAATTGGAGAAACATGCACTAAACGCCAGAGAGAAGATGTTGTGCGCTTGAAGCTTTCCCAGAAACAACATCGTTGAATCCACCTAGTGAGAAGGTGAAAACCAAGGGTGCACCAAAAATGTTAGGTGTACCAAAATAGATGGGTAAGCTAAACATTCGCCGTCTTTGTGGGAGCATGTTGATTTATTACATCTGGACAATGCAGTTTTTGAAATGAAATTATCATGCCCAAGAAAAAAGAGCGCACATATTGGGAATCCATCGCCTAATCCATTCCCTAAACCAAAATTTCCCTTTATTGATCATATGAATTTTTTTATGAATTCATATATTGACAAAATTGTGGATGTTGCTAGTGATGAAAATTGTAGATTTTGGGTTGTCGCTTCACATCTTGGTAAAGGCGAGGAGAATCATGAAATTGTCCGATATGATCTCATTAAAGAGATAAATAATCCCAAGTCAGATTATGCCAAATTGTATTCGTCCGAGAAACTATTAAATGTTATCGAATACGCTCTATATCTTTGAAAGTTTTATAAGACACATACAGAAACGTGGATGTCTGATGACTCTTCATCATATGCATAATTTTCATTATTTTTAGTCTTATTTATCTTTAATTCATTAGTTAATTTAAGGAGTTATTTGATATATTTTGTTGATTTTAGTTCTTTGATTTAATGAAATATTTATGTTCTTTTTTCCTTGATTAAGTAGATATTTTTCGTAGTTTTGTGTTGTTTCATTGTTTTAGTGCAGTGCTGAATTTTGGTGAGAAATCAACATGACCTATGTGGAGTATTTCAGCCATATCTGGAGTTGTAGATGTTCAATTGGAGTCAAACCAAGTGAAAATGAAAGCTAAGATCCATAGCTACAACTTTCATGAAGACACCAAAACCCAATTCGGACTCAAAATTGGAGAAAAATGCACTAAACGCCAGGAAGAAGATGTTGTGCGGTTGAAGTGCGCCTGAAGCGCATTTCGCGCTGACGCCACTGCCGTTGCGCGCCTGGAGCGCGCGACGCCCAGCAGAACATATAAAAACGCGTTTTTTTTATCACATTTGAGGGATCTCTTTGACTATTGTGAAGTGGGGAGACTTGTGCCCTAGCAGAGAAACTCAAAGACGTCTGTTTCTAACATCATTGGAGTAGTTTTATCAAGAATCATCCATGAATCATTCTTGTATTTCTTCTTTAATCCCTATCTTTTGTATCTCTATCATGAGTAACTAAACCGTATTTGTTGGGGATGAGTGTAACAAGATGAAACCCTTATTTTTCTGATTTGATTTCTAGTTATATGAATGAGTTTATTAAATTATTTTTCTCATCTCTGTGCTTAATGCTTTTTATTGCTTGATCAACATTAAAATGTTCTACGATTGTTATTTTAAAACGGAAGTGGACTTCACGAATGCTTGAGATGAGAAATTTATGAGTTTGTAGTCTAGGGATAGATGCAGGTCATGAAACCAATTAAATTAGTTGCAAAGGCAATAGTTTAACAAGAGAATTCCCGTATGGACTTCCCGTATAGGGATTACTTTGGAATTAAAGGTTCTATCACTAAGACATTAGGGCAAGAATAATAACGAGAATTCAGTAATAATTCAATAGAGGAATTCAGTAACTAGGAACAAATTAGACACCAAGGTTGGATTCGAAGTGAGACTCATCCCTGACATTTTTCTCATTATAAAGGATCAATTTTATTACTGTTGTTAATTTTAAATATTACTTCAATCAATTTGGGAACTTTTTGTTCAATTTTAGTAATTAAATATAATTTGATAGTAAAACGCAATCCTTGAGTTCGACACTCGGTACTACCGTTTTATTATTACTTGCAACGATTCAGTACACTTGCTGAAACGCTATCAATATCTTTTCTAGAAATGGGACATCTTCTTGCAACTAAATACAATAGAGTTGTAATTGAGTTGACGAGGTTTCAAGATGAAGTTTTTAATACCTTCCTACCACTACGAGGTCGTCCACCCCCAAATCCAACTTCACATATTTTGTGCACTGGATGGGTTAACCAAAATCATTTTGTTCATGTATACTTGAAGGATGGTTTTCCAATACCTCTGATATCAATAGAATGGAGAGTACACCACAAACCAGAATTAGAATTATGAGAGGATCCATATGTGGAAATGATGTCTTTGTTTGATAAACTCGTGAAAATTGAAAAAGTTGTCCAACCATCGAAAAAATCAAATGCTGACAAACTGATCGAAGTAACACACGAAGATGATGTCGTTGACTTCTGAGTAGATTACATAAGATGTATAAAACTATTAAATCACATTGGAATGCTATTAAATGTATATGACAATTATGGGTATAATGAAGTGTATGACGTATATTTTGATATGATGTTTAAACCAAATTCATATTTCTGCATATATGTCGTTTGTGTCGCTTATATGATTCTGGTTCTGCACAGAGATGTTTCTAGTTCTGCATATTGCGGATTTCTTGTCAAACACACTATTGGATCCTGACATCATGTAGTTTATTTTATTAATGTAAATTAACTATCGGATGGGCAAATCCGATAGTATGTTGAAGTATTTTTTTCAAGTAAAATAGACTACTAGATGTCAGGCTATGGTAGAGTATTTTGTATGTAATTAACTACGAGATGCGTGAATTAGGTAGTATGTTGAGATTTTTCCCCAAATAAAAGACACTTGTATACAATTAATGTGGTTCATGTTTAACCTGAATTTGTACGGTCAATATTACACTGACATTTATATAAATATCAGTCTCATGGGTCACCACAAATCTTAAAAAAAATTTCTTATTATAATTTCGAACATGATTCAAGAAAGAGTTTGAGTTTTCGAGCATTTGAAATCTCTAATATCATTTGAAATTTTTAACGATGGTACACTGTCAGAATTGAAGAGTCATCTTAACTGTATATTTAGAGTGGCTGGTGACACCACTATAAAGTTGATTAGTATATCATATCGTTGACCATACATCCTACTCAAAAATAGCAACCTAGAAGGTACTATTCGTTTTGATTGGGTGCATCTTAAGAATGATACACACGTAAGATCTATGTTCACAGTTAACGATGTTTAAAGAGACAAAGAGCCGGTCAAGTTGTATGTTAAGTCTTCCGCAATTAAATGTTCTCTAAGTAAGGACAACTCTTCATGGTATGTTGTCATCAACTTAAGAGATCCATCATTTAGTTAATATAAATTGTTATTTTTAATTTATATTATGTAATGGCAAAATTATGCTATATTATATTTTATTTATTTAGGATGTTTATGTATGAATGTTTATTTATGTTTATTTTATTTATGTAATGGCACAAGTAAGAGAAACTATTCAATGTTTGTTTATTTATTATATTTTTATCAACAACTCAGACAAACAAACAACATTTATGCCAGAAAATATAAATCTCAACATTTGACAAGAATATCAAATTAATCAAAATTAAGACCATGTACATTTTGCCAAAATATTATAATTAACTAAAATATTAAAACAATGTACATATAAATCAAAAGTAATGTTCTCTAATTCATAAATACTATTGTGTAACTATATTCCCTCCTCCTACAATATAAAAATACATCATGTGTTTGATCAATGATCTACGACACACATTTATATGCATGAGTTCCCCCCCTCCATTGTCTCACGTGCTTCTAGTGCAAGATCTCTAACCATCCTACAATTCTGCAATGTATCAGCTACATCAGAAGTAGACTCTTGTTGAATGAATCTCCAAGTCAACAAATCTTGGGGGATCTCCCTCTAGAAACGATTGTATGAAAGGATTGGAAACCCTATAAAACCAAGTTACATAACCAACTACGGTTTCAATACTTTCCTCCACGAATAGCTCCTGTATATGTTGAGTAAATAGATGCAATCTAAAATCCAGATACACCTAATCGACCTTCTTCATAATCATGGTAGGAGGAGCATATATGTTTGGATGTCTGAGGATGGTCTGAGTAGATCCAAATTGCCGAAGCACGCGCTCAGGAAAGTGAGGATACTTCATCCTAGATTCGCATCTAATCTAGTTAGAGTACCAACATATTTCCTCCAACAAACGAGTCAGATGATGGTCGTCATAGGGATAAAACCAATGATCTTGGACCTCCAACCGATCCAGTGTATTCCTGTATGTCTTTTTCAGTGGATGGCCTCAATGTGGAACAAACATACAGGCTCATACAGCACATGGAAAGGACTCGTCATATTCGGCTTGTAGAGTCCATGGACAGATGGTAGGAAAGTGTTGCATGATCCATGCTTGAAGCAAAAAAAAAAATATTAAAAAATAATTATAAATAATGTTCAAATAAAATTAACTAATATTATAAAAATATATTTTAATTAAATTAACTATTAATTACCTGGAGGAAGGACAAGTAACCATCTAGTTGTATCATCTTGGGCTTGCTAGCATCCCCTAGGTGAGTGTACAAGAAAGCAAAAGCAGCAACACCCCATGCATACCCTCAGACACTACCCAAGTCTATGAAGTAATGGACTTACATAACGTGGACGTACGTTGCAATTTTATCGATGCATATGGTAGAGCCCACGAGGTAGAGAAGATAACATCTGATGGCGTTATTTTTAATTTATATTATGTAATGGCAATATTATGCTATATTATAATTTATTTATTTAGGATGTTTATGTATGAATGTTTATTTATGTTTATTTTATTTATGTAATGGCACAAGTAAGAGAAACTATTCAATGTTTGTTTATTTATTAAATTTTTATCAGCAACTCAAACAAACAAACAACATTTATTCCAGAAAATATAAATCTCAACATTTGTCAAGAATATCAAACTAATCAAAATTAAGACCATGTACATTTTGCCAAAATATTATAATTAACTAAAATATTAAAACAATGTACATATAAATCAAAAGTAATGCTCCCTAACTCATAAATACTATTCTGTAACTATATTCTCTCCTCCTACAATATAAAAATACATCATGTGTTTGATCAATGATCTACGACACACATTAATATGCATGAGTTCCCCCCTCCATCGTCTCACGTGCTTCTAGTGTAAAATCTCTAACCATCCTACAATTCTGCAATGTGTCAACTACATCAGAAGCAGGCTCTTATTGAATGATAACCTCCAAGTCAACAAATCTTGGAGGATCTCCCTCTAGCATCAGTAGTCGTGCGTGAAAATTGAGATGTGGCCAAAAAACAGAGTAATGACCAAGAGAGAGAAAATTTTTGGGTACCAGTGGTGGATGTTGGCAGAATCGATTATTGTGTATTACAAGGCGACCAATAGCACATGACGCCAAAAAAATTTAGTTTTTATAATGTAATAAATTTAAGGTGAATTTTTTGGGTTTTTTTTTTAATAACCCTATTTCCAAAAAAATATACGGATATGCCCCTCTTTTCAATTTAGGCACAAGTCGCCATTTGCAATGGCGACTTCCTTAAGGAAGCCCGTGTTGCAAACGGCGACTTCTCAAGGAGATTTAAAAAAAAAAAATTCAGTTTTTTTTTGAATTTTTATTATATATATAATTAATATAATTCATAAAAAAATAACAAAATATATATATAATTAATATAATTCATACAAAAAATAATAAATATATATTTAATTAATATAATTAATAAAAAAATAATTTCAGTTTTTTTTGAATTTTTATTAAATATATAATTAATATAATTCATAACAAAATATATATATATATATATATATATATATAATTAATATAATTGATAACAAATATATATATATATATAATTAACATAATTCATAACAAAAATATATATATATATATATATATAATTAATATAATTCATTAAAATAACAAAAATATAATATATATAATTAATATAATTCATAAAAATACATAAATATAAATTTTAAATTACATAAAAATAATTCATAGATATAATACATAAATAATTCATAATTCATTCAGTACCACATAAATAAAAATTTTAAATTATGATAAAATTTTAAATTACATAAATAATTTATTCATAAAAATCCACAAATTTTACAAAAATTACGATAAAATTAATGTTGAAGGTGACCTCCAGTACCACATTGCCGAGGTTTTCTCACACGTACGGGATTTTGACGACGCCTTGGTACATCACGAGTTTGTTCTTCTTCTTCTTGATCTTCGTCTTCTTGCTGTTGAGGATGTCTAGGAGAAAGTGCTGTAGAAGAACTACTTCCACCTTGAGTCAAGTTGGATATTTGATTCAACGGAGTATATGCATTCCCAAAACTTGGAATTTGAAAGCTTTGTTGACACATATTATTCACTAACTGGGTAGCGGACTCAGGTGTATTATAACGAGTGTTGAACGTGTTATACAACAAATCCTCTTCGCTTGATGCAAAAGATAGTCAACGATTGTCTTCTTGATGTGGTTGTTGGCTGTCAAAATTAAATTGTTCCCCTGGCGTGAACCCGTAAGATTGATATGGTGTGTGGGTAAAAGTATGAGGATGTGGTGTTTGGGTAAAGCTTTGAGGAGGCGGTTGAGTGTCATGAGGTGTTGGTATATAATATTGGTTTTGTTGTGTTGTGTTGGGCATTGATTCCTGAAAAAAAGGTTGGCTAGATTGTGGTGGAGGTTGGGGTGGATTGACACGAGGATCAATCAATTGGTTTTCTACAGAAATAAATCGTTTAGAATTTTGGCAAAACCAAACCATGTATTCATAACTTGGTTTAAATTCAACATTTAGAGGTTGACCATGAAGAATATGATTCTCTCGTTCATTCCACTCTTTGTTCTCATTTTCGTAGAATAATGCCCAACTATAGTCAACTTGTTTATGCAAATCTACCTTATGATACTTTTTCATGTTCCTCGGGGGATGTGGAATTTCATGAGGTAGTCCAAATAGTAGTTTCACTCTATCGGTTTGATGCATTTCTATTATGTAGAAACAAATCAAATATGTAGATGCATTCCATAGCCAATTGTCTTCTGGATTATCGTATGTTAGATGTAGGTAGGGCCTCCAGATAAACTGATATATAACAAGTTTGTTAGTAATATATGCATGATAAGAAATAAAATAATATAAATAAAGTAATGTTTTAATATATTACATCGTTAACGGTCATGTGATCAATTTTTGATCGATATCCAGCGGTATGAAAACGAGGTGTATCGCCAAATTTCATACCCTTTCCACTATATCTACGAAAATAAATTTGAATGTTAGTGAATTAATTAATAGTTTTATAAATATAAAATTTACCTTTTTTTATATTTACCTTTTTGCGAACGGAAAATGAGGCTCAAGATTACATATTGGTGCAAGAAATGGCATATGGTACCATGCCCAAGTTTGAAGTAGATGTGAACATCCACCGATACACATAACACCGGGTTCAGATGCACGACACAATTCTCTATAAAGTGTTGCCAAGCGCGCTGAACCCCAACTTTATTCTCCCGTCTCTCGCAAATCTCTCAACAAGTGCAACCACATAATATGTACTCTGTTGTGGGATTTGTCAGGCATTAATATGCCGCCAATCAATTCTAAAATGTATGCTCTACAATGTATATCCAGAGCTCAAGTTATGGCCTACAAAGCGAGCAGGGGTTAAAATGCAAATAATAAAATTATAATTCAGTTTCAACCCAAAATTTAGAAACAAACTAAAAAATTAATCTAAGCTATAAAGTGATTTTAAAAATACCAAAATAAAAGGATAGACACATGTGCCCAAGTGCTATGATCAAATTCCCCCACACTTAAGCTTTTGCACTCCGTGCAAAGCAATGCATGCGATTCCAAATATTCTCAGGAATGTAAAGTGGTGAGCAAAAGAAAAAATTCAAACTTCAAGGAATATGACATTCATGAATAATTTCACAACCAAGGCAAACAAGAGGATAAATTAACCAAAGAATGCATCATAAGTGACAGAGTCCTCACAAGATATAAAATTCTCTCAATCACTCAAGTGTTTGGGCTACTGTTTACCCTCAAAGCACATCATGAAAGCTAGCACTACCATAGGCTTGACAAGCCTCTAACATCTATAATTGAAACACATGCACATAATGATCAAAAGGTCTTTATTCAGGTTGTAACGTGGCCAAGGTAAGGGTGAGATAATCCTAAGGAGACTAGGGCTAAAAATCAAAGAGGATAAAGGAGTAATGATCAAGAGAGAAAAATAATATTGAGAAGTAACTCAACAAAGTATCATTGACTTTTATTATCAACTCTCTTTACTCATAACATAACCATTTTCCTCATTTTATTTCTCATTTCAATTTGTTTTTTTTTTTT
>JBBPBQ010020321.1:8911566-8977823 GCA_037974755.1 Cicer yamashitae | reverse complement strand
TTTTTTTTTTATTATTTTCTTTTTCTCATTTTTTTTTCTTTTTCTCTCATTCTTTTTCTTCCTTTTTTTTTTCCCTTCTTTTTAACACGTTGAGTTGAGCACCCCCACACTTATTTAAGGAAAGACTCCTTTATCCCCCAAGATTGGGTTAATTCATTGTTTTTCACTTTTAGGCTTGTAATGAGCTATATAACAAAGAATGGGATAATTAGGCTCAAAGGGGCTTAAACAAATGGATAATTGAAGGGTAGGCTTATTTGGCTAGTAGCTTAACAAGAAACAAATGCCTAGATCATTTCAATATATGCATGCGGACAAGAGTCAAGTCAAGTTCTAGCGTAACTAGCAATCATGAGTGAGATATCACACAAAAAGGGAAGATGGAAAAATGTATTCCATTCATAATAGGCTCAAAATCTCACAAGGGTTTATGACCTATCACAAATGATACGTAATTTAGCATTTTAATCCAACTTATTTTACCAAGAATGCAAAGATAATATCCAATCATGCCAGTCCAAACAAACTCACAATATTTGCTCACAACATTTACAACCACAAAATTTGATGAAAAAGCATGCAATGCAATGCACATTTTTATTTTTATTTTTATTTTTATATTTTTATTTTATTTTTTTTTTATTTTTTATTTTTTATTTTTTTTTTATTTTTTAAAACCTATAACAAATAAAATCCTAACAAATAAAATCCTCAATACTACCCCCCCACACTTAAATTACACATTGTCCTCAATGAAAGCAACAAGTATGAATTAAGAGTAAGGAAAGGGAGCTCCCTGTTCAATCTTCAGTGTAGGTGGGCTTTTCCAAGGAGAGTTCTTCTATGGTAGTATCTTCAAGCACAGAGCTCTCATGGAATAGCTTGAGGCGTTGTCCATTTACTTTGAACACTTTGTTGGTGTTTTCACTTTTTATTTCCACTGCACCATGAGGAAAAGTGTTAGTAACAACAAAAGGACCAATCCACTTGGAACGAAGTTTACCTGCCATAATTTTCAGACGGGAATTAAATAGTAAAACTTTTTGGCCAATGGAAAATTCCTTCCTAGAGATCATTTTATCATGATAAGACTTAGTTTTCTCTTTATAAATCCGGGAGTTCTCATAGGCTTCTAGTCTAAGCTCTTCAAGTTGCTGCAATTGAAGCTTTCTCTCCAAACCTGCTTTTTCCATTTCAAGGTTGCAGCTCTTGACAGCCCAATAAGCACGGTGCTCTATTTCCAATGGGAGGTGGCATGCCTTACCAAACACAAGTCGATAAGGGGACATTCCTATTGGTGTTTTGTAAGCTGTTCTGTGAGCCCAAAGAGCATCTTCCAGCCGACGGCTCCAGTCCTTCCTGTTTGGCTGCACCATCTTTTCTAAGATCTGTTTGATTTCCCTGTTTGAGATTTCAGCTTGCCCATTAGTTTGGGGATGATAAGGGGTAGAGACTTTGTGCACAACCCCATACTTCTAAAGCAAAGCGTCCATGGTGTGGTTGCAAAAATGAGTGCCTTGATCACTTATGATGGCCCGGGGTATTCCAAACCTGCAAAAAATATTTGATCTGATAAAACCTGCAACAACTTTAGAATCATTAGTCCTAGTGGGTATTGCTTCCACCCACTTCGAAACATAATCAACAGCAAGTAAAATGTAGACAAAACCAAAAGATACAGGAAAAGGGCCCATAAAGTCAATGCCCCACACATCAAATACTTCACAGAAAAGCATAGGCTGTTGAGGCATCTCACTTCTACGAGTGATTGCTGTTCCTGCTATTTGACACTGTTCACAAGTTTTGTAAGTCTCAAAAGCATCTTTAAACAAAGTGGGCCAAAAGAAACCCGAGTCTAAGACTTTTCTGGCTGTCCGTTGAGGACCAAAATGTCCCCCAGCTTGAGAGGCATGACAGAAATGAAGAATGGATTTAGCCTCATTTTGGGGAACACATCGCCTAATCACCTGGTCACTACAGAATTTCCACAGATATGGATCATCCCACACATAGTATTTGGCATCACTTTTAAGTTTGTGTATTTGTGTTCTGGATGCATCTGCGGGAAAGACTCCAGCAACTAGATAATTAACTAAATCAGCAAACCAAGGAATTACCTCACGCAACTGTAGCAGTTGCTCATCAGGGAAGTCATCTTGAATGGGAATGGGGTCCTCATCCAGTTCTATTCTGCTCAAATGGTCTGCCACCAGGTTTTCAGCTCCACTCTTATCTTTAATCTCTAAATCGAATTCTTGGAGTAACAACATCCACCGGATCAATCTCGGTTTTGCTTCTGGTTTCTTTAGTAAGAACTTCAAAGCTGCATGGTCAGTAAAAACAACTACCTTCGAACCTAGCAAATATGATCTAAACTTATCAAGAGCAAAAACAATAGCCAAGAGTTCCTTTTCAGTGGTAGTGTAATTAGCCTGTGCAGAATCTAGAGTCCTAGAAGCATAATAAATAACATGGGCAGCCCTGCCAACCCTTTGTGCAAGGACTGCTCCCACTGCATAGTTAGATGCATCACACATAATTTCAAAAGGGAGTGTCCAATTGGGTGGCTGAATGATGGGAGTAGAGGTCAATGCTGCCTTCAAGCAATCAAAAGCCTTCCTGCATTTTTCATCAAAGGTAAAACTAACATCTTTTTGCAGCAAATTTGACAGCGGAAGAGCTATCTTGCTGAAATCCTTGATAAAACGCCTGTAAAAACCTGCATGGCCAAGAAAAGAACGAATCTCGCGGATGCAAGATAGGTAAGGCAAATTAGAAATCACATCAATTTTAGCAGGATCGACTGCCATCCCGTTCTTAGAGATTACATGTCCCAAAACTATGCCCTGTTCAACCATAAAATGAAATTTTTCATAATTCAGCACAAGGTTAGTTTCAATACATCTATGCAAAACTCTATCTAAATTGTTCAAGCATACATCAAATGAGGTACCATATACAGTAAAATCATCCA
This sequence comes from Cicer yamashitae, assembly GCA_037974755.1. Lineage (NCBI taxonomy): Eukaryota > Viridiplantae > Streptophyta > Magnoliopsida > Fabales > Fabaceae > Cicer > Cicer yamashitae. Next base: position 8,974,849 of record JBBPBQ010020321.1, on the reverse strand, counting down.
TGAAAACTTCTATACAACTTTCTATCAAATCAGCAAAAATACTAATCATGCAGCGTTGGAAAGTTCCAGGAGCATTGCATAGGCCAAAGGGCATCCTCTTATAGGCAAATGTGCCGAAAGGGCAAGTGAACGTGGTCTTTTCTTGGTCCTCCGGTGCAATATGGATCTGAAAATAACCAGAAAAACCATCAAGAAAACAATAATGTGACTTACCAGCCAACCGTTCAAGCATCTGATCAATGAATGGTAAAGGAAAATGATCCTTTCTGGTTGCCTGGTTTAGTCTCCTGTAATCGATGCATACCCTCCAGCTGTTCTGCACTCGTGTGGGGATAAGTTCATTATTTTCATTTTTAACCACTGTGAGTCCAGTTTTCTTAGGGACTACCTGCACCGGACTCACCCATTGACTATCAGAGATGGGGTATATAATGCCTGCTTGCAAGAGCTTGGTCACTTCCTTTTTCACAACATCTAGAATTAATGGGTTAAGTCGCCTTTGGGGCTGCCTCACTGATTTTGCTCCATCCTCTAATAGTATCCTATGCATGCACATGGATGGGCTAATACCAGGAATATCAGCCAAGGTCCATCCGATTGCCTTCCTGTGTTTTTTCTAAATCTGCAACAGCTTCTCTTCCTGTTCATCTTCAAGTTTGGCTGAAATAATCACAGGTAATTTGCCACTTCCATCTAAATATGCATATTTCAAATTTTCAGGAAGTGGTTTAAGCTCTATAGCCGGTGGCTGCTCAATGGAGGGTATGATACCAGTGGCTGAAGCTAAATCTGCAAAATCAATTATGTTAGTAGAAGTATCAACATCAGCATAATGATCAACCTGTAAAGCAGCTTCAATTTCAGCACACACAGCGCACAACTGATTATCTATGCAAAATTCACAAATATAAGTATCATCAAAATCAGACAGTGAAGGAAAATCAGCAGTAAACATATCAGGGTAAGTGTCGTCAACCAAATCAGCAAGTAATTCAATTTGAAAAACAGAATGCTCTTCCATGGGGTGTTTCATAGCATCAAAGATGTTAAATTTTACAATGCTATCACCAAATTCCATGGATAGAGTTCCAACATGTACATCAATTTTTGTTCGAGCAGTTTTCAAAAATGGTCTGCCTAAAATGATAGGCGGCCTATTGGAATTATTCTCTCCCTCCATGTCCAGAATGTAAAAATCTGCAGGAAATATTAATTCATTTACTCGAACAAGTACATCCTCCACAAGTCCAGCAGGGCGAGCATTGCTTCTGTTCGCCAGTTGAATAGTAACACCTGTACTCTGTAAAGGTCCAAGAGCAAGAGAGTTAAAAATAGATGTGGGCATAACATTAATAGAAGCTCCTAAATCTAGCATGGCATTTTCAAATTGACTACTGCCTATGGTACATGGAATGGAAAAAGTTCCTGGATCTTTGCATTTCTGGGGCATGGGCTGAATGAGGGCTGAAACATTACGCCCCATGTTTACTCTTTCATTACCTTTTAACTTTCTCTTGTGTGTGCACAACTCTTTTAGAAATTTGGCATATCTCGGAATCTATTTAATCGCTTCAAGGAGGGGAATGTTCACTTCCACCTTCCTAAATGTATCCAAGATCTCCCTGTCCCTATCTGCCTCGTCCATTTTCTTGGTCTTCACCGCCCTTTGAGGAAAAGGGAGTGGTATATTTTGCTCAACATCAACAGTTTCAGGTATCAAAATTTCTTCAGCAACCCTGTTATTTTTCACAACAGTTTCAGGTACCTTGGGTGTTTCAACAGCTTTTCCAGACCTCAATGTAATTGCACTGACATTAGGGGCATTTGGATTTACTACTGACTGGGCAGGTAGTTGGTTTGATCCTTGAGTCTGCATCTAATTTATTGAAGTAGCCAGTTGGCCAATCTTTGTCTCCAAATTCTGTATTGTGGAATCTGTTCTTTGTTGAAATTGAAGATTTTGGACAGCCATTTGCTTGACAAGATCCTCTAATGAAGGTGTATTGCTTTGCTGCTGATATGGAATGTTCTGCTGATGCGGACTGTTTTGTTGCCTAGGTTGCTGTTGTGCGGATGAATTCCCCCATCTCAGGTTGGGATGGTTTCTCCAACCGGGATTGTACCTGTTAGACGACAAATCATAATTTGCTTGAGGGTTGAATATGTTTGCTGCATATGCTTGAGGAGCATCAGCAACTGGATCATCTTGCAAAGTAGGACATGAATCTGTAGGATGTTCCAGAGAAGTGCAAATACCACATACCACTGCTTGGGCTTTACCTACTGCCAATTTCTTCACTAAAGATGTAAGCTCATCAAGTCTGCTTTCTAGATTCTTGTGGGAAGAAGCTTGAATCTCATTAACTCCCTTTGTCAAAACGGCTGAATTGCTTCTAGTTGTGAACTGTTGGGAATTAATGGACATGTTCTCAATCAAAGCTTTTGCCGCTTCTAGGGTCTTATCGACAAGTGCTCCCCCACTAGCAGCATCTAAAATACTTTTATCCATAGGTAGCAAGCCTTCATAAAAATACTCGATGAGCAATTGTTCAGAAATCTGGTGGTAAGGACAGCTAGACACCAATTTCTTGAATCTCTCCCAATACTCATGTAGTGATTCCCTGTCAATCTGTCTAATGCCACATATTTCTTTCCTGATTGAAGCAGCTCTTGAGGCAGGGAAGAATTTTTCTAGAAACAATTTCTTCAATTCATTCCAACTTGTAACAGAACCTGGCTGAAGGTAGTATAACCAATCCTTAACAGCATCTTGAAGTGAGAATGGAAAGGCTCTCAGCTTGATATGATCTTCTGTGACTCCTTGAGGTTTCATGGTGGAACACACCACATGGAACTCCTTCAAGTGTTTGTGGGGATCCTCACCTGCAAGACCATTAAACTTTGGAAGCAAGTGTATTAAACCAGATTTAAGTTCAAATGGTACAGTAACTTCAGGATATTCAATACACAAAGCATTATAGGTAACATCAGGTGCAGCAAGTTGTCTCAAAGTTCTATTATTCATATCAGCCATATTGTGTAGCAAAATGTCACTTTTTTCACTATCACTATCTGACTCTCTATCTGACACGTTAGCACTAGCAGCAGCTCTATTAAGTCTACGCCGTAAATGGAAGGTCCTATCTATTTCAGGGTCAAGGGGGTGCAGATTTACAGAACTAGCCCTAGTCATGCATCATCATAACAATACAATGCAAAATCACAATTCTGAAAATTCCAACAATGTCCCTATTGCTAAAATTGAAATGAAAAAAACGAAAACACTATCAAATAAAATCCAAAAAATATAAAAATACCACCAAAAATCTCTAAAAATCAAATAAAGGTCACGCAAATTTTTTTTGGATTTTTTTAAAAATGTCGAAAATTCAAAAAATTAAAAAAGTGGTCCAGATGAAGGAATTTGGGAATTTGAGCGTCAAATCCTGTAATAAGTCCCTTATAGGGGAGTCCTAATCCTTGATTTTTTTCAGATTTTCTGGCGAAAAAATTCGGAGCAATCCGCCACAGTCGCCTGAAAACCAATTTTTTTGGACTAGCAATGTGCCTACGAGCTAGCACAATCCTATCTGACCTGTAGAACAACAAAGCACAACGAAACAATTGTTAGAATAGTTAGTAGTACTCTAAAACTGGTTAATATTATTATCAGAGAGTCCCCGGCAACGGCGCCAATTTGATCCGCTGTCGCACACGGTTCAAATACAATTTAAAATAAGTGCAGAAAAGGGTAATAACCCGAGTCGTTTCGCAAGGACTCCTGATGTAACGATATTAACCGAGTTGAAATTCGAAATTGGGGGTTTTGATAATGATTTATCGAAATTAGAAATAGTTTGGACAGATGAGCAAAACGATTAATCCACTCATTCGAGCTTCGGACCTATCACAGATTCTATAATTTCTAATTTATGATTCTATTATTATTTGACTATAGAATTGATCAAACAAGCGTACAATCAACCCTATGAGAATTCGGTTTCATTGACTAGATTAAGCATCACAATCATCAAAATATTACAATTAACGAAAAAGCGTCGCAGAATTATAATTTAATTAGAGACTGAAACCAAATTCTGTCAAATAAATTTAATCGATCCTATTGAGATTCAATTTAAGCAATCGAAATATCAACATAATCAAATAACGAAATTAGAATCATAAATTAGAATCAACGATGTAACCTGAATCTCCAGGTATGATCAACTCTGAACTCGTGGATTAACCTGATGAAATTAGCTTTCCATGGGATTGCAAATAAAAAATATGTTGAACTCGTGAATAATATTCTGTCTGAAAATAATACGATGCCCGAAAGGAAAGAAATCCCAAAAATATATAGTACTCGGGCTTTTTGGGTTTTTAAACAAGTAGCCCGCTATTTAAATTATTACAAGGGTCCAGATTACGAAATCTGTAATTTAGGCTCAGTAGAATTCGGAATTCAGATTTTTTCCAACACATAAGTTGTAGCTCTGATTCTTAGCTTTCCAACGACTGCTTGCATGCCTCAATCGGATATCCAGAGCTCAAGTTATGGCCTACAAAGCGAGCAGGGGTTGAAATGCAAATAATAAAATTGTAATTCAGTTTCAACCCAAAATTTAGAAACAAACTAAAAAATTAATCTAAGCTATAAAGTGATTTTAAAAATACCAAAATAAAAGGATAGACACATGTGCCCAAGTGCTATGATCAACTCTGTTGTGGGATTTGTCAGGCATTAATATGCCGCCAATCAATTCTAAAATGTATGCTCTACAATGTATAATTATTTCTTCATTTGATGATTCGGGAGTTAACATTGAAAATGTTTCTCTTAGCCATTTTAATTTTATAAAATTGCCTTTTCTGTGAGATTCAGGTGGCATGACTCCTAAAAATCTAAAAAATCATTTGTCCATGATACCATAGTTGATCCAGTTACTGCTTTACCCCCAACACGTAAGCCAAGTAGCAGTGCAACATCTTCTAATGTTATGGTACATTCACCCGTTGGAAGATGAAACGTGTGGGTTTCAGGTCTCCATCTTTCAACTAAAGCAGTAATAAGTGAATTGTCTATTTTATAACTTTCTATTTGTGATACGTTACCAAACCCGGGTTGATGCAACAATGGAACGATTAAAGAATTTGGTGCAACGTGTTTATGGCTAAGTGATCTTAAATTTTGAGATGAATCCTGTAATAAGCAAAGATTAAAAATATAACAAAAGATTAAAAATATAACACAAGATTAAAAATATAAAAAAAGATATATATTAAAAGATTAAAAATATGACAAAAGATATATAACAAAAGATTAAAAATATAACAAAATATATATAACAAAATATATATAACAAAAGATTAAAAATATAACAAAACATTAAAAATATAAAAAAAGATATATATTAAAAGATTAAAAATGTAACAAAAGATTAAAAATATAACATAAAGTATTGTATTGCTTACAAAATTTTGAATGTGATTATCATCGTTCGATAACAATGCCATTTAGATGACAATAAAATTTTTACTAAGAGCAAAGAAGAAATTTAAAGAATAGAAGAGTGAATATATAAAGAAGAGTGAAGAAATATGATCATAAACTTAGCCTATTTGTAGAGGAAAAATATGTATACTTGACCAATATAATTCAATGCATGGCTTGACACAAAAAAAAATACTTTGAAAATGTAAAACTCTGGACGGAGCAGACTGAATGAAAGCATGGATTAGACTGGACGGATAATTCAATGCATGGCTTCACGTTTTTGCAGCAGATTCCTTGCCAATCGCCTTTCTGAATGGCGATTTCTCAAAGCCATCACAAAGTCGCCTTCTTGAATGACGACTTGCTGAAGGAGTGGTCACAAACTCACCTTCTTGAATGGCGACTTGATGAAGCACCGTGCCAGGAACTCGCCTTCTTGAATGGCAATTTGGCAAGGCAGCGTACACATGTCACGCATGCAAGATGTGTCTTATAGTTGGCAGCATGTATCAGAATTGGTCACGCATGCAAGATGTGTCTTATAGTTGGCAGCATGTATCAGAATTGGTTTCGTATAAGTATGAGTTATTGTTTTCATTGCATTTCATCTCAATCTCAATATCTCATTTTGATATCAATGGCACCAAAAAATATAGTTTTTCTAATTTATTACAATGGTGAAATATGTGAAAGAGAAGATATTGGTAAATATTTCAAAAGTGACGGAAAAAAAAGCTATTCGAGTTCATTTTGGATGCAACCTTACTTACTTGAAGAAAAAAATTGAAGCAAAGTTGAAGTTAGAAAATAAGAAGGTGTCTAATATAATTTTTCGACACCCTGTCTCATTTGGACAAGGCCTAGTTCATTATGAATTGTTAAATGTTGAAGACGACGAAGATGTTTCACTCATGTTTGATGTTCAGAAACAGTGGCCGCAACTCGGATCTATCGAGTTATATGTCACGTTTGAGGATAGTAATCCATTATACGATGTTGGTCAACCATCATCATCGACCACACCTCACCCTGAATACCATTTTCAAACACAAAACACTTATTGTTTTCAAAATTCTGAATCTTACCAATCTGAACCATACCAACCCGAACCATACTTTGAGCAAACCGAATTTTCTAAACCAAAACCATCTCTCAACCTGAACAGTATATTCCACTAGGTGATGTGGCCGATTTTGATCAACAAGAAATAAGTGAGGAGAGTGAAGAAGAAACATACTTTGACGAGGACGAGGACGAGGACGAGGACGAGGGGGAGGACGATCTAGAGACAGAACCTCCTGTAATTGCAACGGCATACGATCCACCATTCCATATCCGTAATCTAAACTTGGATTATGCTTACCAATCCTCTAAATTTAATATGCCATCTAATGAACCTCCATTAGATGTATCTCTTGAGATTGGAATGAAGTTTAATAGCAAACCAGATTGTCAACTTGCAATTAAGCATTATCACATTAAACACTCCCTCAATTACCGTGTAGTGAAATCTGATCAATACAGGTATGTAATTAAATGTGTGAATCCACAATGCTTGTTCAAATGCAGGGCTTCGTTAAGCCAAAAATAAGCAATGGGTGATTGCTCGTTTGAAGGGGCCCCACAATTGCGCAAATTCATCTATGTCACAAGATCATACCAAGCTTGACTCCAACATCATATGCGAAAGCATAAAGTCGCTTTTGAAAGCTGATCCATCAATTAAAGTGAAGGTGATCATTGCACATATTCGGGAACGATACAACTACACAATCACCTATAGAAAGGCATGGATGGCAAAGAACAAAGCTATCGAATCGATTTATGGAAACTAGGAAAAGTCATACAATGACCCTCGAAGGTGGTTGTTGGCTATGCAAAAATTTCTTCCAGGAATTATTGTGGAAATGGAAGTATCAGTTGCATATTTTGATAATACTCTGTTACAGGGATCAAAAATTTTCAAATGACTATTCTGGGCTTTCCCTTCGTGCATATCCGGGTTTAAATTTTGTAAACCATTTGTCTCAGTAGATGGAACTTGGTTGTACGGCAAGTACAAGGGGACTCTTTTGCTTGCTATTGTACAAGATGGAAACAAAAATACAATTCCCATTGCTTATGCACTTGTGGAAGGTGAGACAGGGGGTGCTTGGAGCTTCTTTTTGAAAAATCTAAGAAGGTATGTAACACCTCAAGTCAACATTTGTTTGATTTCAGATAGACACGAATCTATTAAAAGTGCTTATAATAATCCAAATAATGGTTGGCATGATCCTCCGTCAACACATGTGTATTGCATCCGACACATTGCACAAAATTTCATGAGAGAGTTCAAGGACAAGGAACTTCAAAGACTACTTGTTTGTATGGGTAATGATCTAATTCTTGTTAGTATATTTTGTACTTATCACTTTATCATATTTGATAATTTTTACATTATTTATAACAGGATATGCATTAAATGAACCATCATTCAAATATTACCGCGATGAAATCAGGATGGCAAATCCAGAGGCTTTAAGATGGATCGATAATATCCCCCCAGAACAATGGACTATGGCTTATTCTCAAGGTCGATGATGGGGACACATGACAACAAACATTTCAGAGTCAATCAACGCAGTGCTCAAGGGTACACGCAATCTCCCAATCACTGCTTTGGTACAATCAACATACTATAGATTGGGAGTTTTATATGCACAAAGGGGACAACAACATCAAACATCATTAGCTTCTGGTCGAGTATATACAAACGATTGCATGGACAAGATTAAATATGAAGTTGGTAAATCTAATACTCACCAAGTCATGCAATTCGACCGAAATCGTTATTCTTTCATGGTGCATGAAACAGTAAAACCAAGAGAGGTGCGACCAATTGGTCATTTTGAAGTCAACCTTCAAAGAAAATGGTGTGATTGTGGAAAATTTCAGGCTATACATATTCCTTGTTCACATGTCATAGCCGCATGTTCTTACGCTCGTCAAAACTATTTAGTGCTTCTACCTGACGTGTACAAGGTTGTTAATGTATTTAACGTCTACAAAGAAGAGTTTCCATCTATACCCAATGAAGGAAATTGGCCCACATATGAACGTGAAACATTGTATCACAATCCTGAAATGCGGAGAATTAAAAAAGGTCGTCCAAATAGTACCCGTATTAGAACTGAAATGGACGTTAAAGAAAAAGTACCAAGAAAATGTGGACTATGTCGGTTAACTGGCCATACTCGAAAACATTGTCCAAATGTTACAGCCAGCTCTAGTCAATCTATGTAATTTAATATTTATATTTATGTATTTTTATGTATTATTATGTATTTTTATGAATTATATTAACTATATATATATATATATTATTTTTTTATTTGAATTATATTTTTATGAATTATATTATATATATATATATATATATATTTGTTATGAATTATGATAATTATATATATATATATATATATATATTTGTTATGAATTATATTAATTATATATATATATATATATTAAAAATTCAAAAAGAAAAAACTGAATTTTGTTTTATGAATTATATTAATTTTATATATATTTTTGTTATCAATTATATTAATTATATTTTTTTTTTGTTATGAATTATATTAATTATGTATTTAATAAAAATTCAAAAAAAACTTAAATTATTTTTTATTAATTATATTAATTATATATATATATTTATTATTTTTTGTATGAATTATATTAATTATATATATATTTTGTTATTTTTTTATGAATTATATTAATTATATATATAATAAAAATTCAAAAAAAAACTGAATTTTTTTTTAAAAAAAAAATATTCTTTGAGAAGTCGCCGTTTGCAACGCGGGCTTCCTTAAGGAAGTCGCCAGAGGAGCATTTTGATAATTTTTTTTGAAAGGGGAAAATATCCGTATATTTTTTTGGAAATAGGGTTATTAAAAAAAAACCCGAATTTTTTATCGGCTAAATGGATTTTTAAAATAAATAATATCTTATAATTCATTAAACACTTACTAATAAATTTACAATTAGTTTTGTCGGTCACATATAATATAATAATAAAATACAATAATAGACGGGACACCATAAAAATAAGAAGGAGACAAAAGTGTTTTAGCTATAGTATTATGTGGTTTTTGGTAGTTGTACGAAACTACGTATATTTTCATTTAATTGGACGATTAATACAAGGAAACAGATTCACTATACCACCTTATCAAAATCACGCGATGTAAACAATGATAAATTATCCACATCCGCTTGAAAGATTCATTATTTTGTCCAAATAGCAATTACAAAGCAAACTATTAATTAATAAATAATTAATTCACTCATGTAACTAATTAATTAATTGAACTTTTATGTCCATTCATTCATTCTTTCATGAATATTATATGCATTGCATGGTATGATGATCAGTCCTATAAATACGTTGCCTGTCAACCAACAGCTAAAACACAACTAGCCTTTGAGTGCAATTAAGTGTGCAATTAAGGTAATAAAGCAACTTATTAATTAATTAATAATCATGTCAACTAGATCTCTCACCATATTCACTCTTGCTCATATATGGCTTTTGATGGCCACAACATCAATAGCCCAATTCATCATCGATACCGGCGGCGAACCCGTTGAAATCGATGAGGAATACTTCATTGCGCCTGCTACTGCAGGCAATGGAGGACGTTCCACTTTGGTCACAAGAGATGGGTCATGTCCTTTCAATGTTGGTGTTGAGAACACTAACTCGCAACATGGTTTGGACGTGAAATTCACTCCTTTTGCTCCCCATAATGATGATGACAATTTGAGGCTTAACAGGGACGTGAGAATATCTTTTGATGAAGATTCCTCAAACTGTGGTCGGACTACAGAATGGAGATTGAGTGAGAGGGATGCAAAGAGTGGACGAAGGTTGATTATCACCGGAAGAGATGATAGTACAATTGGATCATTTGGTAACTTCTTTAGGATTGTACAAACTCAAACTGTAGGTATCTATAATATTCAATGGTGTCCTAAAGAGGTTTGCCCTACTTGTGATTTTATATGTGGCACTGTTGGGATTTTACGTGAGAATGGAAAGATTCTGTTGGCCCTTGATGGTGATGCCCTCCCATTTGTGTTCCAGAATGAATAATTATGTAATTGGTGTGGGGTTGTGAAGTTTGTGTGTGAGTTTATGCACGTACTTGTGTTTTTATTTAGCCAGAGTATAGTTTTTTACAGTGCAATAAAGTTACATAGTGTCTATTTTTTCTTGATAAAAGAGGTATTTTCATATTTTGAATTAATTTAATTCAAAGTCATTTGTATTTAAGGTTAGAAAGAGTACATAGAGTTATTGTTTATATTTTCAATAAATAGTGGAAGGACAAAAAAGAATGATACGTGTACTATGTTCTTGATTCATATATATAGAATAAAAACTCCAAAAGCTTGTTCATAATTTGTTGAGAATTTTTGTTCTGTTATAAAAATTAGGATGAGAAAAAGTTGGTGCTAGACATTAGTTTCTATAGATACATAATAATAGATAGTAAATGAAAAAAATAAAAAATAAAAAATAAAAAAATTTGGAGAAGTTATAGAAAGAAAAAAAAAATTTGGTGGAGGATGGGATTGCCAAGAATTATATATATATATATATATATATATATATTATAGACAAATATCAATAAGTTAGATTATATTAGTTTTTGGAGTAGAATCTAAAATCTCGAATTTAGAATTCATTCAAAGTCGCTTAGTTCATCAACTGAGCTCTTTGATTATATATAATTAATATGGAAAATATATTATATAAATTGTTTTGGAAAATATTAAAAATCAGCAATGAAAGATCAATCTGTGTGAGATAAAATACTTAGTATTTGCATAAATAATTTAGCCTCCTCGCTCTCCCCCTTGTTCTTCTTCTTCTTCTTCTACCTCCATGGAAGAGATGTGATTTATGACCATTTTTTATGTCAAAAATCACCCTTAAAAATTGTTTTTTTTTCTTATAGTTTTTTATCTAAATAAGTGATTACCACATAAGTTTAGATGTTTTTTTTGTATTTCGCCCGTGATTTCTTCTCGTTTGAGTCCAAGGTTGTTTTGTTTGTCATCTTAATGTGACATTATTTGGTTTTTCGTCTTGTTGTGGTGTTCGTTTGGTTCTGATTGACAATTCAACTTCGATCCAGTGTATTCAATCAATGGTTTTGGCGTCTAAAACACTATAGCTTTAGAAATATTTGTATTTTGGGCACTTTAATATAACGACTTAAAATTGTATTTTTCTCTTTTTACCAATTTAAAAGAATAAGTTTTTTTTAGTCATGCCATATTGTTTGACCCGAAAGTGTAAATGTGTAATAAGTGCAATTAACTCATTTGGACATGTTACAACACTGGTGAAGGTTAGATCAACAGAAATATCAAAATCATTTACAGTTACATATTATCTATTTTCTAGCTGGATTAGTTTTTAACTAACATGGGCAAACAAGATAGTGAAAACATGCAGTTTTTACGGGGAAAAAAAATAAATTCTATCTATTTTTTTATTTTAAATTTGAATGATATTGAGAAAATATGAAGAGAGGTTGAGATATTGAAAAAATGTAATAATATCATATTTTATATATTATACATTACTATAAGATAGTTGAATATAAACAAATACACTATCTTAAATGAGTATAGGTAAATTAAATTTCTGGATAAATATAAATTGTCAAACACATGTTATGTTATTTGTATAAATTTTGTTGGAATTCTTTTAAAATGTGATTTTTGATAAATTTGATTTATTTAGCAATTTTGTGATCATATTATAACATAGTCATTGACATTAATTATATTTTAATATTACATGTATAGTGTGATTAGATGACATGTACATTAAATAATATTTGATTAAATATCATAGTATTTGTAATTTTATATTCAAATAGAGAGTGATCCATAATTTTATGTAAAAAAGGGAAATAATGAATAGCGAACTATAGCCAAAATTTGGAAATTTAATTTATGATTATAACCATTCATACAGTTTTGAAGTGCATTTTACAATTGGACTAAAAATAGCATCCTAATAAGCATAACCTATAATCTATTTGGTGATTGCCAAGTTTGAAATATTAATAGGCCCAAAACAAAACATCAAAGTAGGTAATGTCCGAACATAAAATATGAGATATCTTTTTGACCTAGGAAAAGAGACACAAATCCAAAAATCTAATCAATCAAGTACGATATTCATTGAACATCTATCTATTTGTGTGAATCATTTTGTTCAAACGACTACATATAACTCATCGCAAATTGTGGTGGTGACAGATATATATTTTCTAGTATGTAGCTTGTCCCAAAGCGACTAAGTGATCGTTGCAAATTACAATAATTGAAATAAGTGCATTGTGAAATCAACAACATATTATTGTGAAAATTCTTATTTCATAATTTAAAAGTGTTGTAAATTGATATGTGTGATCGAGTATAAGTATAGAGTAACGGGTAGATTATTTGACATATAACTAATTAAAATGAGGAGATATCGATTCAATGAAATTTGAACATGGTTAGATGCGTGAATTTTTTTAATTCTCTCTACCAATAATGGGTTGATTCGAGTGATAAGGGACTCGGGATCCATATGCAATTGATTAGAGTTCAATCCTTGACTTGTGTGTGGAGAAAATCCAGTTGAAAAAAGATATTAATCACTGCTAAATAATAGTGTATATTTCATATCTAAAATATGATTATATATAAAATAAAAACTCTCAGAAACAAATAGGGAAATTATGATGAAAAAAAAATACACCAACTTGCTTAATGTTAAAGTACATATGATTATATGTTTTCAATATTTTTTTCTTTACAACATGATTTTTCATTTAACGCCAAATTATATTTTTGACACAACCTTTATTCATCTAGTTTCATTTGGACCATATGTTTCTCCCATGTTAGGTAGACTTAGGATAATGCCCTTTATTGAAGAATAACGTTAGTTGCAACATTTATGTAACTCGTAATGTCAAACTAAAAAAAGAAATTGTAATAGTATCATGAAATTTTTTTACCATTATTTATATCATCGTAATATGTGAATCGAATTTAATAGATACATATTAACAAATCTAATAAGTATTAACTGATGAAACATAATAATTGAATTATAATAAAATCAACCTTATGACGACTATTAAATATACATTAAGTCAATATGTACCAAAACAAATTTTTGTTAGCATGCTTTGAAGACCTATCAACACTCCTTACATATTTCGTCCACTTATCACTTTATAAATTGTTAGTAGTCATTATACATAACAAATAATATATTCTAAACTAATTTCCTATTAATCTTAATGAAAACATATGCAAAATGAAATTACTATTAAAATTATTAAACTGCTAAATATTGTCGGTGTTTGTGAAGCTTCTCCTCTTTGATTGTTGTTGATCTGAAACATCAAATTCTGATTTTTAAGTGTTCGGGAAATATACAATTTGCAAAGTGTTCGGGTAATACATCCAACTCACCTTGATAAAGTTTATCTGCAAAGAAGATGAAAAATACTAACATGAAAAACCAATAACAAGATTTTAAAGTACATACTAAATGTTCAAAAATGAATATATTATCACTCACCTAAATAAAATATATCAGAAAAAAAAAGATGATAAAAACCATACTGATAAACCAATAAACATGTCATAAAATGAAAATGTTCCAAAAAATCAAAAAATATTCTATAGTTAAATTTACCCAAAAGCTTCTGATCTTTGAAGATGTGATTTGATAGGTGGCAGTTGAGGCTTACCTTGCCCTATCCTTCAAAAGTTTGACAGCCGTGAGTTGCAATTAAAGCAATTAAAATTGAAAAATTACATTTTTCATAACAACTAATTTTTCTCCGGTGCATATGAAAATAGAATAATTAATATGCTATTGGTTTAAAAAAATCAGTGTTTGGTATACAAGAAAAAAAGATGCAAAGTTTGTCCAAAAATAAAATAGTGAGATACAAAACTGAATTTTCGAAGTTGTAATTTGTAATTGATAAATGCTAATACTACTATATATAGGAATTCTTATACGTATAAAAAAAATATAGGAATTTTTATTTGTTTGGTTGATTTAAAAAGACAATTGAATGAGATATGATACTATATTCTATAACAAAAGACAATTGAATGAGATATGATACTAAGAGGAATACTTGATTGTAGATGATTGAAGGAGAATAAATCATAATTGTAACCATTTTGATTCAAGAAATGAAACGACCATTTCCTCAATAATTCACACGGTATCAGAGCAAACCTGGTCCAAGAGAAAAACTCCATTACACCATGGCTGAAGAAAGCAGTTCAGTCACAAACCCAAACCCTAAAATGGTAGCTGGAACTTCCACGATTACCAGCCTGACCGAAAACACCATTATACCCATCACTGACTACAAATTAAATGGCCAAAACTATACCCATTGAGCAAGATCTATTCGGATCTTCCTTCAAGGAAAAGGGAAGGAAGATTACATCTCTAATGATGCTAAAGAGCCAGAGAAAAAGGAACCTGATTACTCAAAGTGGAAGCTAGAGAACAGCTTAGTCATGACATGGCTACTGAACTCAATGACCATTGAAGCAGGCGAAAACTTCATGTATTACAGCACTGCAGCTGAGATCTGGAACGTTGACAAGGAGACATACTCAAATACTGATAATACTTCCGCCATATTTGAGATCAAGAGTCTCCTACATGACCTGCGACAAGGATACACAACAATCACTGATTACTACCATACCTTCACCCGTTACTGGCAACAGCTAGATATATATGAGGATATCATGTGGAGAATCCCTGAAGACAACAAACAGTACAAAAAACTGGTGGAGAAAGACTAAATATACTAGTTCCTCCTTGGTGATGTTTGGGGATTTTCTCATTAATCCATAGTGATGTTTGGGGATTTTCCCGTGTTAAGAACATAACTGGTTCAAAATGGTTTGTGACCTTTATAGATGATCATACACGAGTAACTTGGGTATTCCTTATGAAAGAAAAATCTGAAGTGGGAGAAATCTTTGAGAACTTCAACAATATGATCCAAACCCAATTCCAAACCAAAATCCAAGTCCTACGAACTGACAATGGCCATGAACACTATCACCATTCCCTTAAATCTCACCTTCTCAAGCATGGAATAATTCACCAAACCACCTATGTTAACACACCACAATAAAATGGTATTGTCGAGAGGAAAAATAGGCACCTCATGGAGGTTACTAGGTCCCTTATGGTATCAATTAACGTACTAAATCATTTTTGGGGTAAAGTCGTCCTTTCAGCATCATATTTAATAAATAGAATGCCTTCTAAAGCCCTCAAGTTCCAAACCCCTTACCAAACCCTTCTATCCATTTACCCACACATTAAAATTCTTTCATCCATTCATCCCAAGGTGTTTGGTGCTCTGCATTTGTGCATGACAACCAATCTAACAAAGGAAAATTAGAGCCCAAATCCCTGAAATGCATATTCTTAGGATACCCACCAAATAAGAAGGGATACAGGGGCTACTGCCCCATAAACAAAAAATTATACCATTCCATTGATGTAACCTTTTTTGAAAATCAACCTTTCTACCCCAAAGTTAGCCTTCAGGGGGAGAGAGAACAAAACATAGCAGAACAGACCTCCATACAACAGCAAGATGTAGAACCAGAAATTGACCTTGTGACTGGAGAAACAACAGAACCCTGCAACCAGATTTGAGACAGAACTGGAAAAAAAACTACTGGTGTACACAAGGAAGAAGAAATCTCCACATCACCAAGGCCATCCAAAATTCTGAAGTTAATTCAGATTTAGAAGTTCTACTAGGTAATATTGTTTTTTAGCCTAATGATAATTGCAGTTTAAATGAGAATGATCTTAACTTACCAATTGCTGTGAGGAAAGCAGTGAGAGCATGCACTCAACATCCAATTGGCAATTATGTATCTTATAGAAATCTGTCACAAGAATACAGGGCCATCATCACCATATTGGATAACATAAAACTTCAAAAAAAATGTTCAAGAAGTTGCCCAACATGTTGAATGGAAGGCTGTAGTGGAGGATGAAATTAAAGCAAAGGACCAGAATGGAACATGGAAATTTGTGGAGTTGCTAGAAGGAAAAAAACCAGTTGGGTGTAAATGGATCTTCTCAATAAAGCGCAATGCTCATGGGAGTGTGAATAGGTACAAAGCCCACTTGGTGGCAAATGGGTTCACCCAATCATAAGGGGTGGACTGTGAAGAAACATTTGCTCCAGTTGCAAAACTAAATTATGTTCGTGTCATTATCTCCTTAGCTGTAAATCTAGATTGGCCCTTACACCAACTGGATATCAAGAACGCTTTTCTAAATGGTGAACTCAAAGAAGAGGTATACATGAAAATACCACCTGGCTTAGAAACTCCCCAAACAATTGGCAAGGTATGCAAGCTCCAGAAATCACTTTATGGTCTTAAGCAATCCCCACGAGCATGGTTTGAAAGACTAACCCAAGTTATTAAGGGTCACGACTTTACTCAATGCCAAACCGACCATACAATGTTTGTCAAGCATTCTAGTGAAGGAAATGTGGCAATATTTATTGTTTATATGCATGACATCATAATCTCAAGCAATGATGACAAAGAGATAGAAGAACTTAAGAGATTTCTAGCTAAAGAATTTAAAGTCAAAGACCTTGGACACCTAAAATATTTTCTTGGGATGGAGATTGCTCGTTCCCAACATGGAATCTACGTATCCCAAAGAAAATATGTGCTAGACCTGTTGGAAGAAACAGAAATGTTAGGGTGCAGGACAGCAGTTACATCGATGGAACCTAACCTTAAATTTGCCAAGAAGGAAGTCCCCAAGTTGATAAAGAGAGATACCAAAGATTGGTAGGAAAGCTAATTTACCTAACTCACTCAAGACCAGATATTGGTTACTCAGTGAGTATGGTAAGCCGTTTCATGAATTAGCCCACTAAAGATCACATGAAAGTTGTGACTCGAATTTTGTAGTACCTCAAAAAGACACCTAGGATAGGTTTCCACTTCAAAAAGGACCCAATTAGGAGTGTGAATATGTTCACAAATGCAGATTGAGCTGGTTCATTGACTGATCGCAAGTCAACAAGTGGGTATTGCACATATGTTTGGGGAAACTTGACTACTTGGAGAAGTAAAAAACAGTTGGTGGTGGCAAGAAGTAGTGTAGAGGTTGAGTTCAGAGCAATGGCTCATGGAATTTGTGAGGGAATTTGGTTACAGAGAATGCTTACGGAATTAGGAGTACCAACAGATTGCACCATGAGCCTTTGGTGCGACAACAAGGCAACCATCAATATTGCAAAAAATCTAGTCCACCATGATAGAACGAAACATGTGGAGATAGAAAGACATTTCATAAAAGAAAAGATAGATGGTGGGATTATCAAGTTGGAATACATCCCTTCCAAGAACCAAACTGCAGACATACTGACCAAGGCCCTTCACAAATCTAATTTTGAGAACTTAAGGTCTGAGCTAGGCATGATTGACATCTATTGCCCAGCTTGAGCGGGGAGTGTTGGATTCCATGTTGTGGCTGAGAATAAGTCATTTATTGACTGATTATTCTATAATTAATAGGACAGTTGTAGTGAATATCAATGGACCTTGTATAGTAAATCCCTTTATTTAATTTTGATTTTTTTTCTAGACTAGGACATGTTGTATTTAAACCAAAATTATAACCATTCTGATTCAAGAAATGAAACGATCATTTCCTTAATAATTCACAAACTTATATAGCAATGTAATGAGAAATCATAGGAGAAGCTATGTTGGCTGAGTTGTTGCACAACAATGAAAATGTCAGGTATATATTGTTGTAGTTAAGTAGAATAAACGACCAATGAGACAACAATATATTGAAACATCCTGTAATGATCACTATGTGTTATTGACCATGGTGTAGAGACAAAAAGATGTGCATCTGAAATTAAATCTAGAGCATATTTATGTTGATTTAGTGTGACACCCTTTTTGGAGCGAACAACTTCCAATCCCAAAAAATATTTGAAGTTACTAAGGTTCTTGATGTAGAAAGTTTGGTTTATATGAACTTTTGTAGCCATGATTTTAGCCATGTCATTTCTAGCTAACATTAAGCCATCAACATAAATCAGAATTACCATTAATGACATGGCAAAAGATTTGGTGAAGAGAGAGTGATCAATTCGAATTTAAGAATAATCATGAGTCATGAGAAAATTGGACAGTTTGGAAAATCATTTGACGGTTGAGTTGGGTTGTTTGAGGCCATAAAGGGTTTTGTTAACTTTAAAACTTGATTAAGAGATGAACATTTCATGCTATGTGAAAGGGACATGTACAAATCTTCTTCTAAATCACCACGTAGAAATGCATTGTTGGCGTCTATATGATGGAAGAACCAATGTTGAGATGATCCAACCTAATAGTGGTAAGGTTGTCAATATGAATGAAAGTGTCTTGAAAATCTACACCTACAACTTGTGTGTAGCCTTTTGTAGGTGGAAAAATACATAATTAATGGGGGTTTGAATTGTGTATTTGATTTTTATAAAAAAAAAAAAAAAAAAAAAAAAAAAGTTGGCCTAACTAATCGGTGAAAATAAAACAAGTAAAGACAAAGGCAGTAAATAGAGGAAAAATGGATAACATAGTAATTTATCCTGGTTCACTACCAACCTGGTAGTTACGTCAAGTCTCTTTACTAGAATGATTTAATCCAGTAATTTAAACAAAATTACAACCACTTAACTTCACAAGTTAAGTCTTCTCAACATCCAACTTGAAAACCACAAGTCGTTCAGGTATACAGCCACTATCGGGCAGGTTACACAAGTCTTTTGTTTTTGAGTTTCTCTCAATCAGAGCATATGAAATTTAAAATCACTAACTTAGCACAATAAAGATAATGTTGTTGTAGTTGTTGTGTTCAACTTTGTTATCTTACTGCATATGGTTGTGTTTTGTTCCTCAAGTGGTGAGAACCATTTATAAATGTCAACTGTTTGAACTTTTCAAATTGCTTCTTCTTCTTCTTCCAACATTCTGATTCCAACGTTTAGATTATTTAATTATGGTTTCTTCAATCTTCTAGTCTTCCCGTTGCATTCAAATTCTAATGATTGTTGTTTTGATTTCAAGATTTTCTATCTTTGATTGTGTAGATCCTTTGTCGTGAATTTGAATTCGACTGTTTCTATTTAATGAGACATTCAATTCGGTGTAATTTAAGAATGTAACTGGCTGGGCACTTTAATCCATTTATGTGTGGACAAAAGTAACTGCTTGGACATTTGAATTTTCAGTATCAGAGGCAGCGAACCTTCATCAGATTATATTTCTGAGTCGTGTGTAGAACGTCTGTCTTTAGAGGTAACTTCTAGAGTCATGACTTTTATCATAATTAGAGTTGTTGGCTTTTTTAACAATGAAAAATGATACATTGACTTTTTCATATTGTGTTGACTTTTTCTTGTTGTGTTGACTTTTTCATCAGAGTCAGACACAATCATCTTCTGGTGTTGAATTACTGGCCAGAGGCAACTTAGTAGAGATAGAGTCAGCATTGTGCATCAAAGTCAGATGCTTGCCTCTGTTGCTTTGTTGGACGCAACTTATCGGAGCATGTTGCACTTGACTTGGAGGCAGATCCTTATACTCAGATACTTAGAGGAAGAGGTAGATCCTTAGACGCATCTCCTTTGGAGACTGCAAAGGGCACATATTGTTCATTTCCTCTAATTCGTCCTTTTATTCCATTTCCTCTTAATCCGCTTGCTTCCTCTAAAGCGCTACACAACGAAGGATATGTGTTGTTCATTTCCTCTGATCTATCATTCTATTCCATTTCCTCTTAATAAGTTTGCTTCCTCTGATGCACAACATAGCAAATGGCACGTGTTGTTCCTTTCCTCTGATATGTTTGCTTCTGATTGTTTCCTTTCCTTTGATATGTTTGCTTTTGATTGTTTCTTTTCCTCTAATATGTTTGCTTCTGATTTATTCTTTTCCTTTGGTGATATCCTTTGGTGAACGCGCTTCCTCTTATCTGAGTCTTTGATAGCGTTTCAGCAAGTGTATTGAATCGTTGAAGTAATAATAAAACGGTAGTACCGAGTGTCGAACTCAAGGATTGCGTTTTACTATTGAATTATATTTGATTACTAAATTGAACAAAAAGTTTCCGAATTAATTGAAATAATATTTAAAATTAACAACAATAATAAAATTGATCCTTTATAATGAGAAAAATGTCAGGGATGAGTTTCACTTCGAATCCAACCTTGGTGTCTAATTTGATCCTAATTACTGAATTCTTTTATTGAATTATTACTGAATTCTCTTTATTATTCTTGCCCTAATGTCTTAGTGATAGAACCTTTAATTCCAAAGTAACCCCTAATTCCTTAGTGGATTTAAGATTAGAATTAAGCCTTACCGTACAGGAATTCTCTTGTTAAACTATTGCCTTTGCAACTAATTTAATTGGTTTCATGACTTGCATCTATCCCTAGACTACAAATTCATGAATTTCTCATCTCAAGCATTCGTAAAGTCCACTTCCGTTTCAAAATACGAATCGTAGAACATTTTAAAGTTGATCAAGCAATAAAAAGCATTAAGCACAGAGATGAGAATAATAATTCAATAAACTCATCCATATAACTAGAAATCAAATCAGAAAAATAAGGGTTTCATCTTGTTACACTTATCCCTAACAAATAGGGTTTAGTTACTCATGACAGAGATACAAAAGATAGGGATTAAAGAAGAATTACAAGAATGATTCATGAATGATTCTTGTTAAAATTGCTCCAATGATGTTAGAAACGACCGTCTTTGAGTTTCTCTGCTAGGGCACAAGTCTCCCAACTTCCCAATAGTCAAAAAGATACCTCAAAAGTGACAAAAATGAGTTTTAATATGTTCATTTGCGTGTCACGCGCTTCATGCGTGAAATGACAGTAGTATCAGCGCGAAATGCGCTTCGGGCGCGCCTCGGACGCACTTCAAGCGCACAACATCTTCTGCCTGGCGTTTAGTGCATTTTTCTCCAATTTTGAGTTCGAATTTGGTTTTGATATCTTCATGAAAGTTGTCGCTATGGATCTTAGCTTTCATTTGCACTTAATTTGACTCAAATTGGACATCTACAACTCCAGATATGACTGAAATACTCCACATAGGTCATGTTGGTTTCTCACCAAAATTCAGCATTGCACTAAAACAAAGAAACAACGCAAAACTACGAAAAATATCTACTTAATCAAGGAAATAAGAACATAAATATTTCATTAAATCAAAGAAATAAAATAAACAAAATATATCAAATAACTCCTTAAATTAACTAATGAATAAAAGATAAATAAGACTAAAAACAATGAAAACTATGCATATGATGAAGAGTCATCAGTTGTTTCCTCTAATCTTGGGTGTTTCCTCTAATTTATGGCCTTTCTTCTATCTTATTTTCTACACACTCAATTAAATTATTAGTGCATTAAATTGTTCCCACAAAAGACATTTTGTTATCATCAAAACAAGATAAGGAATTTGTTCTCCAAACCATCCTGGTTCTAACACCTTTGGCAAATGGGAATTCTATTTGACGTTCTATGGAACCATTAGAATGAAATTTGGTCTTGTATACCCATTTGCATCGTATAGGAATCTTGCCATGTGGAAGTTGAGTGATTATTCAAGTATTATTATCATGCAAGGCTTGAAGTTCATCATTCATTGCCCTAACCCAATAAGGGATTTTAGATGCATGAGTGTAACAGTTCGACTCATCGTTGAAAGAGATGGAGACTACAAAATATTTTGTGGTGAAAGGATAGTATTGTTATAATAAAAAAATAAAAAATAAAAAAAATAAAAAAGAAGAAAGAAGAAAGAAGAAAGAGGGAAGGAAGTACTTGAGGAATCATGAATAAAAGGTTTTGCCAAATGATAGCAATGAAAACGTTGCGTAGGAAGAATGGGTAGGTTTCCTAATTGATTTACGAGTTGCGACATTAGGAGAAGAAAGAGCATAAGATGATTGATCAAATCAGGTGGTGACCAAAAATTATAATCAAAACATTACCAATTAGTAGCATAATTAGGAAAAATAATTAGGAAACACTTTGAGACAAATAATAAGGAAAAATATTTTCGTAAAATATATCAGATTGAGAAATTGAAATATGCCTAAAGTTCAAATCAATCACAATGTATTCTTTAGCGAGAGTATAATTTTTTTTTAAAAGAACTAACACTAATGGATAAGATATTCATAATCTTTGTTTAATTTAAAATCCGAGGAAAATGTTTAATTGCAAGATTATTATCCAAAAGCGACAAATAGAATCGTTGCTGCATTTTATAAAATGATTTCGACACAACTAATTTACTTACAGCCAATCAATTCACATTGAACAAAAAAAAAGTCACAATTGTTTCAAATAAAGAATTTTCATTGCAATAACAACATTCCAAAGAGGAAGAGAAAATAAATAAAACCCTTAAATAAAACACAAAACTAATCTTGAAATCTAAACATAAAACCCACGTGTGGCATCAAGTCTCACTGCTTCTGATTGCCAATCCAAATCATTGCTCTGCCACGTCTTCGACGTTGTTGCAATTCCCACACAATAATAGTAGATGATCACGATTTAAAACCAACATATATACAAAAATACAAAGCACGAAAGCATATCATGGCATAGTATCAAGTGATAAACAAGCTTGCAAATAAATATATCATCATATAACAAATATGACTCATGTGTCATGATTCAATAATTTCAAACCCTCATCGACAGGTGTAAATCATAAATGTACAACCTCTCACAGACCAATACTATTTACTAAGGTGCAATCTCTCATAGACCAACACGATTTACTATGGTACAGTCTCTCACATACTAGCACGACTCAATAATCCTTGTAGGAATAAGGTGGACCATCCAATGATATGATACCACCCTATGGCCCATCATGGTCACCACTAACTATAAAATGCACGAGCATACTTTGACTTATTCACATCAATTATTATGTAAACGGAGCTATTAAAAGACTCTACTTTTTATACTCATTAAACACTACTAATTCTTCAACATTTTTTCACATAGCATACATAAGACAGTTTATCATCAATAAGATTCATAACACATAGTAAACACATATGTTATCAGTTATGAATACATAATCACATCAAATACATAAACAGTCATATGTGCACATTTATTCATCACTAGCACAAAGAACATGTATACAGACACACTCTGCATTCAAGCATATACAATATCATTAGAAAGTATCCTTACCTTGACGGAGCTTTATTACACAAGCAACTTACGCTACGCCAACATAACCTATCCGATGATTCCAATGACATCTCTCATTTTCCTTGTACCTTAAACCAATCAATCGACTTAATCAATACAAATTTCTAAAACAACACTCAAATGAACTTTAGGGTTGACCACTACATAAATCAATTATGATTTGACTTTCTCTTAGGTTTTCTTACCTAATTAGGTTCCCTAACTTCAAAAAGACTTCGGTTTAGGCCCTTAGGCGAAAACGAATTTCAAATCCTTTTCAAAACACTTATGTCATACTTCGAAAGTTTACAAATTATATTTTATAATTATTGAAGTTCAATTCAAATCTTTATCTTTAACAACTTAGGACAAAATACTTTCTTAACATGAAACTCTACATAACTCTTCTCACAAATATTTTTCTCAAAGAACACAAGACTTTAAAATCTCATCCTTTGACATAAATTGACTATTTTCAAATTATCACACACATAAATCTTTCAGCACTTTAAAATTCTTCAAGATTTGGGATTTCCAAATATTCCCAACTTGATTACCTCTAAAAATTACTTTGACATAGCCTAAACAAATTAGGATTTTATCCTTTTGAAATCACAAGTTACTTAAACGTTTTAGTCTTTATCACTTTATAAAATATTTCTAGGGTTTCCAAATTCACATTTTAGAAAACTAATCAATTGGTCATAAATAAAAACTCTTTAGATTTTCAACCCTTTTTAACACCAAGATCACAAATTTTCAACAACGCATTAAATAAAAACTCTTTAGATTTTCAACCCTTTTTAAAACCAAGATCACAAATTTTCAATAACACATTAAATAAAAACTCTTTAGATTTTCAACCCTTTTTAAAACCAAGATCACAACTTTTTTGTACACAAGGAAAATTTTGAAATTCCAAACCCTAACTTCTAGGTTTAGGTTCGGCCATTACTAGTTAGGGAGGGAAAAAATTTCTCTTCAAAAATTTATTTCATCCTTAGTTCTAGGAGTAATATTATTGAAACACAAAATGGGACACGGATAGAATACCGTATAAAATACAATGGGGGTCATGTTTTGTTTTTCATAAAATATCAAAGTATTGTATTTGTGTCTCATTTTGTGTCAAGTTTTATGTTCCAATAATATCACTCTAATTCTAAATACATATTTTAGAACATTTTCAACAATAAAAAACACAAACACTTAAAGATCAAAATTTCCAACCTAAATTCATTTTTTTGAGTAAATATTCGAAATTGTTCCAAATTTGATTTTTCCTTTAGATCTACTATCATAAAGTCATGGATCTATCATCTTAGTATAAAATCAATTATTTTTGTAAAACTCTAAAAGTTTCTAAAACAAAATTTTCTTTTAGATTCTTTACTATTACAAGTAGATCTACAACATTTACAAAAGAAAAACAACATTTTAACATGGTTCATTTTTTTGAAAAAATCTTAAAATGTTAAAAATCAAAGCTTTCTTTTAGATATATTATCACAACTTATAGATCTACAAAATTAACGAAAGAAATTTTCAAAACTCCAACTATATTTTTTTTAAAACAACTCAAATTCATTTTATAGAATTTTATATTTTTGTTATAACCTTTTTAAAAAATAATTTTAAAAATAAACTTTCAAATGAAAAATTGGTTTGAATAGCTTATCTTAAAATATGATTTTAAATATTTCATCTATTTTCTATAAATTTTTTTTGGATAATGGAATTTCAAAAAATGATTAAAATGAAAAGCTATTCTGAGAAGCTCTTCATAAAAATCATTTTTGAAAGATACCTTTTAAAAAAAATGTGATTTTTTATCATGATAAAATCTTTAATAATGAATATCTAAGTTATTGAATGTCAAAATTACTTTTTTTGAATTAATAGCAAATGAATCTAAAAAACTTCTATATTTTTAAATAAATTTTCATAAAAATCACTTTTTAAAATATAAAATAAAAATCACTTTTTTAAAATTTTAAACAAATGGACCAAAAACTTTTGATCTATTAGTAAAATGGTTGTTTAGGTTTTGGTCCCAACTACCGACACGAAAAATTTGAGAGAAAACTAAATGTGTTATTTTTTTTCATAGGGAGAAGATGAAAAATAAAGTGAAGAGGTGAGTGGACGGAGAATCCGCCCATGTTCAAGTGTCCTAGGAGTTTTTTTTTTTCTTTCTCTGCTTCATATCCAAACAAATGGTCTCACATTAATATTTAATCTAAAATATCTAGTTATTTTTGTAAACCACATTATTAAACCATCTAATCACTCTTACACACATCACATCACTCACTTCTAAATCTACTTTAGAAAAAATATATACTCTCGTCACAATCTAATTGACAGATGAATTTAACAGTTGTGACACCATAAACCCCAAAATAACATTTATAATAATTTATACTAAATTATTTGAAGAAAACTCGCAACAGATAAAGAAAATTTGTTCAAGAAAATAAAAACTTTTGTAACTAATTTAGGATATCACGTTTCTCTAAATACACATGTAACAATTTAACTTTGTTCCTCAATTAAAACAGTGTAATCTCAATGAACTTGATTTAACTAAAATTTCTTGTTTTAATTCCCAAGAATTACTCGTACTAAGGTTTTCATATAAAAAGTCATTTGTAATTACATAAGTAAAATACACATTACAACTCTTAATTCCCGGTATCACCTAACAGAGCGTGGTTTCTCCCAAACTTGAACTTCAAGACTCATTAACCTGTAATAACTGCGATTTCGCAAACGCTTGGCCAAGCCAGTCAAACACAAACAACGAAGGAGGTGAGTTTTGTAATCATGTTGATAGTATAGTATAAGTAAGAAGAACACGCAATTATTCATAAATAAACTGTATCATTACACAAATATTCTTCAAGGAAAAACATCATATTATATACTCAAAATCAAGGAAAATCAATACATTTCACCATAACATCAAATCATCTAAGAAATTGTCATCACACACAGTACATATTAATCACAACAAACAATCACAAGAAAATGTAATGCTATGCATGAGCTTAGACTCTACTTCATAATGTGGTACCATTCTAACTCTGAAGTACTTGGTCAGGAGGCTTGATACTATGCCATCATCCCGGTGGACGGACAATTCAAATTGGCCCTGTCCTCATAGATCCCCTCAACTCAACCCGAGACACATATACGCGACAGTCGAAGTAAACGTGTGTTGCATGGTAGCTCCCGACATTTGGAGTGATACCTCCAAGTCACCTAGGAATTCCCCACATGAATACCTCCAAGGTCTAACAATCTTGCCTTAAGGCTCAATAGCAAACTGCCACGATCAGTTCAGTTGTACTTCCCCGGAATCACTAGGCTTGTCAGGCCCTACCTATATGATGACAAAATAATCTCCACTTCACAAATTCTAAATATTTATTTTCTCCCCTCGTTGGCCTATGATACTCCATTAAAACTGTCATCTCAAACACAAATTGAAATCACCATTATTTCATCAACTATAGGGTTACTTCAATATTCTCATCACAAATTTATAACATCAATATCATTAATCACACATCATCATCATCACATAAACTCATCACAAATTTATAGCATCACAATTATTAATCATACATCATCATCATCACAAAAAATTATCACAATGCATCCATCTTTTATTATCACATCACATAAACTCATCTAATCAAACTTATACATAAAATTAATTCGACACCCAATATCACAATAATATCAAAAACCACACATTTAAAGAAATTAAATCAATCAACGCCTTACAAATATTTCTATTCTATATTTTAATCTCACAATTTCCAAATTTTCACCTTAATTAATTGATCTCTCAAGGGGCTACTGCCATACGTAGCGAGCCCCAGATGAATCGTTGGAAATACAGTTTTTCCGCTCATCTTACAATATATTATACTCATGAATTCAAACGCTCTCTCACCCCTTACCTTATTTCGACGCTTTCACACACGATGACGATTCCACGAGTAGACAGCATGTGTTCTTTGACTCTTTGTCCTTCAATCGATCTAACTCGGCACTTTATGGGTAAACGTTAAAAATAAATTATGAGAAGACACTCTAAAAAATAAATTTCAAAATTCAGCCAAGGAAACTTACCATAAATCAGAAAACCAATTAGTGGATGATATATCCATTTTTCACACGATCGTTTTGGCATTGGTTTCACTCAAATCGGACTTATGGTGAAGAAGAACGGTGCAAAATAACGAATTCCACAAACGGAGAAGTCGGGTATTTTAGAGAGACATTGGGATGGTTAAAAATCTGGGAAAGCGTGTTTAATTGACTAGCTAAATGAATGAAACAAGATACTGACATTTGGACAAAAATGGAGAAAGTTTTATTGTCAGTCGTGGGACACTGGTATAGTTTTCTATTCTATTTTAGTTGTACTCTATTTCCTCCTGCGGCTGCCCTGTTTCCTACTTTTCTCTTATTATGCTTCTTTCTAGGTTATATTTGACTTCGTTTACTTTTTTTTTTTTTATATTAGGTTATTATTAACCTAATTCATTCAACTCCATTTTATTTTCTTATCGTATTTTATTTTTTTATAAGACCCAACTAATTATACACTTATTTTAATTTATTTATTTCCCACTAAAATAATATCTCCCAAAATATCAAATTAAAATATTATCATATTTTGAGAATACTTAAAATGACAATAAAATAAATGTAACATCAATATTTTATATTAGCCACTAAATCAATCAAATATTTATAAATAAGCGCATCATAACGAGCACACATAAAATAAAAATTAAGCGCAATATTAATATTATTTCTAAACCAATACTTCACAAAATAGATCAATTAAGGTAACTATTTTATATCAATAATAAATAAAAACTCTCATATTCAAAACTATTACTGTACTTACTAATATATGGATTTTAACAGCAAGAGCAAGTTTACACACTTCTATAGTAAAAATAGATACTCTAAAATATTCACAATATATTCAAAATAATTATTTATAAAATAATTAATTAAAATAAGAAAAAGTTATAAGTAATTTAAATATAATTGTATGCACGTTCATCATTTAGTCAAATGCACAAGGAAGTATTTTAACAATTATCAATGCACATATACACGTAAAATCACCTGAAATTTTATTTTCTAAAACATTCACACTAAAATACTATTATTTTTGGAGAAATATATAAAATAATAAAATATAATATTTATTATTTATATCACTTATTTAGTCAAATATATACAAGATTAGCACATTATAGAAAGCACACCTATAAAGAAAATTAATCATAAAACTCATCAACATATATTCTAAAATAATTTTAACACCAAATTAATTATCTAAAATCCTATTTAATTAATAAAATAGTTTATTATAAAATTTGGGGTGTTACAACAGTAATGTGCGAATTTGTAAAATATTTGTCAGTAAAAAATCCGATGTAATTCGATTAAATTATTCTCCAATGAATAATTTTAATCGGGTTTCCAAAAATATTTTTCCAACATCTTACTAACCCATCATTTCCTATCTAATCCTTCTTACACAAGTCCTTCTAGTCCACACACAAAAGGGACAGTGATGTGGCTCATATTGGTCCTTACAAAGTATTACTACAAAGTAAGAAAGTATCTAAATATTTTCACTAACCCCTCATTAAAATATTAATATCCTAGAAAAATATCTAGATATTTTGTGACCTTTAAGTCACCTCATCTTCTTAGTCTCTAAGTTCATTCTTAAACGAGTCGCATAACGTTCACAGATAAATTTATTGGTAACAAAAAATTATATAATAAAACTACTAATTAAAACTTTTCAAAATTTCACAAATAAATTTTTATCTGACGATATTTTTGTTATTTAGCTTAGAAAAATATAATGAGATCAAATTCTCGTTACAATTGATATATAAAGCTTCCGATTAAATTTTTGTGGCATTTAGAGTCCGTTAAAATTTAAACAGCGGATATATCTTGTATGTTTTCTTATAAATCATATTTTTGAAATTTCAACAATGCCAAGACATTCACATCATCATTTAATATCAAGAAAAATACCCGAACAATTTTTCATAGATCAATGTGCAAGCCAAACACAATTACAACAAATTTTACAAACAAACAGACAATGTAGACGGTATACAAACGAAAAATAGACAACAAAATACACAAATAGACAATAAACTATAATTCTTGCTATAAATAAATTACGAGTCTTACACTTTCTCTCAACAACTAGATTTGTTGATAGAGATTTGCACAAATGTAAAATACCCCAAAAAATGTAAAAAGAAGGCATCATAAGTTCAAGGTCATTGTCCGAACGAAATATTTTAACTTTGGTGTTGAATTAAGTAGAAATCAAGGCAACAAAGTTCCCAATAAGTTGCCGTGCTTCACTCTTGTGTTTAATTAAAACTATCGAAATATGCTTTCAACAACCATTTAAAAATATTGATGGCCATTAACATGACTTATAGAAATAGGTCTCCAAATGTCAAAATGAACAAGATCAAATACATGCAAAAATTTAGAAATACTTTTGGGAAATAAATCGTTGATTTTTTTTCCAAATGACAATAGTCACAAATTCTATGAGAATCAAATTTAACAAAAGGAACTTGAACACAAGTATTATTAAATATTTTGTGAAGGATGACCCAATTTAAAATACGGAAGATCAAAAGAACAAATGTTTAAAGCATTATCAACAATAGGTAAAGTAGGTGCTTGAGCTTTAGCAATAGCAAGAGTAGACACAAAATACAATCTTCTAAAAACTTCATATTCAACCATCTTGGATTGTTGAGGTTAATGAATCATGCAATAGTTTTTAGAAAAAGTGATTCTACAATGTAATGATGCAACCAAACGATGAATAGAGATGATACCATACAAGAGAAAGACACAAACCGCATTACTAATCTTTATTGATTGAGGGATTTTGTATATATAGAAAGTATAAGATGTAAACTTTGGATACAATATGATAGTGAGAAACAAATAATTAACTATAACACAAAGGATAAACTAACTCCTAAAACTAAGCTGATTGATTTATATTACCCATTAGAGAGGGGTAGAGGTTTTTATAAATAAAAATTAGGATGCGGGGATGGTTGGACAATTTTAGCTAGAAAAGACCTTATAATTCAAAGTATTTATATTTATTCCATTTCAATGATACTAGTAGAACTCGAACCTACAATTTGAATATCCAAAACCTGTCTTTTTAATACTATATCAAACCCATTGGATTTAAAGGTTTAAAATGCAACATACTCCTTCCATCAAAAGTGTCGTAATTGACGGTCTTAAATATAAATAAAGTGTGACTAATTCTACCATATTTAATGTTATAGTTTCTAAAATATCCTTTGATTAAGGATATTTTTCTCTTATATCTCAATTTCAATCAAAACTCTCTATTATACTCTCCATTGAAACTTATATACGAAATGTCCTACTTTTTTTACTTTTAAGAGGTCGCAAGGCGGGGATGCGACCACCTGAAAGATTTTGTTTCTCCTATAGAAGGTGGTATCATAGAGATGTGACTATGTGTACCATATTTTTTAACGGATGATTAATAGTTAATTTAATAAAAAAAAATTAAAAAAAAAACTAAATTATAATATTTTAACAACGCTCTCTTATTTTGCTACTTATAGCAAATAAATTAACAACTTCATTCTATTTTTGTTAACAACTTCCTCACATTTTTTCTTTTATTTTGCATCCCAATTTAAAAAATACATTTACTTTTATTTTGTTACTTTGAAAAATAACTAGTTTTTTTTTTCGTGATTTTGTTTTAGATATATGAGACTAAAGGGAGTAAGTATTTGAGTTGTAATTAGTCTCAAGTGCACTCTAAAAGACAAAAAATATCATTGAGGTTGTTCCCTTCTTCTCATTTGAATTTTATACAATTTTTAAGAAAATAATTATTTGTGTTGATTTAATGATAAAATAAATTTTTTTTATTTAAATATTTTTATTAATTACTGTTAATAAAAAATTTAATAAATAAAAATATATTAATAGAAGAAAGTAATTAATATTATAAAATGAGAAATATATATAAAGAAGGTAGAGATTACTCTCCTTTTACTCTTAATGAATAACAAATACCTTAATTAAAATGATTTTCTTAATAAACGTTGACCGAGATACTACGTTTATAGTTCACGGTTCTTAACTACCTACCCCATTTGTTTTTAGTTTTTAATAAAAAATAAAAAGTCAATGATTGTACAGGCAGAAGATTTCGTGGAAAACGATGTTGGCGTCATAGATGTTGCTACCTTGCACGTGTGCTCACTACCAGGCACGTGTGCTCACTACCAGGCACGTGGTGCCACGCACACAATGCGGTTATTACGTTTTACGTTATTACAATTAATAATGAAACCCGAAATTCCACAATTACCCTTTCCTCGTACTGCATCTTCATTCTTCACAAGGACACAGAGACATATAGTCTTTTGTTTGACATCTTTTCATTTTCTCACCAACCCTACAATATATAACAAACAAAAACTTGTCTTTCTTTTTTTGTTTCTTCACTTTCAATTCTTGGTGTGGTTGTTAAATGTATTTTCATTTCACCAAACTCACCCAATAGAGTATAATACAAAATGATCACATTCACAACCATGTAATTTCACATACAAAGATAACCCTTTTTCTTCATCATTTTCTAATATATTCCTTAACACCAACAACAATTCATCAATTATTCATGAATTTGTGATCGTTAATTAAATATTAATTATTTTTTATCATCACAAGTCATTAATCTTTATTATGGCCGCTGCTACAAACTCATCAATATTTCACATGTCCAACACCAGACACACCTTCTATCAGAGGTATCGGTGCTACAGAGGTCATAATTCATTGGAACTACCTCGTTTGAGTTTTGTTAGTCATAGGAATGCCAAGTTGGATTTTGAGTCCAAAAAATTGGAATGGAAGATAGGAAGAAGAGAAGAGTGGGAGAGAAAGAGAACGAAATTGAGTGTGAAGTGTACTGCAGAAGGAATAGATGGAGGAATGATTGTGGGAGAAGATGGTATTAATAATTTTGTTAGTAATATTCCTGAGAGGTACAAGGTTGTGTGTTTGGTGGCATGTGTGATGTGTCTTTGTAATGCTGACCGTGTTGTCATGTCAGTTGCTGTTGTTCCTCTTGCTGCTAAACATGGTTGGTCTAGTTCTTTTCTTGGCATTGTTCAGGTACTATACATAATAATAATCATTCCAAAACTTCTCATCATGAATATAGGAAACTCAACTATATATATGAAACTGATACTTTAGATGAAAGACGTTTTGTGTAGTGTCTGACATTTGTCAATGTCCTGCACCATCACTACACCAATTGTTAGTGTAAATGTTTTATAAAAACTGACACAATTCACGTAAGAAGAACAATTCACAATTCTAGTGAATGGCTTGGGAAGGAGTACTACTTATTTGAAAAGAATCAAATCATTTTATTATTCCTAATACTTACTAATTAATCAATTTACTAGTTATTGGCAATAAAAAGTTTGTTTTCAAGAATTCTGTTTAAGACAAGCATTTGTTTTTGTTCAATTCTATACCATGCTCAAACTGGTTTGTAGTTTCTAGAACCAAGGTTTTCAATAATCTCTGTGTCGAGATCTTTAATATTACAAAGAATTTTGAGACTGATGTGATCTCAATCACGGACGTTGTTGTTGTGCAACTCCGGTTGATGTGGCGGAAACATAAAAAAACTTTGATGTCGAGACTCAGATCGTGGTTGCATACCTTTTTCTAATACCTTGTCTTAAATGTATAATAGTTTCATTTTAGTGTCCTATGACTATGATACATGACAGTATCATTTAAAACAAAAACCACTTTCTTCTGTTTTTGTTTGTTTGTAGTGAAGTCACTGGCTAACATAAAGCTCATATATTTCATGCATTTATCAGTCATCTTTTCTGTGGGGTTACATATTCTCTTCAGTGATTGGAGGAGCTTTGGTAGATAGATATGGAGGGAAAAGGGTGATGGCTTGTGGTGTATTGTTGTGGTCTTTGGCAACTCTTCTCACACCTTTAGCAGCCAACCATTCCACAATAGCCTTGTTGGCAATTCGTGCTTTCTTTGGACTAGCTGAAGGAGTGGCTCTTCCATCCATGAGTACTCTCTTATCAAGGTGATGCCTCAAGAATCTCCTTAAACATAAATATTTATACATACCTTGTAAACCAAATATTCAAAATTTGAGTATTTCAATCATGGTTTAGCTTGTTTTATTATATTTCACAGTCAAATATGGCTGATGCAACCTCAATTGCTATTGCATTGTTGTTTCAGAAGTATCAAAAACCTTGATGTTACAAGACACGACGTCTTTTTGAAACCTCGACTTTATTAGTAGGCTTCTGTTGGGTATGACTCATAGTTTACTCATAAGTGGATAAGTTGCTTGTGCAGTTCAAAACTAATCTTGTGAACTGGACCGTAGGGTTTAAACACAAGTTGTACACTGTAATCCCTCAGCTTGAAATTAATAGAAAGGAACTGCAGTCAATCTACGGTCAGAGACATAGGCACAATTGGCCGAACTCCGTGATAAAATCTCGTGTGTTCTTTTTGTTTGCGTTTTTCGTTTCTATTTTCTTTTGATCCAAGGTTGTCGTTCTAACAGTTCACTATAATTTGAAAGCTGATGTAATCTTTCAATTTGAATAGGTGGTTTCCAAATAATGAGAGAGCAACTGCTTTTGGAATTTCAATGGCTGGATTTCATATTGGCAATGTCATAGGCTTGTTGATAACACCAATTATGTTATCCTCTATTGGAATTTATGGTCCATTCATATTATTCTCATTTCTGGGTTTGCTTTGGGTGATGGCATGGACACATCAAGTTACAGATGATCCTTTGGAAAGCAATTTCATCAGCAGATCAGAATTAAGATTAATCCAAGCTGGTAAAATTCTTTCTACAAAAAGGAGTAATAACAAGTTTCCTCCATTAGGCCTTATTTTATCAAAATTACCATCATGGGCTATAATATTTGCCAATGCAACTAACAATTGGGTGAGTTTCTAGTTGCTTTTGTGTGAAAAAGAAGAACTTGTTATCATAAATCAAATTTTAAGTATACTGATTATGAAACCTTGGTTAATTTTCAGGGTTACTTTGTTCTCCTCTCTTGGATGCCGGTTTATTTCAAAAGCGTAATTACTTTCTTAGTTTGTTCTTGTTACTTATAATAATAAACAACTTACCAACATTATGTTGGTCCGAGTCAAACTCGACTTAGATACCTGAATCAAGGTTTTAGGTTCGAGTCAAGTAGATGGAAAAGATGTAGTTTTCCACTACTTTGCACCTATAATAAATAACATTATGTTCTTGTTTCATATATTGCTTAAAAAATATGGATACTAGAATGAGCTAGCTTGTATGTAAAATACACAAGTAAAGGTGTATATATTCTTGAAGCTTGGAAATTCAATATTGGACTATTTTTTTTTTCTTCTGTAGGTATATAATGTGAATTTGAAGCAGGCAGCATGGTTTAGTGCAGTTCCATGGGCAACAATGGCATTTTCAGGTTATCTAGCTGGTACTGCATCAGATTTCTTAATCAATGCAGGGTACCCTACAACATTTGTCCGTAAATTAATGCAGGTAACTCTTTCAGCCTCATCATGCATAAGATTGTACTTGTATCTCCATAAATTAACATTGAACAACCAGCACACAATAAAAAGAAGAAAGAAACATTTTTAAGATTGTGAAAAATTGTATGTTTTCATTTTGAAGCAATTATAGACCAAAAAAATCAGATGAAATTCATATTAACTGGTGGAGACTAAAATATGTAACGCCTCCAGTTACAAGACTCTAATATTATAGTCTTGTAACTGGAAGCGTTACATTTTTGGCATCAGAGCTTATATCATGTAACAACATGTTTACTATTCTATTATTCATGTTCATTTTAGTAATGTATATATGTAAAATTACAGACAATTGGATTTATTGGGCCAGCTGTGACCTTGCTATGCTTGAATTATGCAAATACACCAACAATTGCTGCTACACTCTTGACTGCAGCTTTGAGTTTGAGCTCTTTCAGCCAAGCTGGATTTATGCTCAACATACAAGTAAGTCTACCACACACAAAAAATCTGCATATACTCTAAAACTTTAACCATTATATCATATACTTAAGTCATTTCATTGAACTTATAAATATAATAGTGAGGCTTTAACCTCACATGCTCACACTTTTTACATTTTACATGATCAGGACATTGCTCCTCAGTATGCAGGAATTCTACATGGTAAGAAGTTGAGCAAATTTATTGGGAATGTTCTTTTTTTTCCCTTGTGTTTGGGTTTAATATCTCTCTATTCCATGTAATATGCATATTTTTTTGTTTTAGTTTCGATAATTTTCTTTCGTTTTAGTTTTAGTCCGTGTAATATGGAAAAAGTTGTTTCTGATCCTTATTGTTTATTTCCTATAAACATTTGTGCATGTTGGAATCAGTCCTGTAGTATGTGAACTTATTCATTTTAGTCCTTAGAATATGATATATAGGGACTAATTTCAACATTAACAAATAATATAAGGACTAAAATCAAAATAATAAAGATCAAAAACAATATTTTCTATGTTTTAGGGGACTTGAACCTCTATCCTTAGTTTTACGATGCAGCAGGTTGTAGACCATTAGATTAATGAAAAAATTCATCTAAAGTTCTACTACTGGCTAAACCGTAAAGTCAACTGACCCGACAATTTTTTATAGAAACAAAAATCAGTAAACGTATATGTTTTATGGGCTAAAAAGTAAATTAAGCCTTTGTTTTTACATCATGGCTCTTCTTTTAACAATTACGAAACTATTACAATTTACAGGTATAGCAAATTCAGCTGGAACTTTAGCAGCTATCATAAGCACAATTGGAACTGGTTATTTTGTTCAATGGTTGGGATCATTTCAGGCATTCTTAACTATAACATCAGGTCTCTATGTTGTGAGCACCATTTTTTGGAATCTTTTTGCCACAGGAGACCAAGTTTTGTGATTTCTTCTCATTGAAAAATTACCCTGATGGAGTTTTACACATGAATTTCAAAATTTCATTTAATTTTCTATAAGAAATGAATGAAGAGAACTCTCCCCCCTTATGTAGTTTCATATCATAAAGAAATTTGTAATATTTTTCAGCTAAAAGTACTTCACAAATATGTGACTGCTAAAAAATGTCACATGATAGAATTACAGAGAAATTATTTAGACACAAATGTTATAGTGGAGTAAAAACTTCCTACCCCTAACTGTATTAAGAAATTGTTCATCACTAAATGCTTATGTAATTTTCGAAGTTTGGTAGTTCAAGGCATTTGAATTAAGAGACCAAAACAAAAAATATCGCTAAAGTAAAGGATATGTGAAAAAGTGAAACATTTAGACCCACGATAAATGAATGATAGTTGGAAAATTAGGCGACTAAACATAGTTGGCTAATTAATCTCTCTTAATATATAAAATATTTTATTTTATACCATTATCCAATTAAATCTCATTATATGAATATTTGTTAAAATTCTAATCTTACAAAGTAATATCATGATAAAAAAAAAATCACATTTTTCACTGGCACACTTTTTACTATCCTAAGGGCTGTTCATTTGTTTTTGTTTTATGACTTATTTATATATACTATCAATATTGAACTTTTTTACACATACCACAAACATTTAATATTTGTGAAGATATTTATAAATTAATTTAATAAAAACATCATTATATATTTTTAAGTAAAAATAAAGTGCAAAAATATCACATGATTAACTTGACATTTCAATTGTGTTGACATCCTAAATCAAACATCTATCATTTACAATAATCTAACATATTAAAAAAATTGGAAAAATACAAAAATTCCTGGTAGGATTAAACAATCTTAAAAGACATAATTCTGGCATAAGTTAATTTTAAAGTTCCAAACAAGTAATTTTTCTTTTTAATGTCAAATTAATCATTTATCTCATTATATAAATATTTGTTAAAATTCTTATCTTACAAAGTAATATCATGATAAAAAAAGTTCACATTTTTTTTCACAAGAGTTTTGCACACTTTTTACTATTTTATGGGCTGTTCATTTTGTTTTTGTTTTTGTTTTAGAATGACTTATTTATAAGGATTATGCCGTGCACCCCCACAGTTGTACCTATCACCCCAATCAACGTGAAAATATATTTTTGTCCTTTTAACCATTTATAATAATTTTCAAAATTGATAATTTCGAAAATTTAAAATTTTCGAAATAAGGATTACATTTCGAAAATTTGGAAAGTTTCGAAAGTTTCCAAATCTAAAAAGTTTCTAAATTTGGAAAGTTTCGAAAGTTTCTAAATCTAGAAAGTTTTGAAAGTTTCTAAATTTGGAAAGTTTCGAAAGTTTCTAAATTTAGAAAGTTTTGAAAGTTTCCAAATATGGAAAGTTTCAAAATTTTCCTATTTCGAAAGTTTTGAATTGTTCGAAAGTTTCGAAAATTCTGAAATTTTCTATTTC
Source organism: Cicer yamashitae (assembly GCA_037974755.1). Classification (NCBI taxonomy): domain Eukaryota; kingdom Viridiplantae; phylum Streptophyta; class Magnoliopsida; order Fabales; family Fabaceae; genus Cicer; species Cicer yamashitae. The sequence goes on along the minus strand of JBBPBQ010020321.1, from coordinate 8,936,335 downwards.
GGAAGTTTCGAATTGTCATAAATTTTTGAAAATTCTAAAAAAATGAACAGTTTAAAAGGGCAAAATTGTATTTTCACGTTGATTGGAGTGACAGGTTTAGGTGTGGGGGTGCAGGGTAGAATCCTTCTTATTTATATATACTATCAATATAGAACTTTTTACACACACCTCAAACAACATCTTATTAAGCAAATATTTGTGGGGATATTTTTTTTGTTTGAAAAGTCAATATATGGAGATTCATTGACTTCAAGAATAAGTTTCAGATAAGTTATTTCGTTTAATAACTTAATATAAACGATAAATTTTACTAATCCAACCGTTGATTATTGACATAATATATTAATAATCAAGCACACAAAATTTTATATAAATCCGAAATTCGTAGCTATGTAATCAAACCATCGATATTTACTTATATTTTTAAAAAAATTATTATACGTTCATTTAAATTATTTAATGACGTATCAAATAGTTTTAAATTTTATAAAATTTGTGGATTTTATCTACTCAATAAGAACTTTTGGTTTGACCGTTGAATTAGTAAAATTTATTGTTTATATTAAATTATTGAACAATTAACTCATTATAGAGTTACTCTTGTAGTCAACGAATTTTCACCCTATATATTTATGAGATTTATTAAGTGAGAGGAATTTTAATATGAGAGGATTAAATCTTGACTATACAATCATACATGAATGGTCATGATTAAAAGTGTCACATGGCCACATAAAAAAAGTTGCATGACTTTTTTTTTAATCTTAACAATTCATGATTTGATCAATTGTTAAAAAAAGGGTTATTCAAAGCATAAAGGGTGCCAAGAATAACAAAAACAGTTTACAAAAGCACATAAAAGTCATAACCAATATCTCACTATAAAGCTCAATGACACAATTCAAGAAGAGTCAACATAAGTTTCAAAATGATACCAAGACATTCTAGGGGGTATTATCACCAATTATTGAAGTCATAAGAAAAAGTTTTAGCTTTGAGACACCACCAAGAAGTTACTTTAATATGATCCAACTAATTAAGTGATGTGACAATACCTTGTTTAAACACATCATTACGAGCCTTCCAAATGGTCCCAACACATGCAAACCAAATAATTTGAAGTTTTTGACGCGATATCTTGCCACCAAAAAATAAACTTTCAAACTGTCAAATATGAAAAGAGGTTTCCCTCTGAAAAATACTTTTAGTCTCAAGCCAAACTAAAATATTTGTCCATATAGCAAAAATATGACGCTAAGAAAATAAGTGTGAGCCGATTTCTTCCTATCACACCTGCCAACACACGAAATTGAATGTTACTCATGCAACCCACGAGAAGTCAAATTATCTTTTGTAGGTAACCTATTAGACAAAAGTTTTCACACGAAAAAAGAGACTTAGTGAAGCCACTTTATTCAAAATAATGTCACTCAAAGATTCATCTGCCACGCTCAATGCATCCGCTAAAATATGATAAGCAGGCTTGACAAAGTACATATCATCATGGTTAAACTTCCATGTCCACTTATTCGCTCTATTTTCCTGCAAAACAATTGTTTCCAACAAAACACTATATTCCAACACAAAATTCTCCTTACTAAGATTGATTTATTCTCTACTAGAACAAACAACCAATTAAAACACTCCACAAAGCACCTCCCTCCAACCAATTATCTTGCCAAAAATAGGTAAGACTCTCATCACCCACCTTTCTTGCCAGCTCATCACTAAACCAACCCAGTTTACCTACACCCACTCCGTCACACACCGAAGCTAAGTTTTCCACCAATTCGACACTGAAGTTGAAACACATAAAACACCAAATCTATATATCCCATATTTACGAGACAAAACTTTAAACCATAAACCTAGTTGATCATTTTTCAAATGTCAACCTCATTTGTCTTATAAAACATATTTAAAATTTGTCATCCTCTGAACCCCAAGACCCTCTTTCTCCCGGAGAAGACAAATTTTCTCTCATTTAACCCAATGAATTTTATGAGCTTCCTCACAATCCCCACAAAAAAATTTAAACATAGATTCCAAATAAAGATAGTACTTGACAAAACCTTGAAGAAAGAAAAAAAATAAACTAGACCGCTAAAACACCTTTAAAAAGAACAATTCATTTGTCGTTTGTCTTTTTTAGTATCAAATTAGTCATTTATCTTTAAAAATGTTTATATCATTGAATTAACTTCTATTCTTAAATTTTTTATGTTATAAAATTATGTATAAGATCGTTGAATTTAATATTTTTTGAAAAAATTCATCACTTATCACCACAACTAGACTCTCGTTTTTAAACAAAAAAAAATATTTATGTTCAACAACGATAAAGTTTCAATCTTAAATAAAAACTAAAAAAAAATTATGTTAACTATAATGCGATTTAAAATTTATAGTGATGAATTATATATACAATTTACTTTTGTTCAAGTAAGACTTTTGATAATATACATGTGATTCAACCTTAATGACATTTTTGAATATAAAAAACTAATTTAATATGAAAAATGATTAATTAGACACAAAAAATAACTTACTCGAAACTTCAATTTTTTTATAAATTAAAGAGTGTCGATATAATTTTTGCCTAATTATTGATGCATGTCCATACAAAAATTACATCATAAAATAAAATACATAAAAATTATTATTATTATTATTATTATTATTATTATTATTATTATTATTATTATTATTATTATTATTATTTTACTTTTTTCCAAATAAAGAAAATGGCAAACTATAAAAGATAGGATTGAGAAGAAGTCTTGACCTTGAAGTCTCCTTCATAATTCATATCATCAATCCAATCCAAACCATACACGACACACACAAAGAAACACAACACATTTCCGTGGAATTCAATGCCCCCAATTTCCCTTCCCCATCAAAATTCCAACTTTATTTCCAAATTCACACTTTCATAAACCACCCAACTTTTTTTTTGATCTAAATCCTTTCAATTTCACACCCCAAATAGATTTTCACCCTTTGTCTCAATTGGGTTCTTAAAAAAAAAAAATCTGATTTTGTTTATGTTTTGATGAACCCAATGAATTTCAGAAGCTTAGAAGATTTCTGGGCTTTTTATGTGAGCCAACATTCAAAAAGGGCTACAAGACATTGGCACTTTGTGGGAACGTTTTTGAGTATTTTCTTCTTGTTGTTTTCTATTTTCTTCAGTTGGTGGTTTTTGTTCTTTGTTCCTTTATCTGGTTATGGATGTGCATGGTATAGTCATTTCTTTGTTGAAAAGAATGTTCCAGCTACTTTTGGACACCCCTTTTGGTCATTTTTGTGTGATTACAAAATGTTTGGGTTGATGCTTACTGGACAAATGGATAGAGAGATCAAGAGGCTTGGAAAAAGACCTGTGTTGCAAGGGTTCTGATTTTTTATATGTTAAGCTTGGTCCTTGTTGTTTTAGGTGAGTTTGCATCTTGAACTTCTGTGAAGGTATTTGTTTGTTTCAATAACCTTTTTTTTAACCCTTTATAGAGTTGTTAGCCATGTTTGTGTTATTGGCTTGATTGGTTTCATGATTGGCTGTGGATGATTTTGCTGATATTTTTTTTAGATAGGCAAAATGTTACTAAATTAGTGAGTTATGTTAGTTTCCATTATTGGAACCCTAAACCTCATTGTTTAGTACTCCTTCGGTGTCCCTGAGCTCATCAACCGAGCTATTGGCCGATAACTAAATGAAACTAATGTGTTGGAGTAGCGGAATTTGGATTGAGTTGTGCTATATGTTCAGATAGTTGAAATTGTGTTGATAACTTGATGGAAGAACGGTTTGGACAAGCCGGTCGATCGTGTTTGACCCAGAATCGATCATGTGATTGGTCCAAGCCACTAATTAGATCGGAAATATGTGGGAACTGATGAAATCTGGTTTTGATTTGACTGATTTGATAAGAAAACCGGTGACTTCGCCGCCGAGTCACCATAAATGTTCCACGTCAGAATCATACAATTCAAAATAAATTTGTGAATGTCTACTCAAGTGTAGTATGAAATGTTTAAGTATGATGTGAATCTTTTTTGGAATTTTTCCAACTATGAAATTTACAGTTACAATTTTTTTTTATATTTTGTAATATTGACTAAGTCCAATGGCCACGTCAATGACCTGTCCAAGTTTTATAGGTTGATATGAATGGTTGTAACCCTTGAAAATCGAATGAAATAACATTTACTAAGCAGACATTGCACTGCAGAAACATAAAACAGGAGCAGAGTTAGTGAATATTTACAATTTTATATTTCAGTTAGAAATTTGTGAAAAATCTGTTGTCCATCAGTGTAACATTGTTTAATAGAAGAATTTATTTTGTGAGCTAATTCCATTGAATAGTGGCAACCATCATAACCTCAAAAAGATTTCAATAGGATGATGTGAAAGGCTTTTAATTATCTTTGCTTCTACATTACAGTACTATGCTATGAAGTCTCCTATTTTTTTTCTTTCCTTTTTATTTAATCTTAAACTTTGTTTATTTGGTTGACTCTAGAGTTTCAGAAAGTGAATTAGCTTTCATCTCTAAATAAATCTTTTTTTTTGGAACTCTCTTTGTGCATTTACTTGATGTTGAAGTATACTTTTCTGTTGTCAGAGTCTTCAAGTGTTTTCTTCGCTGTCAGAGTTCACTTCAATAAATCTTTCAAATTGGTTAAGTGTAAATTGTAATCTATTGTTCATCTGCACCATTGATTGAGAACTACTTATGTGATTAGATACCTATTTGTGGCTTCTTGTTTGGAAGCAAAGAGTTCATTTCTTTCTTTGAGCAGGAATTTGTTGCTGTGTTTAGGAAAATCGCTTTTTTTTTTTTTAAGTTTTAAGTTTTCTAACCTAGAATTATCAGCTTTTGAAAGCTGTTATTCAGTATGTTTAAATTGTCTAAATTCTATAAGGTTATTAGCTTGTTATGACATTTACAGTAATTCATTTGAAGAAAAGTAACTTCATTTTGTTATGATTTGTCTGCAGGTTTGTCAGTTTATGATTTTGAGCTTTTGGTACAAGGAAGTTTGAAGCGCAGATGGATTCATAAGTAGTCGTGCAGTGGGGATGACGGTGTTTCATGGTTGGCTAGCCAATCTTCAAGGACAAGATTGTATAGTGTTCAAAAATTTTAATAGCATGATATGAAGCATAACGCTACTTGAAATTGTAACAGAATAATAACATTTTTATGTGGTGTGTTCTGTCTAATGCAACATACAACTTTCCCTTACTATCATTTTCACTCACACCACAACTTTTTCTTTACCGAAATGCATCTTTCTTGAAGACTAATGTTTGTAACTCCTTGTCACGCTCACTTCCATTTTCCTCTCTCATTTACTAATAGATTATCAATCAATGAAGTCCTCATATCGACAACAGTTACTCAACTCACATAATTGTGGGTATAAATCAACTCTTTATCAATTGGATAAACATTCGTTGACCCACCTTTTTTAGTTTTGGGCGCACATAAAAGAACCAAAAAGTTGTATGATCTTCTATTGCTACTTGCCCTTTGATTGATTCACAACTGATTAAAACTCCAATTGGCATCCATTGGATAGAAGCTAAGTGAGGAAAGATAAAACCTCCAAAGTGTGTATGTAATGCTAAGATCTGCTAAACTATTGGTGTATATCACTCAGCTCCTACACAGATTGAACTGTGGTAGTGCCCAATGGTAAGGATATTTAAGAAAAATCATATGACAAAAACAGTCATCCCAAAAATAACTGAAACAAAAACTATATGGGAATGTACGAAGATAAGAATATTTGATTTCAGTAAAGATGTATAACAAAGAGTTGTGAAGGTGCAGGAATGAATTTGTGGGGGTAACCAGCGATCATTTTTTGGCTGCTTAAATACGATTTTTCCTTTGACAAAAAGATGCACCATCTTTCCAAGTAATCATTTTGCAAACCACAAAATAAAAAGGAGATTAATTAAGAAGGCATTAAGCGGTCCACTTTTGAGTGAGGTTAACTTCAACCATTGAAATCTTAATAATACGCTGTAGTGATGACTTGATAAGTTCATCCTAACATAGTTTACACTGAGGAGGTAAATGCAGAATAATTTCCACACAGGAGAGAATGGAATGCTCATTAGTACTTTTCCCAAATTAATATTCACATACAGGGAATATTCTAACCAATGTAATGAAACTTGAATCTAATAAACAACTACCCTTTCAACAGTTTATAATCACTACTTAACAAAGAAAATTATAAGATAATATACACTGAGATCCTAAATCTAACTTTTCATCTAAATAACCATAGGAAATGGTTTCATGCCTGAATTTGTGCGGTACCAATTACTGCAATAACTAATAACTAACTAATTACATGATATGATGAACCTTTGGATGATGGCCATTTGCAGAGCATCAATGGATCTCCTTTTGAGTTGACTTTCACCAGATGTTCACTTTCAACATATGATTCTCCCACCAGTGGAACATTTGCAGACCATGAATTCCTCATTGATTACCTTCGCCTAGCGATATTAGTGTGGAGATGTGCTTTGCTATCAGTTTTTATCCTGTCGGCATACATGGGAAGGCAGATTATCTCGTTTATTTCATTCAACAGGATATCCTCTGTTATATTGTCTCTTATACTTCGCATCACCTGCAATAAATTGAGCAAATAGCTAAAATGATATACAGAATGAGATACAAAAGGGAAATTTAAAATCAAAGGAGTTGGCAAAGGACCTTTTTGTAAGTATTTAAGTCATTGGGATTTGACTTATCTGTTCTGATTCGCTTGAATATCCATTCATGTCTATCGCCATCCCAAGCACACTCAATGATCTTTCCGGAATAAAGAGAGGGGTCTGAACCTTCTGCATTTTTTAAATTTTCATTAAGCATTAGCAACAAACCTAATGCAACTAAAAAATCAACAAATTGCAGATTAAGAAACATAAACATGACAAAATCATGTGCTCATAATAAGTATTGCTGAAACATTATCACAAAGAAGCTTAGACGCCAATTCCCATACCCAACTTTCTGGTGGGTGTTAGAAATTGGTTAGTGATAAGAAAATCACCAATCTGGTGACCAAATTAGCATGTGAACTTGTAAGTACCGAGAAACAAATGAAGCCATGACCTTGAGAAAAAAATATGAAGCCATGACCTGACTCGACATAATAAAACTTCAATTTCCTATTCTAAAAAGAAGCAAGAATGATTTTAACTTAAAAAATAAAAAAGAAGGAAACATGAAATTCTTTAGTTAGTTGAAATTATAGTATTTAGGTAGGGGAAAGAGGAGGGGTGGAAGCGGTAGTAAAAACTTCAAAAAATAGTCTATTATATTTATATGCAGTGTAATAATGCAATACTAAATAACCAATTGTCTTTGGAGAGAGACAAATATAAATCCCTTTGTAAGTGCTCAATGAGTTGTAAGATCTTCCCTACCTTGGAATGGAGCACTATCCCCTCACCCTAAATTTTGTCATAAAAAAAACAAAATTGTTCTATTTATAACAATAGTTTAGGTAAAGTACAAGCGTAAGTACTAGCCCAAGCACAAGCCCACTGATATATTAAAATAAGGAACAAGATAAAATTAGGACATAACTGATTCATTCCACTATATTCTAAATATCTTTGAAGATGTTCTAAAATATTCTCAGATACACCCTGATATTCTAAAAATACATAGTAGATATTCAAACAACTAACATCGAAACTGAATGAGTTGGGCAGGTGTAATGAAATAAAAAAATCTTCCTGACCTTCGAATGCAACAATATATCCTTCCATGAGTTTCTTTTTTCCACGTTCATGGAGAAAAAGCAGCTGCCGATCACCATCAATCTGTTAAACACAAGCAGCTAGATATTAATTGGGTGCATCAGCAACAAAATAGAAGTGACCAAATGATAAGTGGAGCGAGAAACATCAAGAGCAATATTCAACAACATATGTAATAAGTTGAAAAATATTACCTCAAAGAGAAAATCAACTGAATTCAGATCAGCATATTTCCACTTTAAGAGGCCTTCGTGAGTGCGTGGTACATAAGGGTCGTCCCATCCCTGATCATAAATATTGTCAGTAACAACCTCAATAACACGAGGGAAAGAAGAAGGAAAGACTTTGTGTGTGGTAAGGAGGAAATAAACGAATGGACCAATGCACCTAGACTATACGCTAGTCTAGGTGACATTGATCCTCTGTAAGTTAGGCTAGATACAATGTCTCGTTTACTGGATCGGACATCATATTAAGATCATTATGGAAGCCACAAGGATATCCATTCTCTGATTAAGATCTATGTTGTCAGTCTCAGATAGCGGCGCAGAGCGCCGAACCGTCAAAATGGGATAGCAGGATTGGGGGATGATCGCTATTACAAATGCCAAAAAACAGTATATAAACTAAACATAAAATACAAATAGTATAAAAAAATACTAAAAAAATAGCAAAATACACAAAATTAAAGGGGTAAACATACTTGTTGACATATAGCAATCAGATCTGATATGATTGTGTTTATTAGTTGATTTTCTATTTAAGTTTATTTATATTTTGGGAAATAATCAACTCACTCTGATTTGATTTATTTCCTAATTTATTTTTACTTTATTCTGCATTCATTAGATAGCTGGCAGCATTGTATATATATATATTTTGTACTGTTTCTGTTTCAATAATAATAAAAAGAAATTTTCCTTCCCTCCTGTTTTAACCTAGCTGCACCCTAAAACACATGGTATCAGAGCTTCGGCTCTGATCCTGTGGCAGCTCACCATGTCCTTACAAACTGAAAAAAATTGTTCCTCCACTACTACAATACCAGAAAAAAATTCTGGTGACCCTAAAATCGTGTCAACCCCTACCACAAATGATCCACTATCCATAAACTCTGGTTTACAGCTTCTAATCCAAAAGCTGAATGGCAGAAACTATGTTGAATGGGCCGAGACTGTGAAGTTAGCTCTTGATGGCAAGGGAAAGTTAGGCTACTTGACTGGAGATACTCCTCAACCAGAGAAGACCGATCCAGCCTACCAAAAATGGAAGTCAGAGAACTCCCTAATCATTGGGTGGCTGATTCACTCAATGGAATCTTCCATTGGGAAGCCCTACCTATTCATTTCCACTGCAAAAGAGGTGTGGGAAGCTGTACGCGATTGCTATTCCGACTTGGAGAACTCCTCACAGATTTATGAACTTAAAACTCGTTTGTGGCAGTCCAAACAAGGAGATAAAGATGTCACAACATTCTTTAATCTCATGGTTGTCCTTTGGCAGGAGCTTGACCAATGTTATGAGGATGATTGGGAGAATTCCAAAGATGCAAACAGATTTAAGAAAAGAGAAGAGAATGATAGGGTTTATATGTTTCTAGCAGGACTCAATCCAGAACTTGATGAAGTCCGTGGTCGAATTTTGGGCAGAAGACCGTTGCCTTCATTGAGGGAAGTATTTTCTGAAGTAAGGAGGGAGGAATCCAGAAGGAAAGTTATGCTGCAAAACTCTGATAGTACAAGGGTGCAAGAAACTGAGAGTTCGGCTATGGCTGCAAAGGGATACGAAGCAGATGGAGAAAGAAAAAAACGACCTTGGTGTGATCATTGTAGACGACCATGGCACACTAAGGAAACTTGTTGGAAACTTAATGGAAAACCACCCAACTGGAAGAAGAAGCCAAATGGAGAGGGTAAGGCCTTCCAAGCTGCAAATGGAGAAAATGTGGAGAATAAAGTTAACTCTGAGACATCTCCTTTCTCTAAGGAATAACTAGAGCACCTGTATAAGCTCTTTACCTCTATGTCAGTTACTTCTTCATCCTCTCTTGCTCAAAAAGGTATCTCTTTCTCTTCTGCTCTTTTGAGTTCCAAACCAAATTCAAAAACTCCATGGATCATCGATTCTGGAGCCACTGATCATATAACAGATTGCTCAAAATTGTTTTCCTACTTGTGCAGGTCATAAAAAGGTAAAGATAGCTGATGGTACTTTTTCCACCATAGCTGGAGTTGGTTCTATTCCTATTTCTAAAACTCTAACTCTTCACAATGTCCTTCATGTTCCAAATTTGTCATGTAACTTGCTGTCCATAAGCAAATTAACACAAGATCTTAACTGTTTGGCTATTTTTAACCCAGTTAATTGTCAATTTCAGGAGTTGAAATCGGGGAGGATGATTGGCAGTGCTAAAGAGGTCAATGGTCTCTATCTCTTCGATGATGAGGCTGATTTTAAAGAGGAATTTCATAGTAATTGTCTCAACTCAGTTTTGGTTCATAATAATGAGGAAATAATGTTATGGCATTATAGGCTAGGACACCCAAATTTTTTGTATTTGAAGCACTTATTTCCCGAGTATTTTAAGAATAAAAATCCAGATCAGTTTTTTTGTGAAGTTTGCCAATTTGCAAAGCATCATCGTTCTTCCTATTCTCCTCAGGTGCATAAACCATCTAGTCCATTCACATTAATTCATAGTGATATTTGGGGACCTTGTAGGGACCCTACTCCTAATGGAAGAAGATGGTTTATTACCTTCATAGATGATCACACTCGATTAACTTGGGTTTACTTAATGACAACAAAATCTGAAGTTGAAAGTATCTTCAAAAGTTTTTTTCAAATGATTTTGACCCAATTTCAAGTAAAAATCAAAATTCTCCGTAGTGATAATGGAAGGGAATATTTTAATAAACACTTAAATGAGTTTTTCCTACAACAAGGTATCATTCATCAAAGTTCATGTGTGGATACTCCACAACAAAATGGAGTGGCTGAACGAAAAAATAAACATCTCCTTGAAGTTGCTAGGGCATTGTTGTTTCAAAATAAGGTTCCAAAGTATCTTTGGGGAGAAGCAATTCTCACTGGAACATATTTAATAAATAGGATGCCTACCAAAATTTTAAATTACAAAACTCCTTTTGATGTTTTCACATGTCTATTTCCTAATAATAAACTTTCATACACTCTACCCCTAAAGATATTTGGATGTACTGTTTTTGTTCATATTCATGATCTGAATCAAGGAAAACTTGAGCCTAGAGCAAGAAAATGTGTTTTTATTGGCTATGCATCCAATCAAAAAGGATACAAATGTTTTGAACCTATTTCCAAAAAGATTTTTGTGACTATGGATGCCACTTTCTTTGAAAAAACTCCTTTTTTTGGTAATCATCTTCAAGGGGGGATAATTAAAGAAGATGATGTTCAATATTTAAAAATTGCAAATTTGGATTTTCTAAACAATTTGGAAAAAACAGATTGTGAGAAAAGTAACATAACAAAATCCTATTTGAAAATACTAGAAATTGAGGAAAATAACAAAACAAAATCTTTGGGTGAATCTAGTCAAGAAAGCCATGAACATAATATTCAAGAAAATGTTTTGATAGAACCAGAAGTTGAGAATGAGACAGTTGAGATTGGTAACGAAGGTATCCAACCATTTGACCACGTATACTTAAGAAAAAAAGTGCCTCAGAGAAGAGAACCTCAACACTGCCAAACATCCAAGGATCCAACAGGTACGAGTCTTTCTAATTCTGTTGTACCCTTTCAAAATTCTGAAAATTTTGATCATAATAATCTTGTCTTTGCTGAACCTGTTCCCAATGATTTTGTTCCTTTAGAACCTACCTTTGATGATTCTAGTCTACCCATTGCTGTTAGAAAAGGGATAAGAGCATGTACAAAACATCCTATCAGTAACTTTATATCTTATGACAAATTGTCCCCCACATTTAGAGCTTTTACTTGTGAACTGACAAAAACAGAGATCCCAAGAGATATACAACAAGCTCTAAGGGTTCCTAAGTGGAAAGAAGCTGTCTTAGAGGAGATGAGTGCTCTTATAAAAAATCAAACTTGGAAAGAGGTGGATCTACCTAGGGGAAAGAGAACTGTGGGGTGCAAATGGGTGTTTACCATAAAACACAAGGCTGATGGATCAGTAGAGAGGTATAAGGCCAGGCTAGTTGCCAAAGGCTTTACACAAACTTATGGTATTGATTACTCAGAAACTTTTGCTCCTGTTGCAAAACTTAACACCATTAGAGTTCTTTTATCTTTAGCGGTTAACTTGGATTGGCCATTACAGCAGCTAGACGTAAAAAATGCATTTTTAAATGGAGATTTAGAGGAGGAAGTCTATATGGATTCACCCCCGGGGTTTGAATTTAAATTCAACCAAAAGGTCTGCAAGCTTCAGAAGTCTCTTTATGGCTTGAAACAGTCACCTCGAGCGTGGTTTGAAAGATTCACCCAATTTGTTAAGAAGCAGGGATATTCTCAATGTCAAAGCGATCACACCATGTTTGTGAAACATTCTTCTGAAGGTAAAATGGCTATATTGATCGTTTATGTAGATGATATTGTTATCACTGGGGATGATTCTAATGAAATAAAAAATTTGAAGGCATCTCTTGCTGCTGAGTTTGAAATTAAAGATCTTGGGTCTTTAAAATATTTTTTGGGAATGGAAGTTGCAAGATCAAAGAAAGGGATTGTTGTATCACAACAGAAATATATTTTAGACCTTCTAAAAGAAACCGGGATGATGGGTTGTAGGTCAGCTGATACTCCAATAGATCCTAATCAGAAAATTGGTAGTGATGGCAGTGGTGATCCAGTGGATACATCTCGGTATCAAAGATTAGTAGGAAGACTAATTTATCTATCTCATACTCGTCCAGATATAGCCTTTGCTGTTAGCTTAGTGAGTCAGTTTATGCATTCACCTCATGAAGAACATTTAGAGGCTGTTTACCGTATTCTAAGATATCTCAAAAGTTCCCCCGGAAGGGGACTTTTTTCCAAAAAACTGATCAACAAGGCATTGAGGTATTTACTGACGCAGATTGGGCAGGGTCCATCACGGATAGAAAGTCAACATCTGGTTACTGCACATTTGTTTGGGGAAACTTAGTTACTTGGAGGAGCAAGAAACAAAATGTAGTAGCTAGAAGCAGTGCTGAGGCAGAGTATAGGGCAATGGTCCAAGGTGTTTGTGAAATCCTATGGCTTCAAAGAATCTTAGAAGAGCTTAAACTTCCTATAAATCTTCCAATGAAGCTGTATTGCGACAACAAGGCAGCAATTAGTATTTCTCAAAATCCTGTTCAGCATGACCGAACCAAACATGTTGAAATTGATAGACATTTTATAAAAGAGAAAGTAGATGCAGGTCTGATTTGCATGCCTTTTGTCCCTACTTCACAACAAGTTGCTGATATCCTTACCAAAGGACTATTCAGACCCAGTTTTGAATTTCTTGTAAGCAAGTTGGGCATGCTAGACATATATACACCAACTTGAGGGGGGGTGTTGACATATAGCAATCAGATCTGATATGATTGTGTTTATTAGTTGATTTTCTATTTAAGTTTATTTATATTTTGGGAAATAATCAACTCACTCTGATTTGATTTATTTCCTAATTTATTTTTACTTTATTCTGCATTCATTAGATAGCTGGCAGCATTGTATATATATATATTTTGTACTGTTTCTGTTTCAATAATAATAAAAAGAAATTTTCCTTCCCTCCTGTTTTAACCTAGCTGCACCCTAAAACACAATACTTAATAACCAAAATCTAATAATCAAGTTCTAATAGTAATCGTAATTAACAAAACGGGAGCTGACAAAACAGTCACAAAAAGAATGAAAAACATCAGAGCAAGAACATAACAATGTTGAATGGAGCAAGAAAAGAACGAAAACAGCAAAGAAAGAACGAAACAGAGGAAGAACGAAAATGCTTTCTTTTTCTTGATGTTAAACCAACCCCTTCGTGGGTTTATAATAATAAAATATTAGGGCTTAAGTGGGTGTAAATTGACCTAGATACACTTAATGAAAAATAAAATAAAAACTTGTGTTTTTTAAAATGCCCTAGAGCGGGTCTGATAGCGGGTCGGAGCTGGGATAACAGGTCGCGATGATACCGGAATTCGCAGCAGAGAGCGCTGCTACCGTCGAACACGTTTTCCCGATAGGTGGTGTCGCGGCCAGCCCCTCCACCGCACCGGGAAAGCGGGATCGTGCGGGATCTCACCGGGATTGACAACATAGATTAAGATGCAGTAGTATGTAGACCCTGATGTGAGAGAGAATCCAATGGGAAAAACAAATATCTTAAAGGCTAAAAGCCATGTGATTGAAATATTGGTTACTTGCTATCTTGGCATTGAAAAAGAAGCAAGTTATGCACAGGTCAGAAGAGATAATCTCATCAATATGCAGTACAAATGAAACTGATCTACACCCATTACCCACCTGAAATATGAGACCATCTGCATCATGTGAGAGTTTCGGAATGAATTCGTTCAAAAGTTTTGTGACAGTAGAGAGCAACCAAAAAGCTTTCCTCCTCACCTAATCATTTCAGATATATTAACAGCCAATTACCAGAGGAAAAATAAAGCTTGAGCTATATGCCTAATATTCAGGTCAGAAATGCATACCCTGAAAGGCTCCATGTCATATCTATAGTAAGGATTTTTGCCTTGGTACCGTTCCTGATTTCTGGGTTCAATCACTTCCTTCTCAAGCATCTTCCACCGTTCACAGAAAGGTCGCTGCACCAAGTTTGAACCACATTATCCATAAATTTGTTAATAAGAAAAAGAAAACACATACAGACATTTTAAGTAAAGATTAATATGATAACCAAATGTTAGATTGATTTCACCATGGTTCATCTTTTAAGAAAATGTAATTAAAGATACACCACATCATGATCTATTTAAAATAGACAAATCCAGAAGTGCAAAACATAGAGAGGACATGTCAGCATTGTCCATCTTCGCGTTTCAGTCATCAGTTTCTCACATTCCTTTATATTCCGCTATGTTGGTAATATTCAGCATCCTTGGGTGGTAACTGAGTAGCTGTCTACCTCAGTGTGCATCTCTATCTTTCTCTACGTTTCTTCCCTGGTTCCTACTTATATCCTGTATTTTACTACCTTGCAGCTATGATACTCTAATAAGTCCTAATAATTCTCCTAATTAATAAATTAAAAGGCACCTAATTACTAAAATAACAGTTGTTCCTATAATACCACCAACTGAATTAATTAGCTGAGTTCCTTCCATCTACATCTCGCTCCTTGTATACACTTTGAAAACCTTCCTTCATGCTAAATCCCTACTTTCATATATCGTAATATATGGCCAACAAGATCATACAATAAGCTACATTAACAAGAACTTTGGATGACTAACAAGAATCATGCAAACAGAAAGCAAAGTAAAAGTGTTGATTATGAGATCAAAAATCATAATCATAAGATTTTGATCTGTATAGTTATCAGTATGTATTAATTAGGATTTCAGTTTTATTTTTATTTCCTTTTAGGATAACATTTATAGGGAATCAGTTTCCTAATTTCCAACTCTATTTTGATTATACATAATTACTTGTACTATTTATACTCCTTATGTAATCAGTTACATTATCAAGTGAATAAACAATCACTTTTCCGCATGGTATCAAAGCTAGATCTGAACCATCCCTAGTCTCTTTCATCGACGCAGCCATAGAAGAAGACAAAACAGAAGTCTCACCCACAGAGACTGGCATAAATCTTGCCGGCTCAATCGAAGGGACTGAACTTCTCATCACTGGCCACAAGTTGAATGGCCAAAACCACCTTCAATGGGAGAGGTCAAAACCATTCTGCAACAGGGACATCGGAGGCAATGCAACACACAACCCACAAGAAATGGAAGAGAAACAGGATCCATCTCCATTCAACAAAGCACAATTAGAGGCTTTGCAGAAAATGCTCCGGCAGATTGTTCTTACTACAGAAAAATGTGGTACAGCATCAGCACCACAAAAAGGTAATTTTCTACATGCTTTACACACTACCAAAGGAAAACCAAAATCATGGATCATATATTCAGGAGCCTCGGATCACATGACTAGAGATATAACAATATTTGGCAATTATTCTCCCCATCATGATAACTCCTCTATTCAGATTGTTGATGGTACCTTGTCAAAGGTTACTGGTACAAGTTCTGTTACTATTTCAAAAAATATTACTCTAGATTTTGTACTGTACGTGTCCAAACTTGATTGCAACTTGCTGTCTATTAGCAAACTGACCAGAGACTTGAGATGTGTCGCTAAATTTTCTCCCGATCTGTGTGAATTTCAAATTTTGGAGTCGGGAAAGACAATTGGCAGTGCTAAAGAGTGTGCTGGACTTTACTACTTGCAAGTTGAAGATTCCTCCAAAGAACTCAAAGCCAATTCTTGTGCAGTGGTTTCTCCAAATAGTGACGAGTCTGTAATGTTGTGGCACTGTTGATTAGGTCACCCAAATCTCATGTACTTAGAGAAATTGTTTCCCGTTATTCAGTAAAAACCTAAGGAACTTTCAACATGAAGTATGTCAGTTATCCAAGCATACCCGAAACACATACTCACCTAAACCATATAAACCCTTCCCCGTAGTTCACAGTGATATATAGGGCTATCTCGGGTTAGCAACATTACTGGAGCTAAATGGTTTGTTACATTCATTGATGATCACACAAGAGTCACATGGATATTTCTCATGAAAGAGAAATCAAAAGTTGGAAAATTATGAGTTTTTCCACACCATGGTGCAAACACAATTCCAAACAAAAATTAAGGTGCTTAGAACCGACAATGGTCGTGAAAATTTTAGTTCGGCACTAGAGTCCTACCTTAAGATCCATGGAATTGTCCACCAGAGTTCATGTGTAGATACCCCCCCAACAAAATGGGGTCGCAGAGAGGAAAAATAGGCATCTACTGGAAGTACCAAGATCTCTCATGCTAGCCACAAATGTACCAAAATATTTTTGGGAGAAGCTGTCCTTTCAGGCACCTATCTCATAAATAGGATGCCTTCCTGAATCCTCAATTTTGACACACCCTATTCCATCTCCAAACTATTTTTCCAACCAGCAAAGTTCTCACCTCAATTCCATTTAAAATCTTTGGATGTTCAGCCTTTGTTCACAACTTAAACCCTCTCCGCAACAAACTTGACCCAAAATCTATCAAATGTATTTTTCTTGGCTACTCACCTCACCAAAAAAGATATAGGTGTTACTCCCCGACAACCAGAAAATTTTACCACACTACAAATGTGACCTTTGAGAATCATCCTTATTACTCCAAAGTTGGAATTCAGGGGGAAAATACCTTAATCCTGAAAGAAACAACATAATTCCAAATTTTGGGTTTTGAGATGGTCGAACAAACTGCAGCAGCAGAAACAGAAAATCCTGCCCCTACAGAATCAGCCAAATCAGTAAATTCTACAACAGCAGAACCAATAAATTCCACACCAACAATACCAGTAAATTCCACACCAATAGAACCAGAAAATCCCACCAAACCATATGAACCTGTCCTTGAAACTGCACTAGTAGAAAGTACTGCCCAAGAAGCTGAGTGGAAAGTTTACACTAGGAGGAAGAAAAACAATTTGGTGGTAGAGTCAAAAATTGCTATACTGCTTTCATAGAAAATAAATTAATTAAAAAGAAAAAAACTGATATGTAAGATCATAAAAGAAACAGCTAGTATGCTCTCTAGAAAAATAAGGTTGCATTTGCTTAGTTAACCACAACAAAAATTAAGATAAAAAAGGTTGCATTAATTTCAGTATTTTTCCACTATGGAAATAAAATTACACCTAATGGCACAATTATGGAACAATATTAATGAAAACCAAAATGAGAACATCCAGTATTATATTGTGCAATTGCAGATGAATTGAACCTCTATCACTGAAATGAAGTTGACCGCCATCAGATCATATATTAGGTATCTCCTTTCCTGCTTCTTTGAATCTGGCAATGTATCAATAATCATCTCCCCATCCAGTAATGTAAAGTGGTGAGTCTTCTCAGCCAAGCCCTTGGAAGCCAAAGATATAAACATATTAGTTTTTGCACTGTTAAGTTCAAACAGCAACATATTCAGAAGTTCCATTTTAAATTAACAGGATTAGCAGTATACCACACATACATCATTTGTAAACCTGCAAGGAAACCTCATTTGAACCCTTCGAAAATTGAAGTTTCTATCAATCAAGTAGCACCCATCCATAGTTATTAGCATCATATATCTTGTTCCATCAGCTTTCCATGTTGCATAGTAGTAACGCTGTCGTAACAGCTGTAAATTATCCCTGCATGCAAAGCAACCAAATTTAACATTTGACATACTATGGATAAAAAGGCCAAATCATTAAGGAACTTTAATTACTACATTTACAAAACTATGGAAGCATAAAAGTAAATGACAAGTTTAGAACATAGATTTGAATTTTAATAGAATATAGAAAAAATTTACTAATTAGTATAATTGCAACAAAACAACTGTTTGGAACTTAAACCACATCTGTATAAACTCTCCCAAACCTCCCCTCCTAAGCATAGTTTGTTGATTTCCAGTCTTACATAATTTGTAAGGACATAAATGCACACAAAATATTCAATTCTAACTACCAACATAATCATAAGATTTGTTACGGCACAGAAGAATGGTAAATGAAAGTATAGTAGCTCAATAACTTACAACCTTAGGTTTTCCACTTAATTAATATTATAACATATCACAATATAGTATGTTAATGGCTCAGTTAAGTTGGACCTGTTTAAAGAAACTGGGTGTGATCCCGGAAATTGCATGTGTCCTCTGGCCTGCATTTACAGAAATTGATAAAACGGTAATATAACAAGCATATGAGATACATTAATAAGGTAAATCATAATTAAAGGGAGGGGGAGCAAAATAAAAACATGTATCGGCAGTTAAGATAAAGCATAATTAAAAAAGAAGGGGGAAAAGCAAAGCAAAGCAAAACCATGTTATCAGCAGTTTTTGTCCAACCACACAATTATAACCAAGACCAACAATGAGACAAACATAAAGAAGTACCAAATAATTAGAGTAACATCTTGCAGAATACAACCCCACTGACTCATTTCTTGCCATGCAATTTAACAAACAAGCAGGGAAGCTAATAAAATTAAAAACATCTTAATTACATCACTCACAAAAGAAATCCAAATAATAAACTCACATGAAATACAGATATTTAAAAGGCTTACCCCAACTCCCAATTTGAGTATTTGAAAGCAGAACTTCCGAAATGCATCTTGCTGATCATTAGGTATCTCATCTCCCAAAACATCATCATTTGTCATTATTGTCTCAATCTCGTGGTTCTCCTAAGAGAATAGGAAAGACATCAAGTTTTAATTACAATCAGACAATAGGATACTAAAAGAGTATACACATGTAACTGTTAGTTTTCTCGAGGCCTTACATAGTCTCTACTGTACCGGATTATTTCTCAATTCTGTTAGTGTTACAGCTGTCAGTGGCGGTAATAGTTGGTTAGAGTCTGTTTCAGAGTCTTAGTCTAATAATAGTCACAGCAAGTTCTATAAATAGGGGTTACCTCAGAACCCAATAATAATTCATATTCAGTCTCAATATTTAGCACCGATTCAGACTTTCCGAAACCTAGAAAAACCGACAATCTGCTCAAACCTAAGGAGGGCACAACCAACATACATCCGGAACATTAAAAACTTAATCCAAAGGAAAATCGCCACCCTACAACGTGGAAACAATTGGACCACTGTTTCTGAACTCAAGCTGCATAATGTACATAACAATGATAATAGACAACCCAAATATATGGATGGTGCAGCGGGTACCCCCACCTCTCCCTAAAAAAGGATTTTAGAATGTTATGCTTTACAGGTTTAGCTGAAAATAAATAAATAAATCTTCGAGCTGCCCCCCTAAATCCAAACCATGTGTTAGAACTAATAGGAAAACTGAAATGAGACTTGAATGAAAAGTTGAAAACACACCAGAAGATCGACAACCTATTTGTATAATGAGATATCATAGGAAATAAAATATCAGGATTCATTTTCTATAAGATCCATACCTGCAAAGGAGGACCTGGTACTCCATCATCATCATCATCATCATCATTATCTGGAGCTGCTTCACCATTGAGATCAACAAGTTCGGGAGTCCTCTTCCACTCCGGAGTAGGAGGACAAACTATCATTTCAGGCTTCTTTTCATGATAAAATTTATATAATGAATCAATATACTCAGGTTTATAGATTCCTGGAGGACGTGCATCAGAAAATATTTTTATTGCCTGCAGAAAAGGAAAACCAACAAGTATAAATACTGAACTTGTCCAACATCACATAGAGATATGAAATCATATAGCAACTCAAATGCTCACCTGAGTAACAGACATTGACATTGTGCGCATCAGATAATGGATGATCATATATCCTGTACGATTATGACCATGTGTACAATGAACAAGTATATACTTCTTTGAGTGTTTTTGACGTGATAAAAATTGTAAAACCTGGAATTGAAAATAATCATATGGTTAGAAACTTTTGATCATAATGTTAAACAAAAAATCACATAACATATGAGCATGAAATTATAGAACAGTGTTGAAGAATAAAGAAATATATAATATTAATATATATAAAACTGATTAATTGTAAGTTAGATTAGATAGAACATAATATTATCTAATAATTGAAATGAAATCCAGATGGTAAAGCAATTAAATTTGCACGCTTTCAATATATACTAGCCTAAAATAATATGAAATTAATGCAACAAGTAGTTTTGAAAGTATCAAGAATTCCTATGACTGGAGCTTGTTTCTGAGGTAACGTATATGTTTATTCATGTAAACAGCAGCAAGCTAGCAAGAGAAATAGATGCCATATTCTTCAAAATAACTCAGAAAAACTACAACAATACTATTAAGAAAGAAACAAACCTCATAGACAAAATGATTAACAGATGAATTATCAGGTACTGAACCGCGGCCCTTGCATTGGATCTAAACCATAACTTCAAATGTAAGAACAAGAAAAAGGAGCCACAGCTTTAAAAATATAATATTTACTTAAAAAGAAAATATGGTTAGGGAGTTGTCCACAACAAACCTTAACATGCTTGATACCCTCTTTCTTTAGATCTGATACTGGATAGTATCGAGAAGTATTTGTCAAATCAATGACCAGACCAAGCTGCAAGCCAACACAACAAACTGTAAAAAAAGCAGTCAAATGAAGCAAGCCAAGGGTGGGTGCAAAATAAATTGTGGTACTTATGACAAGTAGCAACATGCAATTTTAAAAAAAACTAGTTTGTGGCATTCTTTTTCTTCTTTCATTATTATTCAAGAATCTATAATTCCTTTCATTTTGGTCACTCCTGTGCTAAAACTTATATGGAAAAGAAGAGAAAACAAATTCTACTTACTTTTCTCCCTAAAACTCTCTGCTGATGTATCACTTGTTTAAATGAGTATCTTTTACCAGGAAAAATGTAGTCATTGAAGGATTCACCCAGTGGAACCTTCGAAGGTATCATGCCAAAAATTTCTTGGCCAGATGAAGGGCAATCCAACCAACCTGCATGTAAATAATATAATGAAAAATTATTTTTTACTAGCATTGACAACAATCATAATCTGTCACATTAAAATAAATCATAAATATATCAAATGTCTTAAGGAAAATATAACATAGCTATCCATCAGCATTTTATGTATTTGATTGGATCACTCACTCAATGTCCACTCATAGCCCCAAAAGAACTCAAACTGATTATAACTTTTACAAAATAACAAGCCAAATTTATTCACCCAAACAAATTGTAAAATAAATTAAGCAAGTAGCATTAACGAACATCTAATAAAATCCCAAAGAAACGTCCAACATAAGTATATAAATAGAATTGTATAAGGAGCAATCTAATTTACAAATTACAACTTATATAAAGAATAGTGTTATTTGAAAATAATAAATTGTTGAGACAAAATATGAATGATACAATATCACCAATTACCACCAGCAAGGCAGCGATCCTTACCCGGAGGAAGCTTACTTCTATCATATGATTTAAGGATCTTATTGTGGAAAAAATGATCATATCCAGGTGGCTGTGATACTTGCATGGGCCTGTCATCTGAACGTTCTCTTTTCAACCGTCTCTTTCTTTCTTCACGTTCCTAAAACAAAGCAGGAGTTTAGCAATTGAGTTAATGAAGAGACTTTTAAAAGTACAATACATTTGATTGCTAATGGGGACAAAAGAAACAGCAAACAATGTGGCATAGATATAACCAAAATGCCAAAAAGAAATCTTGTCGGGGGATCCATCGAGTGGTGATTAAGAATTAACATCGCAAAGATTCAATTTAAGGATTGAATTTTTTTTCTATATCTCCATGTTCTCTATAAATGAACTTCGCTGTATATGGAAGTGGAAAGAAAGGGGAAGACACAAAGAGGGAGTGGGGGAGAGACAGCAACAAAATACTCTCGATGTTCAAAACTGGTGAACTTCTACAAATTCCTAGACCATTTGAATTCAAAAGTAGTATTTAAGCATTTTCCAAAGTCTCAACTCATAAATTTCTTGACTTAGATATAATGTATAGTTTGACTGACTTCGATTTATATTTCTCTAAAATAATCTTTTATAAAACAAGCAAGACAGTTAGAAATATTTAAAGCAATTTCAACTATCCACTAATTCAAATAAAGTGAAAAACATTTTCAACTTCTATCAAAGTTGTGCTCTCAAGTCTCATGCCAGCATCAAAATGGGTTGCAGAACATGTACAAGTGCATGGATTGGAATGGATATACTAACTTCTTGGGAAAGAAAGGTTTAGAGACATTTACTAATGCTGCTGTAGAATCAGCTTAGTTCCCTATTAGGCAGCTGATTTAATTTCTGATAAGTTTCCAGCAGCTCTTTTAAAAATTATATCACATAATTGATTTTTTTCCTGTGCCGCAGAATGGTTGCATCCAAATTTACAAATTTTATGCAGTTTTACCAGTATTAAAACTTGTTTAGAGCTTTGGAGAAAAATATATAATTCCTTATACAACAAAATACAGTCAAGCTAACCACAAAAATAACCCATCAAAATAAAAATGGAATCCCAACTAAACCTCATGAAAATCCTAGAAGAAAAATAACTATGTATGAACCATACCAATAAATAAGAAACTACCATCACAGTATTCCAAGGCAACATGAATCAAATCCAACTTAGAACACCAACCATGACATTATCAAGCAAAAGAAAAAATAATATAAGAATAGAGAGGAAAGGGTACCCGGCGTGCTATGTCAACTGCACTTTCAATGCGCTCTTCTGGCGCATTATACTCCTCCTTTGGCGCATTATACTCCTCTTTTGGCGCACTATACTCCTCTTTTGGTGCAATATACTCTTCTACCTGGCCCTCAAAAGCATCTTCATCTTCTTCCGGCACAGGAGAGGCATTCAAGTCCATAGAAAACGTCATTAAGCACCAAGAAGTAACATTCGCCCACAGTACACCGCAAATAACCCACAACAACCTACATATATTAGTACCTATAATACTTCTACCTGCACCATTCATATAGAAAACATATTAATAAGCTAGCATGCCACAGCAATATTTGATTAAAAAGGAATCTACTCACTTATCGTTCGAATTTCAAACATTACAATAGAGCAATTATTAAATGCTCCTAACTCCAATAAACCTAACAACGGGGTTTTACATAAAGAACTATAACCGCAATCTAGGCCGCTACATAACAGTTATTGGTGTTGCCAAAACCGCAACACAACTGCGATTGAGGCTGCATTTGACCACAATTCAACGCAATATCAAGAATCAAAACGCAACCAACCACTATTTAAAACCCTTCCTAACACCCAATTTTACCTCTCCCCCAACAAAATTTCACGTTTCTCATTTTTTTCCCTCTTGTATGTATCTTCACAACTACAAGAACCAACTCACTTTCAGCTCAAAATTATCAAAATTCAAGTCAACATTCACATCCTAAGTTCCAGAAACAGCAGAATTGAACCATGTCAAGAGCATAAAAAAGCACAAAACCTACCTCAAACCACGCAAACAACAACGAATTAGAACTCCTTTCTTGTGAAAACCGAAAGTAGCTTGATCACAATGAGAGTGAATTTGTTTGGAATTAGCATGAAGAAACAGCAAAAAGCCCTACTAGAATTGTAGCGTCCAAAGCTTCTCTCTCTCCACTGAGTGTTGGAGTGGAAGCTCCAAACCCTAGAGAGAGAAACAAGTAACTGGTTGTTCGTTGGATTAGAGAGAGAAAGTTTGTTCCGTTGCTGCTTTGAGAGAGAGACACGAAGCAGAGCTTGAACAAAACGAAAAGCGATTTCGAAATTTGCGTTATTAGAAAGAAAAAAAAACATATATATATAGGGTCACGATCACAAAACTTTCATTAACATTACGTGTAAAATCATAATTTGCTCATGCATTTTATTTTATTTTACAAGATTAGTTCATGCATTTAATTTTATTTTACAAGATTAGTTCATGCATCTTCACTAGTATATATTTGTCGGAAAAAGGAAAAACGTCGCTAATAATAATATGTAAACTAATTTACTCTATCTTTTTTTACTAAAACACAATAATCCTCCACTCAAAATTAGTAGAAAGTTGAAACAATACAATCTAAAATCAAAAAATATTTATAAATGTGATAAAGTCTATAAATATGATAATAAGATAAAAACAAAATAATTTAGAGGGTCACTCTAAATCTCTCTTAATGAAAAAAATAAATAAAACAAAAGGAGAAAATAGTATTTATATGTGTATATCCTTCAATGAGAAA
>JBBPBQ010020321.1:8845753-8911411 GCA_037974755.1 Cicer yamashitae | reverse complement strand
TATATATATATATATATATATATATATATATATATATATATATATTCTAAACTCTAATTAATTTATTCTGCATTATGTTTTTAAAAGATATATAATTAATTGGTTCAATCATCATTAAATAATGTCAAGCTATTTTGTGTGATTGTGCTTGTTTATTTTTTAAAATAAGTTATTATGCATTAATGTAAAGTGGGGTGGAGTGAAGTATCAATTAGTTTTTCATTTATATGAAATTTTATAAGTCGGATATGTTTCATAAATATTTTTCACTAGATTTCATATAACATTTTAAGATTTGATTGATGAAACTTACTAATTTAAGACAATACAATTAAGTGATACAAATATGATGTGGTTTTATAATCAATATTTTCTAAAACTTTATAGAGTATGAGTATATATCACTTGATGATGATATTGTCCTATGAACTATCAGTTAGTTTTTGAATTGTATAGTGTTTGTAAATTTAATCTACCTATTAAAGCTTGCAATCTATTTTTTTTAAACAAAGATTGTTAACATTTTAATCATTAATAAATTAGTATATATTGAAGGTAAAAATTGAATTTAAGATCACTTTAATCATTAAGGTGTATACTTTATTAATTCTATTCAATTTTAATAATTTATATTATTTTTATAAGTTTCTCCTTCGAAAAAAGATTATTATTTAATGTTCTCATTATTTAGGGTAATTTATATTGTTAATCCTTACAATATAATCATTTTCTTGTTTTAATTATTTGAAAAAATATTTTTAGATTCAGTCCATGTAATTCAAGATTTTCATTCATTTAGTCCCCTTATGTCATATTTCCTTCTATCTTAGATGATGTGGCATGCCAATATTATTTTTATGTTATTATATGTTGTTGATATGTTGATTGTTGTTAATCCTTTACATGGCGTGAATGCACGAAAAATCATGTTGGAAAATGAGTTTGACATGAATGACTAGGTGATGATGCTAAGAAGATTTTTGGGATGAATATTCATAGTGATAGGAGTTCCAGAAAATTATGACTCTTAGAAAAACTATGTTGAAAATGTGTTACACATATTTGACATGAGTAATGCTAAGATTTTAAGTACTCCATTAGCAAATCATTTTAAGCTTTGACATCGAATGTCACATACAATTTTGATGTCATGTGGCATTGAGTTGTCATGTCATCAGTATCTTGTAAACATTCAATGTGTGAGTAACATAAACGAAAAACCAACAAAATATAATTATAGGGACAAAAAGTAAAAACTATTAATTACAAAGGTGAAAAATGAAAAGAAAAAAAAAATTTGGATTTAACTTCTAATATATCCAAGTATGTTTTCACTATAAAATAATGAGTTTTTATTTGTCTATATTCATTTTTTTCTATATTAAAAATTATCTTTAAGTTGTTTATTTTTTATTTTTATTATTAATACTATCTACAAAATATTATCTCATCATAAACTCACGTGTACATAATTTCTCATATATAGTTCATCAATAATAAAAATAACGATGGAATAAAAGAGTGCATATACCAAGTAATGCAGAACAATTAAATATTCCTTTTTAACATAAATTACCTTGGATTATATTGTCGACACCTTTAGATTTGTCTCCACTTAAGGTGTAGTAGACCTTTCCTTTAGCTCTGTGTTCTCTTTGGTGAAACTTCTTTCTTCAAACTCGAACAATCAGGAAAAACATGACTCAGATCGGTGGCACTAGTAGCACACATTATCTCAACCATGCACACTCCTTTGTTTATATTTTCCTTCATTTTATGACATTGGACATAGTTAAACTCACCCTTTTTCTTTTGCCATGCTTAAACTTTTTCTTTTTCTTTAAGACATTGGACATATTTTAACTCATCAATTATCAGTTGTTCTCTAGAGGTTTTCCAAATTCATGACCTTTTGTTCCTCATGTCATGAATCTACATACAACGTATAAAATATTGTGGTGATCAATCTCAATAATCTAAATCAAAGTAATAATAACTTTATAAAAAATAAACATAAAAAATTTTAAGTTAATTTTACTTAACCGATGTCCAAAGGATTGAATTGTTTTGATAAAAAAAAATAATACCATACATTTACAATATCGAACTCAAAAATCATAAGCACTTATAAATGTAGTCTTGAGTACATATGTCACGACCCGAAAACTAAATATCGCGTGACCGGCACATAAGCTATACTCATAGCCTAACAAAAAAATTCGATAGAGTATTCTCTGTTAATTTCAACATTTCCAAATTTATAAAATTTCTGTTTAAATTTTCAACTCAGTCATGTTCCAAAGAGCATAATCCAAATATTCAATACATCTCTCAAAAAGACTTTATAGACTCAAAATAGCTGCAAAATACATAACGACTCAACAGACTTTACAAAAAAGTCCTCGATCAAATAGGCCTACAAAAAAATTGACCGCGACTTGAATCTACTAACAACTTGCTACTCAGCTGCTTGTGAATTTGAAAAAAATAAACAACATGAAGGGGTAAGTCACAAAGACTTAGTAAGGAGAGAATTGAAGTAGCAATGTCAATTTACAAGAAAGATGGTTTGAATTGTAAATTCACCTTTTTAAAAATTCTTGTTAAAAACTTAAGAAAATAACTCAAAATTGATCTTGGTTGTGAAAACAGAAAACGGAGAACGTTCTTGGTTTTAACCAGAAAACGGAGAACGTTCTTGGTTAGTTAAAATCAGTAATTCAGTTTATGTATTTAACTTGATAATCAATCAGACTGAAAGTAAATAGATAAGGGAAGAGATACCACACAAGGATATATCTTAGTTCACCCAACTTGGGCTACATCGACAAACCCTCACAATTGTGAGATTTTCCACTAAGTGTTCAAAACAAAGAACCTTCTTGGTTTTATAGCACCTAGCTCATATCAACCTTGATCTGTTACAAAGTTAAAACCATTCCACCTAGAAAGGAGTTCAACACTTGTTTGAGTTACATTATCAATCAGAGTTACATTATTGTTACAAAGTTACAATAATGATGAGATTGTTTTGTTAGAATATGAGAAGGCTCAACACTTGTTTGAGTTATGATTCTTTGACAAAAATACACGAGAATGATTATAAGAATCGAATGAAAAAATCTTAACTGATTCAATGTATGTGAGTGAGAGAAATTCAAGTATGATTGAAATGAGTAATGAATTTTCTTAGTACTTGAAGCTCTGATTTTTTCTTGAGCATTGGCCTTCCTTTTATAGGCTTTTAGGACATTTAACAATGGTCAAAAGAGCTGTTGGTAGTGCTCTATCGGTTTTGACCAAAACCAATATATATGAATAAAAATATTCCAGCCTTTGAACACTTTATGAAATCTGTTTGACTGGGCGTTTTTCATCGTTCTTGATCAGATTTATTTTATGTTTAATGATCCTTTATACCTTAGATATATTTGTTGATGATATTGCTTCGATCTGGAGATTTGATTCTACCAAAACAGCTTGGAGAATGATGACAGTCTGCTGGAGAATGATGTTGAAAATTCTGGAGATTAAGGTTCAGATCTGTTTGGTCTTGCTAATTTGTTATCTTCTCTCTTTGTGATTCGAGTAGTTTCTTTGAATCTAATCATCTCAGTTTGTTCCTTGCCAAGTGCTGATGATATAGATATAAAATCCAGAGGCTAAAACTTCTTTTAACTAGTGGAGATTGATTGATTTTGGAGCTGTGATGGTCATTCTTGAAACTGGAGAGCATTCTCTGTTTTCCAGATTTTGTTAAGAATGTTCTCCATTCTTGTCTGTTCAGTTTCTTGCCTTTGTATGTTGATTTCTTTGCTTTGTTTAAATCCTATCTTTAAATTAATACACTCAAAAGCACAAGTTAAATTAACATAACATATAGAATCATAATTAACATTCTTAATTAACTTTTTGTTTGTTTTCATCAAAACATTAAATTGAGATTTTGTCTCAATAACAACAACCACCACCAACTAGAAGGGAAACACACAAAAAAGCACGAATAATTATTTTACAATCTTATGACAATTATATTAAACAATACTGCAAAAATATAGATATCTCTCAAGTAAAGTTACGCACGATCAACTCGTTAAACTTGCAATTTAACCGTTCAGGTAGAAATATTAAAAAAAAAATCAAATTTATAGAAAAGTGAAATCATAATGAGCAACAACAAAACATAGGAAATCAAACAAGTAAAATTATAAATTCTTGAGAACCAAGAGGCGGCTTCATCTCATTGATAGTCCTTTCCTCCTAAGGGTGGCATTTCCCTTAGGGGTGGCTCCATCTAACGGATAACCATATCCTCTCAATCCTGCAACGCATCATCACGCATCAATTAGGGAGTTTACATCTCGTTGATAGCCCTCTCCTCCTACGGATGACATCTCTCATAAGGGCGGCTCCATCTAACGGGTAACTCTCCCAAATCAAACGAGGTAACTAGGTGCACCTACTGTCGTTAACGATTTCATAATTATAACAACGATTTCCAAAACACATATTTAAAAATAATCTCTCATTTCAATAGTTAAATACTTTAATACTCATAAATAAATCAAATTATTAACATATTATATATCAAGGACCATGAAAATAAATAAAGGATGAAATCGAGAAAAATTCAAAGGTTGTGTTCCCCAAATTTTTAGATAAACACTTTAACATAGAAAACGAGTAAAGTAATAAGTATAGCATAATAAAAATATATGGCAATGATCATCGTCTACTCACAACTATGGAGAATCGCCTAAGTTTGTTCTCCAACAACTCTCAAAGTAGCAGATAGAGCCTCAACTGACAAATCTGATTATAAAAAATATTCTCAAGACTTTAGAAAAATTATTCTAAAGTATAACTAACTATAGGAAACTATAAAAATCCTTTAAATCTACTCTAAGCACAAAAAAAAGATTTTTAACTAAAACTACATTTTCTAGAGATTCATACTAGCTTTAGAGTTGTGTATTTACCTTAAAGAGTCTCAATGAACACCTTTCAAAGATTGGTTTCTCTTCTCCTTCCTTACTCACTAACCCTAACACCCAAAATTCTAACAAAGAGTATTTGTAGGAGTATGAGAAGTTATGCTCTTGGGGATGTTAAATTCATTATAAGGATTGAGGGTTTAGGTGTGTCATTGGTGTTGTGGAGTGAGAAGAAGCAAGGAGAAAAAATAAGAAAAATAAAATGGGGGAGGATGGATGCTTGCCGAGAGAGAAGAAGAAGGAGGAAAAATGTGAGGTGGAAGAATGAAGTGGAGTGGAGTTGGTTTGTTTTTTTTTTGTTTTTTTTATTTACTTATTTATTTATTTATTTATTATTATTATTATTATTAATTAATTAATTTAATTTTTTTTCTTTTAAATGAAACAGGGCGTTTCAATCTCCTCCCTTTATAAAAATTTGTCCTCGAGTTTATTTGACTTCTTATTTATTTATTTATTAAATACTACTGACCTTGAGTTTCAAAATAAGTGTGGGTACTTTGCACGGATGACTTCTTCGGATTCCCAAGTAGTTTCTTCACTAGATGGACCACGCCAAAGAACTTTTATTGAAACGATATCTTTTGAGCGTAAACGTCTTACTTGGCGATCTAATATAGCTACCGGATGCTCAACGTATGATAGACTCTCATCTAAACGCACATCTTCATGATTAATCACATGAGAAGGGTCATGAAGATACTTTCAAAGCATCGAAATATGAAAGACCGGATGAACTCCTGAGAGATCCGGTGGAAGTGCCAAATGGTACACTATCGGTCCGACCCTCTCTAAAACTTCAAATGGACCAATGAACCTTGGACTTAGTTTTCCCTTTTTATCGAACCGCAAAACTCCTTTCATTGGTGAAACACGTAGGAATACATGTTCTTCCACTGAAAACTCCAAGGGACGACGCCTCTTATCAGAATAAGATTTTTGTCTACTTTGAGCTGTCACTAAGCGATCTCGAATCAATTTAACCGTTTCAATGGCATCTTGAATCAACTCTGGACCGATTAGTTTAGCTTCTCCAACTTCAAACCATCCTATTAAAGACCTACACCGTCTTCCATACAAAGCCTCAAATGGAGCCATCTGAATACTAGATTGATAACTATTATTGTATGCAAATTCCATCAAGGACAAATGTTAATCCCAACTACCTCCAAGATCCATAACACAAGCACAAAGCATATCCTCTAAGATTTGTATAGTCCTTTCGGACTGACCATCTATTTGAGGATGAAAAGGCGTGCTAAGCTTCAAACGATTTCATAATGGAGTTTGGAACGACTTCCAAAATTGAGCAGTAAATTGAGCCCCACGGTCAGAAATAATAGACATCGGCACACCATGCAAAGAGACAATTTCATCTAAATAAAGTTTAGCATATTGAGATGCAGTATAAGTAGTCTTCATAGGCAAGAAATGTGCAGATTTGGTCAATCGATCTATAATCACCCACACCGAGTCATAACCCTTTTGGGTTCGTGGTAATCTTGTGAAAAAATCCATAGCGATGCCTTCCCACTTCCACTCAGGTATTTCAACAGGTTGAAGTAATCCTGCAGGCTTTTGATGTTTAGCCTTTACTTGTTGACACACTAAGCACTTAGAGACAAAATCTACTACGTCTCTCTTCATCCCTTCCCACCAATACAACTCTTTCAAGTCTTGATACATCTTATTAGAACTTGGGTGAATAGTATAAGAAGAATGATGAGCCTCCTCTAAAATTTTCCTCTTTAAGCCACCAACATTTGGAACACACAATCGAGACTTCAACCTCAAAAACCATCAAAATTGTAACATCCCGATTTTTAACAGTGAGAGTGTAATTTTTTTTTTAAAAATAAAACAACTAAACACTTTAGGCTAAAATATTCATAATCGTATTGAATTTAAATCAGAGTAAAATATTTAATTGTAAAATTCTTTTCTAAAAATGACGATTAGAATTTTTGTTGCATTATATAAAATGGTTTCGACACAAATAACTTACTTACAATCGAACAATTCACATTGACCCAAAAAAATCACAACTATTTCAGATACATAAATTACATTGCAACAACAACATTGCAATAAGGAAGGGAGAATAAATAAAACCCTTAATTAAAACCCTAAGTTGATCTTGAACTCTAACTGAGGATGATTGGATACTGAGGGTCCACGGGTGGCATCAAGCCTCACTGCTTCCGATTGCCAATCCAAAATCATCGCTCTGTCACATCTTCAACGTCGTTGCAATTTTCGCACGACTCAAAACTCTAAGAACCTGGGATGTAAGCCCGGTCCACAATAATAGTAGAGGGTTACGAATATATACGAAAATACAAAGCACGAAAGCATAACATGACATGGCATCAATTGATAAACAAGCATGCATATAAATATGATCATATAACAAACATGACTCGTGTGACAAAGCACCCTAATGCAATGCTTATATGACAATGCACATGATTCTAGAATTTCCTCACCCTCCTCGAGGGGCGAAATCATAAATGTACCTCCTCTCACAGATCAGTACTAATTACCGAGGTGCCACCTATCACAGATCAACACGATTTACCATAGTGCAGTCTATCACAAACCTACACGACTCAAAAATCCCCGTAAGGATAAGGTGGACCAATCAACTCATGGAACCACCCCATGACCCATCACTGTCACCACTAACACCGTGGCCCATCACGGTCACCACTAATTATGAAATGCATGAGCATACTCTAACTCTTTCACATCAATCATTATGTAAATGCTGCTATTAAAAGACTCATCTTTTAATACTCATTAAATACTAATAATTTTTACTACTTTCTCACAGAGCATACTCAAATCACATTCTCATCAGTAAAATTCATAACACATATGTTATCAGTTATGAATACGTAATCACATCAAATACATAAACAATCGTGTGCACATTTATTCACCACGAGCACAAGGAACATGTATACAAACGCACAATGTATTCAAGCATATATCATATCGTTAGAAAGTGTCCTTACCTCGATAGTGCTTTATTACACAAGCAACTTACGCTACGCCAGCATAACCTATCCGACGATTCCAACAACACCTTTCACTTTCCTTGTACCTTAAATCCATCAATTAACTTTATCAATACAAGTTTCTAAACCAACCCCAAATGAACCTTAGGTTCGGCCACTTTCCAAATTAATTAGGTTTGACTTTTCTCTTAGGTTCCCTAACTTTAAGAAGACCTTGGTTTAAGTACTTTAGCGGAAGCGAATTTTAAAACACTTAGGCTACACTTTGAAAATCTTGAAATTGTTTTTTCCAAACTTATTGAAGTTCAACTCAAATCTTTGTCTTTAACAACTTAGGGCAAAATATTTTCTTAATAAAATCAATCAAAGACAAACATACTCACACCGTTTGAAATTTCGAATAAATCATCCATCATCATCATCATAAATTTCAACACTTTAATATTTGAAAAACTAGTAGAAGGTTTTTATCAAGAAACCTTATATAAAAAAACCTCAAATACTAAGAGTTCCAATGTTCTAAATACTCAAAATCATGATTCTTCCACTTTGACATTTTTCAAACTTTAATCTTTATTAAATATGCTTTGTATATAAACTTTCACATAAAAACCACATTTTTACATCAACACCAAACATTTTCCAAGTTCACAATTTTCTTTTAAGTCTCCAACTAAAATCTTCATTCCAAATAAAATCACATATCAAAACCCAAAATTATAATCAATCATTGTTTTCCAAAATAGCTAAATACTTTTTCAACCTCAAATTTTAACATAAAGTTGACATCTCTACTATAAAATTTAAAACTTTTAACTTCAAAAGTTAAGATTGAAACTTTGTTCATAAAGTGAATATTTCTCTTTTAAACCTTCTTGATATACAAAATTTGAACCTGTAATGTCTCTGAGGGAAAGTGGATTGTGATATTGCTCAAGAATCTGATCTACGACTTTGCATTATCCCAGAAGACTGCCCGCTATGACCACCTCTTTGAGACATGAGTCTTTGTTGTCCCTGATAACCAAACATAGATCCACCACCACGATTCGGATAATTACTGTAAAATCCTTCAACCCTTTGTTTCTTTAGTGAATCTTGTTTATTACCTCATTTTTCCTTCTGTCGTTGCTCAATATGAAGGACCAAACTCAAAACCTCAGCAAAAGTAGAACAATTCGACCCAACCACAGATCTAATAAGTAATCTGTCAATTCTCTGATGAACCTCTTGACACACATCTCCTCTATGATAGGGTAAGGAGCGTGTCTAAAGAGCTGTGTAAAACGTGCATTATACTTTGAAACTGTCATACCCTCCATTTGCTCCAATCGCTCAAACTCATGAGCTAATCCATCTCTAACACCCTCAAGAAGAAAACGAGCCATGAACAACTGAGAGAACTCTCTCCATGCTAACGGAGGTGACCCCTTGTCTACCACGTGACACTATATCAAACCAATCACGTGCCACACCTATTAGCTGAAATGATGTTAATTCTACTGCTCTTACCTCAGAACAACCCAATGTTCTCCAAAGCCACTCTAGATTAGCAATGAATTGTTGTGGGTCCTCAGTCACGCTAGACCCATAAAAAGTAGGGGGTTTAAGCTTCATGAAGTCTGGTAAAGTAACCTCAATCCCCCTTGTTGCAGCAGTCGTCTGTTGCTCAACTTGTCTAACCTCTTGTTGACCATTGAGATTTTCATGTCTTTGATCACCCTCATGTTGTTGTCCGAAGACAACCCCAACAAGTTGTTGCACAACCTGTTGTAATCCCTGTAGACCAGTAGCAAACTCTTCCACGGCTGAATTTCCGCACCTCCTCCTAGGTACCTCAACATCGACATCCAAGCCACGTCCGCCAACATTAGCTCTACGCCGATTTCGAGCACGAATTGAAACACGACCTCGTTGACGAGCGCCTTGGGCTTGAGCAATTGACTCATCAACAATCTCCCTTATAGTAGGATTCCTAGTCTTGGGTGGCATTCTCACATAAGCAAAGAACATTGATCAAAAATTGAACAAGACGACAAGAAAATGTGGAAAGATAGTGATGATGAATTTAAACACAGATGAGACTCTCATAGAGTGCTAATTGCCAATTTCAAGTAAGTTTTGCCTAGGTACACAATTTATTGACAAGAATTTATTATCACCCTATGTTTGCAGCTATTAGGACCTACGACCGAGCTTTGATACCAACTTTGTCATGACCCGAGAACTAAATATCGTGACCGGCGCACAAGCTATACTCATAGCCTGGCAAGCCTACCAACTGACTTAACAATTAAGCAACTAAATAGTACTCAATAACCATTTCGAAAAATATATATAATTTTTCTCAAATTTTGGATAGAGTATCCTCTGTAATTTCAACATTTCAAAATTTATAAAATTCATGTTTAAACTTTCAACTCAGTGATGTTCCAAAGAGCATAATCCAAATATTCAATACATCTCCCAAAAAGACTTTCTAGACTCAAAATAGCTTCAAAGTACATCATGACTCAACAAACTTTACAAAAAAAAGGGTCCTCAATCAAAGAGGCCTACCAGAAAAAAAAAATGATCGAGACTTGAATCTACTAACAGCTTGCTACTCAGCTGCTTGTGAATCTGAAAAAAAAAATAAACAACATGTGTCACAAAGACTAAGTGAGGAGACAACAACCACCACCAACTAGAAGAGAAACACACAAAAAAAGCACGAATAATTATTTTACAATCTTGTGGAAATTATATTAAACAATACTGCCAAAAATATAGATATCTCTCAAGTAAAGTATACACACGATAAACTCATTAAACTTGTAATTTAACCGTTCAGGTAGAAATATTAAAAAAATCCAATTTATAGAAAAGTGAAATCACAATGAGCAACAACAAAAAACATAGGAAATCAAATAAATAAGAATATAAATTCTTGAGAACCAAGAGGCGGCTTCATCTCATTGATAGTCATTTCATCCTAAGGGTGGCCTTTCCCTTAGGGGTGACTCCATCTAACGGATAGCCCTCTCCTCTCAATCCCGCAACACATCAATTAGAGAGCTTACATCTCGTTGATAGCCCTCTCCTCCTACGGATGACATCTCTCATAGGGGCGACTCTATCTAACGGGTAACTCTCCCAAATCAAACGAGGTAACTAGGTGCACCTACCGCCGTTAACAAATTCATAATTATAACAACGATTTTCAAAACACATATTTAAAAATAATCTCTCATTTCAATAGTTAAATACTTTATAACTCATAAATAAATCAAACTATTAAAAAAATGTAAAAATATCTATTTATGGAGAAGTAATAAATTCAAATTTTGTAATTATAATAGTTTAGTATACTGACCTAAATTGATTGAGACTTTGAATGGATGCCACTTAGCATATATTTGTGTGTATGAGGTTGTGAGACCATACCTAATAGGGATGTCTTAATCTCATAGAGAGATATGCTTTATTAAATGATATATGGTTTATTAAGTACACCCTCTCTATTCTTGATTTTAATATTAAAATATAATGATATAATAAAGTTACAAAATTATTGATAGATGTTATAATAAAGCTTAAATATTTATTAAATATTATTATTGAAAAAATTATAAATGAATGATGTGTACATATAAAATCCACTTTGGTACTAAAAAAGTTAGGTTCTCCTTTGAATATGTACTCCCTTTATTATTTTTTTAGAATTTAATGTGCATTTTCAGTGTAAATTTATTTTAGATTGACAACCAATAATAACCCGTCTTGTCGACCAAATATCCAATAACTGTTTTTAATTTAAAAACCGTTTAATATGATGTAGTATATTGAATGATTATAATGGAAAGGTAGTGTAAAATAACTTTGGGCTTCTACTATGCACCCCCACACCTAAACCTGCCACCCCCTAATCAATGTGAAGATACAATTTTGCCCTTTTAAATTTCTCATTTTTTCAAAATTTTCGAAATAGGAAAATTTCAAAACTTTCCATATTTGGAAACTTTCCAAATTTAGAAACTTTCGAAACTTTCTAAATATGGAAATTTTCAAAATAAGAATTACATTTCGAAAATTTGGAAAGTTTTCAAATATGGAAACTTTCGAAATTTTCCTATTTCAAAAGTTTTGAATTGTTCGAAAATTCTGGAATTTTCTATTTCGGAAGTTTAGAATTATTCGAAAGTTTCAAAAATTCTAAAAAAATGAGAAATTTAAAAGGGCAAATATGTATTTTTACGTTGATTGGGGTGACAGGTTTAAGTGTAGGGGTGCATGGTAGAATCCTCAATAACTTTGCACTGCCAGTGTATGATCTCAATATTTTTAGAGGTCCGATTCAAATTGAAAAATTGGACTCCTAAAATAACAAAATCCTACCATCAAAATTCTAACATTTGGTAGTCAGTGGTAGTTTTTGGTAGGTTCCAGCTCCTATCACATACTCACAGTGGCAAATTAAATATTTATTCTAGACATAAGATGTAAATATAAAATTTTAGAGTATTCAAAGAAAATTAATATATTAATACAATTTTTCAAAAATTAGAGTATACTATAAAAAAAAAAAATTGAGACTTTATGCCAATATTCTAATTGTAGAGGTTGATAACCGGCCAACATTACTATTAAATAATATTATTTAATAGTCACATTTGCAGAATAATTTTATTTCTATATTTGCAAAATAATTTTATTTCTATTTATTTATCATTTTCAAAGAATTCAATGTATCATTGATTATTGTATGTCAATAATACCCTCACGAGTTTATCACATAAAGAAAATAAATATAATAAATAATTAAGAATAATATTAAAAATAGAAATAATTATATAATATTAACAAGATTTATTTATTGATCAACTTGATCCTCGTGCCTTCTTTTTGACGCAAGTCATAAATATACCTTAGTCTTATTCATTCCTCTCATTATATATAGATCTTGTTTCGAAGTCATCATCACATTCAGACGCATTTTATCAAACACTTACAACTCACAACAGCGTTCCATCAAAAAAATGATCTTAGAAGACGAATCTCTATTCAACTACGCTCTCATCACTCTCTACCTCATAGCTCCACCAACCTTCATCTCCCTCACATTCCTCCAAGCCCCTTATGGCAAACACCATAGACCAGGTTGGGGTCCAAATCTCCCACCATACCTCGCTTGGTTCCTAATGGAAAGTCCCACACTTTGGTTCACCCTTTATCTTTTTCCATTTGGTAACAACTCTTCCAATCCCAAATCAATTCTCTTGATTACTCCTTTTCTCATTCATTACTTCAACCGCACTTGTGTTTATCCACTGAGATTGTTCTTCACAACAACGAAAAACACTTCTAGGTTCCCTTTTAGTATAGCCCTAATGGCTTTTTTGTTCAATTTGTTGAATTCTTATGTTCAAGCTAGATGGGTTTCTCACTACAAGAATTATGATGGTGATGGGTTGTGTTTTTGGTTGGCGTTTCTTTGTGGGGTTTTGGTGTTTTTTTGTGGGATAGGGATTAATGTTTGGTCTGATAAGGAATTGTTGAGGCTGAAAGCGAAAGGGAAAGGGTACGTTGTGCCTAAAGGAGGGTTGTTTGAAGTTGTGAGTTGTCCTAATTACTTTGGGGAGATTTTGGAGTGGTTTGGTTGGGCTTTGATGACTTGGTCTTGGGCTGGATTGGGCTTTTTTGTTTACACTTTTGCTAATTTGGGGCCTAGGGCACGTGCTAATCATAAGTGGTATTTGGAGAAATTTGGAGAGGATTATCCTAAGAAAAGGAAAGCTGTTATTCCTTACTTGTATTGATTTTTATTTTTTATGAATTGTTGTAATTGGGGTGTATAAGTGTATTTTGTAAGTTTTGAGGGATAGAAAATAATGAGGATGTGTTTCTGATGCATTGTAGGGAAACTTCATTTATCTTGGATTGACATGGTTCAATGGAATTTTGTTTATCTTTTTCAAGGTTGTTAAGTGCCAAGTGCCAACTATTTTATGACACCACTTATTCAAAATACACCTTTGTGAAAGAGAAGAACTTGTTATCATAAATCAAATTTTAAGTATACTGATTATGAAACCTTGCTTAATTTTCAGGATTACTTTGTTCTCTTCTCTTGGATGCCGGTTTATTTCAAAAGCGTAATTACTTTCTTCATTTGTTCTTGTTACTTATAATAATAAACAACTTACCAACGTATGAGTCGAGCTCGACTTAGATCCCTGAATCAAGGTTTTAGGTTCGAGTCAAGTAGATGGAAAAGATGTAGTGGCGGTCAGGTTTCCTAATAGAGATTAGTCAACAGCGAAAGCAGTTGATACTTCGCACCTATAATAAATAACATTATGTTGTTGTTTCATATATTGCTTAAAAAATTTGGATACCAGAATGAGCTAGCTTGTATGTAAAACACACAAGTAAAGGTGTATATATTCTTGAAGCTTGGAAATTCAATATTGGACTATTTTTTTTTTCTTCTGTAGGTATATAATGTGAATTTGAAGCAGGCAGCATGGTTTAGTGCAGTTCCATGGGCAACAATGGCATTTTCAGGTTATCTAGCTGGTACTGCATCAGATTTCTTAATCAATGCAGGGTACCCTACAACATTTGTCCGTAAATTAATGCAGGTAACTCTTTCAGCCTCATCATGCATAAGATTGTACTCGTATCTCCATAAGTTAACATTGAACAACCAGCACAAAAAAAAAAAAGAAGAAAGAAACATTTTTAAGATTGTAAAAAATTGTATATTTTCATTTTGAAGCAATTATAGACCAAAAAAATCAGATGAAATTCATATTAACTAATGGAGACTAAAATATGTAACGCCTCTAGTTACAAGACTATAATATTATAGTCAGTCTTGTAACTGGAAGCATTACATTTTTGACATCAGAGCTTATATCATGTAACAACATGTTTACTATTCTATTATTCATGTTTATTTTAGTAATGTATATATGTACAATTACAGACAATTGGATTTATTGGGCCTGCTGTGACCTTGCTATGCTTGAATTATGCAAATACACCAACAATTGCTGCTACACTCTTGACTGCAGCTTTGAGTTTGAGCTCTTTCAGCCAAGCTGGATTTATGCTCAACATACAAGTAAGTCTACAACACACAAAAATGTGCATATACTCTAAAACATTAACCATTATATTATATACTTAAGTCATTTCATTGAACTTACAAATATATAATGAGGCATTAACCTCACATGCTCACACTTTTTACATTTTACATGATCAGGACATTGCTCCTCAGTATGCAGGAATTCTACATGGTAAGAAGTTGAGCAAATTTGTTGGGAATTTTTTTTTCCCTTGTGTTTGGCTTTAATATCTCTCTATTCCATATAATATGCATATCTTTTTGTTTTAGTTTCTATAATTTTCTCTCGTATCAGTTTTAGTCCCTGTAATATTGAAAAAGTTGTTTCTAATCCTTATTGTTTATTTCCTATAAACATTTGTGCATGTTGGAATCAGTCCTCTAATATGCGAACTTATTCATTATAGTCCTTAGAGTATGATATATAGGACTAATTTCAACATTAACAAATACTACAAGGACTAAATCAAAATGATAAAGTGCATAATCGTATTATTATACGATTATTTGGACACAAATTTGGACATTAATAGTGTATAATTATACGATTTTCTATTTTTATTACTTTTTTTTTTCTCTCTCTTTCAATCAAGTCAACACTTATATTAAATGTATTTTATATGGTCTCTTTATACAAGGTCTAGTTTTTGTGTCAAAATATCATTGCTCTAGAATTATCATCAACAAGTTACATGATTATTAAAAAAAAACAAGTTACATGAAAAAAATGGTAGTTTCTACAAGTATTGTAAATCCTATATGATATAATTAATGAGTCATTGGCAACCTAAATTAGTTCTATGTATATACTATTCTAGCCATGTGCGTCATTGTCACGACTCGAAAACTAAACGCCGTGACCGGCGCATAAGCTATATTCATAGCATGGCAAGCCTACCAACTAACTTAACAATTAAGCAACTAAATAGTTCTCAATAACCATTTCGAAAAATATATATAATTTTTCTCGAAATTTCGACAGAGTATCCTTTGTAATTTCAACATTTCCAAATTTATAAACTTTCTGTTTAAAATTTCAACTCAGTCACGTTTCAAAGAGCATAATCTAAATATTCAATACATCTCCCAAAAAGACTTTTTAGACTCAAAATAGCTGCAAAATACATCATGACTCAACAGACTTTACAAAAAGGGTCCTCGATCAAAGAGGCTTACCAAAAAAATATGATCGACACTTGAATCTACTAACAGCTTGCTACTCAGTTGCATGTGAATCTGAAAAAAATAAATAACATGAAGGGTAAGTCACAAAGACTTAGTGAGGAGACAACAACCACCACCAACTAGAAGGGAAACAAAAAAGGCACGAATAATTATTTTACACTCTTGTGGCAATTATATTAAATAATACTGCCAAAAATTTAGATAACTCTCAAGTAAAGTATACACACGATAAAATCATTACTTGCAATTTAGCTAAAAATATTTAAAATCCAATTTATAGAAAAGTGAAACTACAATGAGCAACAACACAAAAAGTCATAAATCAAACAAGACAAAATATAAATTCTTGAGAACCAGGAGGTGGCTTCGTCTCATTGATAGCTCTTTCCTTCTAAAGGCGGCCTTTTCCTTAGGGGTGACTTCATCTAACTGATAGTCCTCTCCTCTCAATCTTGTAACGCATCATCACATATAAATTAGGGAGCTTACATCTCGTTTATAGCCTTCTCTGCCTACGGATGACATTGTCACTTTCTTAAAAAAAGGGCAACTACAATTCAAACCCTTTTTCTTGTAATTGACATTGTCACTTCAGAGTTAATTCAATTTCATTATTTTACAATTCTCTTTCCAATATTCATTCTTCATTTTTCTCAAACACTTGACATCGATAGCCAGAGTTACGAATAGGGAAACACGAGAGCTTTTGAGGTAAATTGATTTGGGAAGCACGAATGCGAGTGAACATTCTAGAATGCAATGATGAATAGTAATGACAATTTTCCAACAAATCTACCAATTCTTGATGGCAAGAACTAGGTAAGGTGGTGTGCACTGATGAAAGTACTCTTTGGTGCTCAAGATGCACTTGATGTAGTACAAGGAGGATATGAAGCATTGGATGAACATCCTATAGAGGCACAAAGTTCAGCCTTGAAAAATTCAAAGAGAAAAAGATTGTAAGGCTCTTTTCTATATTCATCATTGTGTCAACACCAATAACTTTTAAAAGCTTTCAGAAGTATCTACATCAAAGGAGGCGTGTGATATCTTGCTAAAGTATCACATAGGTGGGAAAAGTCAAGAAAGCTAAGTTGCAGTCATTAAGAAGGAAATTTATGTTGTTGCACATGGAAGAAGAAAAGATAACAAATTACTTATCAAAGTTTCTTACTCTTGTCAATCCAATGAAGAGTTGTGGAGAGAAGATTGCAAATCAAAAAATCATTAAAAAAAGTTATGTGAACTTTGTCCCTTCAATTTGATTTTATTGTGGTAGCAATAAAGGAATCTAAGGATATAAGTACTATGAAGATTAAAGAACTTTAAACTCATTAGAGGCTCATGAAATGCATGTAAGTGAAAAGGGAGTTGAAAGATCAATAGACCAAACCCTTCAAGCTCAAATAACAAAGAAATGTGGCAATGAGAAGAAGAAGTTGAAGCAAGGTAAAGGAAAGTTCAAAGGTGGAAACTGGTCCAAAAATAAAGGAAGGGTTAAGACTGGTAACAAGACTAAATCTTCAAAGAAATGTGGATCTTCCAACAATCATGGAAAGAAAATGAAGTATGACAAAAGAAATTCAGTGTTGGAAGAATGACGAAAGAAGTATGACTAAATCTTCAAAGAAATTCAGTGTTACAATTATGAAAAATTTGGTCATGATGCTGATGGATGTTGGCATGAGAAAGGAAAGAAGACACAACAAAGTGAGTAGGAAGCAAATATGGCTCATGACAATGACTTAGACTTTAAAGCAATCTTGCTGATGGTAACAACCTATGAAGGTAATCCAACTTGTGAAGATTGGTACTTAGATATATGTTGTTCCAATCACATGACAGGGCACATAAAGTGGTTGGCAGACTTGGATATAAGTAAGAAAACTAATGTAAGACTTGCATACAATAGGAATCTAATGGCTGAAGATATGGGAAACACAACCATACAGATAAAGGATGGTAAGACAATAATGATTAAGATGTCTTATTAGTTCCTGAAATGAAATGCAACCTAATGAGTGTAGGTCAACTGGTGGAGAAAGGTTTCTCTTCGATCATGAAGAAGGATTCTATGCAATTGTATGATCCAAGTGATAAGCTTGTGTTGAAGTCTCTTTTTTCAAAGAATAAGACTTTCAAATGTAACATTAAAATTGCACGAGTGCAATGTCTATCAGCCACAACACAAGAACAACAAAGTTGGCTATGGCATTTGAGGTATAGACGTTTATGTTTTAGGAGTTTAAGTCAATTAAGTTCTAAAGACATAGTGTTAGGAGTTCCTAAAATTGAGGTGTGGACACTTATGTTTTAGGAGTTTAAGTCAATTAAGTTCTAAAGAAATAGTGTTAGGAGTTCCTAAAATTGATATTCATGTTAAAACTTGTGAATTATGCATTAAAGGTAAACAAAGTAGATTGCCTTTTGCATCTAGTGTGCCTATGAGAGCTTCAATTGCATTGAATGTTGTTCATTCATATATATATATATATGTGGACCATTTGACGTTCCATTATTGGGGGGTGGGGGCAATAAATACTTCATATCTTTTGTTGATGAGTACATTATGGTGTTGTGGTTGTATACAATAAAGCTTTAGAGGTGGTTAAGTAGTTCAAAATCTTGGTTGAGAAGCAAAGTGATAAGACAATCAAGGTGTTGAGGATTGATGGTGAAAGGGAGTACACCTAAAAGGATTTTGAGAAGTTTTATAAGAATATGGTATTGTGCATGAGGTCACAACACCTTATACACCCCAACATGATGAGCTTGAAGAAAGAAGGAATAAAACTATTCTTGACATGGCTAGAAGCATGATGAAGCAAATGTCTATGCAACACAAGTTCTGGGGGTGAAGCAGTGACTACTGCAACTTGCATTCTTAATAAGTGTCCACTAAGAAGCCACAACTGAAAGTTCCTGATGAAATGTGGTCTGGAAGGAAGCCAAGTGTAAGTCAATTGAGAGTGTTTGAATCAAAGCATATTCCTAATGTCAATAAAAGCTAGGGGGACAAGAGTGAGTCAATTATACTAGTATGGTATCACCCTATTGGTTCCTACAAACTTTATAATCCTAGGACTCACAAGGAATTTTTTAGTAGATGTAATGATAAAAGAATCACAAACATGTAATTGGGATACAGAAAATGAAGAGCACAAAGGAATTGGTCCAGTCATACTAGAGGATAAGCTCAATGATAGTTCAGAGGCTTCAAAAGCTGATGAAACTAAAGCAAACAATATAAATGAAGAAACTATTCTAGAATAAAGGCCATTAAAGACAGAGACAAATACCAAATAGGCTTACAGACTATGAAGTGCTGCTTGATACTGCAGTAAATGATGAAGGAGAGTAAACGACGA
Organism: Cicer yamashitae; assembly: GCA_037974755.1. Lineage (NCBI taxonomy): Eukaryota > Viridiplantae > Streptophyta > Magnoliopsida > Fabales > Fabaceae > Cicer > Cicer yamashitae. The sequence continues at coordinate 8,891,730 of JBBPBQ010020321.1, read as the reverse complement.
AGTTGATAAAACTGAAGTAAACAGTATAAATGAACATGTAACACATACTTCGATAGATTCGTTATGTTCATATATTTGTCCCGATGAAAGTATACAATACAAGTTAAGGCCACTAACAATGTGTCTTGAGATGCATTTTGAAGATTAAAATTGAGTTCCCAAAATGCACCAACCAATAATTTGTTTACAATTCTTGAGTAGGATATATTTTGAAAGCATCTAAACAAATAAGAAAATCCAATTTTCATTAGTCTCGTGTTACACGCTTATTGTTAATAAATATACATGTCACGTTAGAAGTTAGAAACTAATCTTTTGAGCTACGGAGATCTCCCAACAGATGCTCTTCTTTACAGAACAGTCAGCGATTGAATCCATTACCACATGCTTAAGAGACCTTTTATCTTCTTATTGTGGCACACCATATTGGTGATCACATGTAAGGTTAATAAAATCGAGTGTTAACACGTAAATTCGTATAAATTTACATTTTCAAGTACAAGAAATGCATCAACTCACTGATAGATTCAAAAATTGGTAAATTCTCTTTGAAGACTAATTATCTAAAGTAAATTAGCGAATTTAGAGTAAATTTGGATGAATTCAGCGTATATAGTGTTTTTACCCAATTATTAAACTAGGCAAAATTTTTTAAGACCAAATTAAAAAATCCTCTTTTTTCGCTCTTCTCCAACAAACCAATACGTTTTAGTTTAAGTTTGACTTCTCAAACATGTTTGTTCAGCGTACCCATCTTCTATTTGCTTCTGAACTAATTTGATACAAGATTATGATTGTGACATTTTCATATGGAGATTTTTTATATTTTTGCTTTATAATTAAGTTGAAAGTTTGGATTATTGATGTATTTATGGTATTATACAAGTTTATATGTCATGCATATATTAATTTTCATATGAAGTAAATTTGATGAATTTGTTGAAGTAAAAATATTTTTGATATGTGTTTTAATGACAACAAACTTTATGAAATAAATGTTAAGTTTTCTAAATGGTGATCTACTGATGTTTGCATTTGAGTGTTTGTCGAAAGAACAGAAGTGGTCAAGCTTGAAGCCACTCACATAAACAAGTGCATTGTATCAACTCAACAATGAAAGAATTGAGGAGCCTAATTCATAAATATAAATATGATTATCCTAAGCCGAGGATGATCATCGCAATATGTTGCATTTCAATCACACATAAAATCTCTTGGAAAAAGTCAAGAAAAACTATGGGTCAAGATGTGTCTATATGAAAATTAGAGGATGAATAATCTAGATCCGAGGATGAATATTTTCACAATCTTATATCCGAGGATAAACTCGAGGATGGACATTTATCACAATCTTAGATCCGAGGATAAATATTTATTAAAAATTTTATCTCACAATTATTGAAAAAGTAATTGTCAAAAAAGTACAATGGGACAAAAATTGACAAGTTGTTCACATTATTCAATGTTTACCAAAAGTAAACATAGAAGTGACATCACATCAATCACGTACTCTTATGTGGAAGCCAAGAATTTTCATCATCACACTTAACATAATATCAGGATGGACTTTCGAAAAAATCATCCTTTCATTAATAAAAATGAGGTCTTATGTGAACAATGCAAAAACAATATGTCAACACTGTTCAAATTTGTACAAAAGCCTTTGAAGTAAGACAAACACATCAATCGTGATTCCCAAGGCATTGGAAACAAGAAGGAACATTCTCATCAATAATAGATCAATAGCATAATAAAAATCTATTTTACAAATCATATTCTAGGAGGTTACCTAACAAGTAAAAAAGGTGTCAACATGTTTACACCAAATTCCAATAATCACATATTGGAAAGAAAGACATACAATTATCTCTCAAAGACTTACAAAGATCCGAGGATGATCATCCATGAACATCCTTAAAATCAGGCACATCAGATGATGAATACAATCTCAAAATGAGGATAGACGCAGAGGATATCCTCATAACAAATTTGACACATACAAAAAAGTACAAAGGTACAAAAATGTGAAGTACTTGACATGAAAGACACACTGGTCAAAGTGGTTGGAAAAGGGAAAACAAAAAGCAACAATCACATCAAGACTCAATAAAATAGAAACTCCATCCTCGTACTTAAATCAGACCTAAGGATAGACGCAAAGGATAAATAACACTTGCGAGAGGATGAATTTATGTTCTCTATGTCAGAGGATAAACAATACTGAAGAGATGATGAATTTATGTCCCCTATGTCAGAAGGTAAACAACACAAAAGAGAGGATGAATTTATATCCTCTATGGTAGAGGATAAACAACGCAGAAGAGAGGATAAACTTTTGTTGTCTGTTCATCCTCGTACATGGGAAAATGAGTAAAAATACCAAAGTACACAAAGTGATGTCATTGACTCTTAAAGCAAGACACTACAGTTGTTGGGAAAGAAAAAAGTCAAAAAACATAAGTCACATCAGAATTAATAAAAGCTTCATCCTCCTACAACTCAGATCAGAGGATAGACTACGACACTCATCCTCTCAGCATACTTAACAAGAGGATAAAAGCTAAATGGAAGTTTTGCAAATAAAGACAAGTCCAAGGAAACTTAGCAAAGTCTTCAACAACTATATCTTGCTAACCCATATGTTTGAAGCTCCAAAGACAATTATAAATAGAGAAGTATTAATCTTCAAACATCAAGAGAATCATCTACAAGAAAACATCCGAGTTATTCAAGCTTATCATCATTCTCTTCATTCTACACACTCTTCCAAACTTAAACATATATGAGGATCATTTTTATTGAGTGTGTTATATACAACTTCAAATTAATATCTTATTTTAGAAAGTTGTAATTTGATCTCAAACAAATCAAACATATTACTACTTGTATATCCTCAAGTTGATATAAACTTGAGTTATTTTGTAAGTCTGTCGAGGCTAGTAAAAATACAGTTTTGTAAGCTTGGTGAAGCTAAGAAAATACATAGTTGAAAAGGTGAAGATCAGAGGACGAGTTTCTGAGCACTAGTGAAAATCTCACAAAGCTGTGAGGATTGGAGTAGCCTATATTAGGTGAACCAGTATAAATTCTGTGTGTGAATCTTCTTAAGCTCTATTCTCTTAATATTTATTTTATTCATACCATTAGCACACTTATCATACATATTTCAAACTCATATTATTCTTTTTTAGATCATCATCAATAATAGGAGTATTATCTTCATTTAATCATCCTCACTCCAAAGTCAACTTGAGAGGATAATATTAGTGCATGAACTAAATTTTAAAAAGGATCACAATTCAACCCCCCCTTCTTGTGACATTCACTTTTACTTTAAAATTTATGTATCGAATCCACCTTGACAATAAATTTACTTAAAAACTCGAGTTTGACAATTTTGATCACAAGTTGACATTCTTAATAAATATTAATTTGTGAGAGTTGTATGGTATTAAGTCAAATTACATTTAAACCTAAAATTATTATCAATGTATAAGATATTGTGTTCATTATGTCCAAAATAATGAAAATGACACATATAAGCTTTAACTTGATGCAACATAGCAAAATGGGTTCCCTTATAAACTATCACTAATAGGCAGAGTCTTATGTCTTATTATTTGTTTAAGGTTGTGTAATAATTTGGACTCTTGCAATCTAAAGAGTGTTGTAATTAAGTCAAAAAATAGTAAATGTTAGTGTTGCTAGAAAAAAACTGTTGAGTTTGATATAATTGTAGCATGTGTAATTAGTGATATAAATAAGGACTGCATTGTATAATCGTACAATACTAAGTTAATTCGATTTCATTATTTCATAATTCTCATTCCATTGTTCACTCTTCGTTTTTCTCAAAGTGAGTGTGTGAGTTGCACTAACAAGTTGACATTGATATCCAGGGTTACGAATCAAGGAAACACGAGAGCTTGTGAGGTAAATTGATTTAGGAAACACAAGTGTGAGTGAATATTCTTGAATGTAGTCATGAATAGTATTGACAATTTTCCAATTAATCTACCAGTTCTTGATGGCAAGAACTGAGAGATGTGGTGTGCACTGATGAAAACACTATTTGGAGATCAATATGTGTTTGATGTGGTACAAGGAGGATATGAGCAATTGGGCGAACATCATGTAGAGGCACAAATATCAACATTGAAAGAAAAAAGAATGTAAGGCTATTTTCTATATTCATCGTGTAGTACCTCAATTTTGTCCGACCAATTAAAAATGATTAAAAAAATAAATAATAATATGTTTAATAAATATTTTACAAGTATTATTTTAAAATCTAAAAATTCATTATTTTACACATCTGGCCCCATTTTGAGTCCATATTTATCTAACTATTCTTGTTACATTACACCAAAAATAAAAATAAATTTTAAAAAACAAAACAAAAAATTGTATTATTCCTCCTCTTTTTTCTCTGTGGCAGCGCCTATTCCCTTTCAGCCACGTTTTTTCTTCTCCTTTTTTACTAATAATGTTATAATCTACACCAAGTATACACACAAACACAAAGTTCAACCACCTTTTTTTCCTCTTCTATCCCTACACACTTCCATAATTTCTGCAAAAAAACATTAGAAAAACCAGACATCAATTTATCTCATGGACACAAAGATTCATCCTTGTAGTATATAAATTGAGACAAAAATTAAAGGAAGAAAGGGAAGAAAAGAAAAAAAGAGAGATTCTGAAACAAAAATGAAGTTCAACATAGAGGAAACAACAACCCAACTCCATCCTCAAAATCATATATTTCAAAATTAAAAGAAAAAATAGAAAACGAGAAACATAAGGCATCACCGACATTTCAACTTCCACCGGTAACCACCGCCACTCTCATGTTTGTTCTGTTCTCTATCCCTTTACTAAAACACTTGCTTTAGTTTTCTTGTCCTGATTTCACATTTAAAATGAAAACTTTTATTTGCTGGTTTTTGATTTCACATTTAGAATGAAATGATGACTTATATGAAGTTTATATTAAAATTAAAAATGAGATTTTTGTTAAGTTGATTTATTGAAACTTGAGTTTTTGAAACGATGCCTTTTCTGTTCTGAAACGATGCTTGCCTTTTTGTTCTGAAACGATGCTTGCCTTTTTGTTCTGAAACGATGACTTATTGTTGCCTTTCTATTATGAAACGATGCCTATTGCCTTCCTATTGCCTTTCAGTTCTAAAATGATGCCTTTCAGCTTTTACTTTATTAAATTATTATTTATTTATGTTTTTTTCAAAAAAATAAATTCAAGTTAAATATTGCTTCAAATTATTTACATAATTGTGATAACTTGATAGTTTTAAAACTCGTTTTTATTTTATTTTTTAAATAGTTATACAAAAAAATTATTTTAAAGTGGTTAACTAGATGTGACATCTTTTTAGTCATTGAGTTTTTAAGACACAAATTGTACAACTTGATAGTCTTAAAACTCGTATTTTTGAATAATTATTCAAATCAAACAAACCCATTTTTTTTCGTCAAAACTTTTTATTTTTAACAACAAAATAAACTTTCTTTAAAAAAAAAAAAATCAACATATCCACATTTTCTATTTAAGAACTATGTAGCTTTGATTTCTCCCGCACCGGGAGATACGTAGGAGCAAGATCGCACTCTTGTCAAGCATAGAAAAAAAAAATATTTTTTTCTTATATTTTAAATACACTAATATCTCTAGATTATTTTAAAAAAAGATTATATTTGCATTAAAAAAAAGGGGGAGATATAAATTTATATAAGTCAACATTAATTTTTGCACAATTAATTATAGTTAACCGTATTTTAACGGATGTCGTAGAGTGCTAATACATTCTCTACGCATAATCGACTCCCGAACTTAAATTTTGATTTCAAAGTCCATTTATTTATTTTAAGGGTTTTCCAATATTTTTCATATTTTAAATAAATTTTGGTGGCGACTCCAATGAATTCGAAAAACACTCGAAATTTTAGGCCGCGACACATCATAATGTCAACACCGATAACTTTGAATTTTTTTTAAAAGTATCTACATCAAACGAGGCATTAAATATCTTGGTAACAAATCACACATGTGGGAAAAGTCAAAAAAGTTAAGTTGTAGTCATTAAGAATGAAATTTGAGTTGTTGCACATGGAAGAAGAAGAAACGATAGCAAATTACTTCTCAAAGTTGCTCACTTTTGTCAATCAAATGAAGAGTTGTGGATAGGAGATGGAAAATCTATTAGAACTAGCCCTCAACAATTTATTTATTTTTTGTTATTATTTGTATCATGACACTTACTATTATCTATATAGTAATATGAGACATTTTAATTTAATATGTAGATTTATTTAAAAATAATAAATTCATTAGAATAGTTAGTTTGTTTAATGGAACATTATGTTGGATCTTTCGTTGGGGGTATGCTGCAAATCTTGAACAAGAAGATGATGAACTTGATGATGATGAAGGTTGCACAAGTAAATTCCAAAGCATGTGTATCACACTAAGCTTTAGGTTCGATTCGCCCCCACCAATCTATATATATTGGATGCAAACGGGTTAACCGGCGAATCCCCTTCAGGATACTTTGGAATCCTTGAAGTGAATTGCACATTCACATCAAGCGTATCTTTCAATAGTATGTTACAAAATAATGTTTCCTACTCTTCACTTATGCATGAGAAGAATAAGATGAATCAGAATATAAGAATGGGTGAGAAAAGTGGATGACAATTTCTAAATTATCGTCTTTTCATTATGTTCAAAGTGACACTATTTATAGAAAAATAATGTCACTTGAGAAAGAGGTACAATCCTTGGTTCTGCCATTCTGTTTCGCGAAAAGATATATCTATATATTGTTCCATTATTGACTGAAGTGTTGCACTGGTCTGGTGGTTGATCAGCGCCTCTATTCGCGCATGACTTGGGTTCGAACCATCCATTGCGCCTTTCCATTTTTAATCAACACTTGTGCCTTTTCACAAAGGAATTTATTCAAAAAGAGAAGGCACACTTGCGCCTTTTCACAAAGGAATTTATTCAAAAAGAGAAGGCACATGCGCGGATCGGACCTTGTTGTGACACACAAAGAACACAACTACTAAACCAACAACAATATCATGTCAATTATAACCAATTATAGATACATATATTCATCCATATTTTGGAAATATCTCACAATTCCCCACCATTTTCAAAATATACTTAGTCCCATAATTTTGGAAATATCATGGTTTCAGATAATGGTATCTTACGATTTGAACCACTACTTAGTAAGCTATGGGTTTCACTTATCCCGAATAGATTGGTAGACAAGCTTTGAACAAGTTATTCATTAGAACAAGTGTGCACAACTTACACATGAAATCTCGGTACTATCGAAAGAATTATAAAGATGACACATTTGATAAGGCCTTGTGTCATGTACCCTTTTGATGAGAATTTAAGAGTCAAGCCCTTTAACTCTTTGAAGCGGCCTCACTTCATCCTCACATAGGTAGACTATATCAGAAATACACCTATAATATGTATTTTAGCAAATTTATGCTATATGTCTATTAAGAGTAAAACTCAACCTTCCAACTTTATACTTTATGGTCCAAGTACTTTCAACCTTTGGGATGTATCTATATTCAAGTACTTGCAATCATTCTAATAGTGTACTTTTATCATTGAACTCAAGACTTGATGTTACTCAAGTGTGAGTCGATTTTCCACCATTGACGATTAATTAGATATGGGCTTGATTCCCATCCCCAATGATGTCTTCAACACCATGTCCCTTGTCATACCTTTCGTCAAAGGATCTGCAAGATTCTTTTCAGTTCTTACAAACACTATGGATATTACTCCATTTAAAATTAAATCATTTACATAGCTATGTCTTAGACCAATATGTCTAGATTTTCCATTATATACTTGGCTATATGCTTTGGATAGTATAGATTGACTATCACAATGTATGGATACCGGTGTCATTGGCTTTGGCCAAATTGGTATCTCATACAACAAATTTCTTAGTCATTCTACCTCTTTACTACTTGCAGCTAGAACAATAAATTATGCATCCATGGTGGTGTCGGCAATGCAAGTTTGTTTCTTTGAACCCCAAGAAACTGCACATCCACCAAGGTTGAAGATCCATCCACTTGTGGAAGCATAATCCTCAACATGATTTATCCAACTAGCATCTGTATATCCTTCCAAAACTGAAGGATATCCACTATAGATTATACTATAGTTAATTGTTCATTTCAAATATTTTAATACTTTATTAATAGCATGTCAATGTTCTTTACTTGGATTGCTTGTATACCGACTTGATCTTTCAATAACATATGTTATATCAGGTCTGGTACAAGTCATGACTTACATCAAACATCCAATTACCTTTTATATTCTTGATAGTGTTGAACAACTACCACCAAACTATGACACTTTTTCTATTTAATCTCTTCACATTGTATCACATACAATTAATAAACATTTCAATTATCACATACACAAATTTTTATGTCATTCTACCTTTTGCTATATTTAATAAACATCTCAATTTAAAATTCTAATTCTCTTTTCAATATATCCAAGTTCAAGATATAATAATACATTGAATGCATTAAATATATATTGCCACAAGCTAACAAAACATGATCATAAAAATTTCTCATAATCAAATATTATAAGGTGGGTCCAAACATGTAAGTCATCTACTCCTTAGCAAATAAGAATTTATTTCATTTCTATTAAAGAAACCATATTTTCATAGTTATATTATAACTAGTACATGCATCATAAATTCTATTTGTTAATTCAAGTTTCATATTTAAATATGTTCTATGGTAAATCCAAATAAGTATCACAATAGAAAATAAACAATGAATAAAATCATTAAGATTTTCTATTACTTTCTTCCAACAACATTTGTCAACTTACAATAATTCCAAATATATACCCAAATTATTGTTAATCTCAAGATAACAAATAAACAAATACTTTCATACTATTATGTCCATGTAATATGATATCATCAATTCTAAATATAAAAACTTGTAGCATGAAATAACAATATAATTAAAACATATACTTGATATTTATAATAATTCATATATCCACTAGTTTTCATATCAAAATAAATTGAGAGTATATGCTAAGTATGCATCATAAACCAAACATATACATACTTATCAAGATTTAAGAGACCAAAATTATAAATAAATTTTCTTCCACCGGTCAATCATAAATTCTTGTTCTTAGTCTAAAAACATCAACCATAGATAAACAAAAATTTCATCAAAACATGTTATCTCTAATTGCATATTATTAATTTTCCACATCCTATCTCCATATTATTATATATGCATCCGAAAAGGAAAATTTATTATATATGTATTTCAAACATGAATTTAATATATAAATGTATTAACAATAAATAACTTCCAGTGCTGAACCATGAATTTTCATATGTAATTATTTCCAAAACTTTAATTAATTTTTAAAATCCAAACAAGTAAAATTCATGCATAAACCATATTAAATTCACATACTTGAATATATTCTAAATCATGCATATCAATCTAACCACATGTTAAATTTAACATAAACAAATATAATTACTTTGGAGAACCACATATGAATTTAGAACTTCAAAATATCATATATATTCATATAAATTAAATGTGTACCTTTCGCCATAGTCAAGAAAATCCATCTCCTTTAAAAGTTGCAGTCATAAATAAATTTGATAATCGAAAATCGAACCTAAAGATTGTTGGATCTTTCGTTGGGGGTATGCTGCAAATCTTGAACAAGAAGATGATGAACTTGATGATGATGAAGGTTGCACAAGTAAATTCAAAAGCGTGTGTATCACACTAAGCTTTAGGTTCGATTCGCCCCCACCAATCTATATATATTGGATGCAAACGGGTTAACCGGCGAATCCCCTTCAGGATACTTTAGAATCCTTGAAGTGAATTGCACATTCACATCAAGCGTATCTTTCAATAGTATGTTACAAAATAATGTTTCCTATTCTTCACTCATGCATTAGAGAAGAATAAGATGACTCAGAATATAAGAATGGGTGAGAAAAGTGGATGACAATCTCTAAATTATCGTCTTTTCATTCTGTTCAAAGTGACACTATTTATAGAAAAATAATGTCACTTGAGAAAAGAGGTACAATCCTTGGTTCTACCATTCGGTTTCGCGAAAAGATATATCCATATATCATTGCATTATTGATTGAAGTGTTGCACTGGTCTGGTGGTTGATCAGCGCCTCTATTCGCACATAACTTGAGTTCGAACCATCCATTGCGCCTTTCCATTTTTAATCAATAGTTGCGCCTTTTCACAAAGAAATTTATTCAAAAAGAGAAGGCATAGGCGCGGATCGAACTCAGGACCTTGTTGTGACACACAAAGAACACAACCAACAACAATATCATGTCAATTATAACCAATTATAGATACATATATTCATCCATATTTTGGAAATATCTCACACATTAAGTGTGACTTAATTGTGATACCCCATTGAGTATAATGACAATATTCTAAAACTGTCTGTAGTCAAGTTTTAATGTTAAATGAGACAACAATAATGCATAGAGACTATTATGTGAGTAGACTGATGATCACATCATATGAGTCATGGATATGAGATATCAAGTCTTCAACTAGGTATAAATATTATGATTAATATTTGTACTAGATTGATCCACTATTAGAACGTTACATAATAGTTATGCAAGTGTCATTAACGATTCTCATGTGACCATAGTGAGTAGTCATTTGACTTGAAGTCACTACAATCCCTACTTTTAAAGTTTTATACTTTGAGACCATCATATATTATCTGTAATAGAACAATCATAATGGTGGTTATTGGGTCTAGAATAAACCATGTAAATGGATGTGAGTAATGTAGATATGATTCATCCCTCCTTCATAATAGGAGTTGTGTCTTGGGTCTCTCGATAAAGTGATAAAGTGATATGTGAAATGTGCGTGACCACGTCAAAATGGACCAATATAAAATATTGGGTACATTAGTGATCACACATATACTTAGGAATTGAGAAACAAATTGTTGGACCTAAAAAGGATGACACTTTTTTATGTCTTGTGTTCAATTAAGACATTTGGATGAAGGGGCATTTACCGTGCAATAAATAGAGGTCACGGTAAGGTTAAAATTGTATCATCGATTTTCTTATTAATTTGGTAGCAATGATGCATTGCTAGATGCCACTCAATATTTATAATATTTTATATTATTTTAATATTTTATATTATTTCCAATTAAGTGAGAGACTATAGGGTCACACGATAGAACAATTAAATCAGAAAGTAAAAATTTAATTAAATAAAATGAATTGAACTTGTAGCGTACAAAATCCACTATGGCAGTAAAGTAGAATGGAGCTATATATATATATAATATTGTGTCTCTTCTTAATCTAACCATAAAATCATTCTTACTATAGCGATCAGCTAGCACCGAGTTAACCGTTCACGTGGACTGAGTAGAGACACTACTATATCGTGGTGTTGATGATTTATCCTCATCGACACTTCAAGAAGTAAACACATAAAACTCATGTGAAATATTGTACGTGCGTGATCCATGACAATAGATAATTTTCGCTCTTGAGAATGATTTTAAAATTGTTTTAATATATATCTCTTGATTTCCCAACAAGATCAACAAATCATAGAAAAGGTGATGTGAACTTTGACCTTTCAATTTGATTTTATTAAGTAGCAATAAAGGAATCCAAGGATGTAAGTACTATGAAAATTGAAGAACTTTAAAACTCATTGCAGGCAGGCTCATGAACTGCATCTAATTGAAAAGGGAGCATAAAGATCAATAGACCAAGCCCTTCAAGCTCAAACAACAAAGAAATTGGCAATGAGAAGAATAAGTTGTAGAAAGTTAAAGGAAAGTTCAAAGGTGGGTGTGGTCTAGTAATAAAGGAAAGGCCAAGACCGATGATAAGACTGAATCTTCAAATAAAGGTGGTTCTTCTAACAATCATGGAAAGAAAAAGGAGTATGACAAAAGGAAAATTCAGTGTTACAATTTGAAGAATTTGGTCATTATGATGATGAATGTTGGCATGGGAAAGGAAAGAAGACACAACAAAGTCAGTAGGAAACAAATATGACTCATGATAATGATGCAGACTCTAATGCAATCTCGCTAATGGTAACAACCTGTGAAGGTAATCTAACTTGTGAAGATTGGTACCTATGGAGTATGTTCCAACCACATGACAAGGCACAAAAAGTGACAGACAGACATGGATACAAGAAATAAAACTAATGTAAGACTTCCAGACAATAGAAATCTAGTGGCTGAAGGTATGGGAAACTCAAATATAAAGAGAAAGGATGGTAAGACAATAGTGATTGAGAATGTCTTATTAGTTCCTGGTATGAAATGCAATTGTATGATCTAACTGATAAACTTGTGTTGAAGTCTCTATTGTCAAAGAATATGACTTTCAAGTGTAGCATTAAAACTGTGTGAGTGCATTGTCTACCAGCCACAACACAAGAATAACAAAGTTGGCTATGGAATTTGAGGTATGGACACTTAAACTTTAAGAGCTTAAGTCAATTAAGTTCTAAATAGCGTTATGAGTTCCTAAAATTGATATACTTGTCAAAGCTTGTGAATTCGACATTAAGGGTAAACAAAGTAGATTTCCTTTTGCATCTAGTGTGCCTATGAGATCTTCAGTTGCATTGAATGTTGTTCATTCAAATATATTTGGACCATTTGATGTTTCATCTTTGGGGGGCAATAAATACTTCATATGTTTTGTTGACGAGTATACTACGAAAATGTGGTTGTATACCATAAAGCTTAAAAGTGAAGCTTTATAGGTGGTTAAGTAGTTCAAGATCTTGGTTGAAAAGCAAAGTGATAAGACAATCAAGGTGTTGAGGACTGGTGGTGGAGGGGAGTACACCTCAAAGGATTTTGAGAAGTTTTGCAAGAATCATGGTGTTGTGCATGAGGTCATAACACCTTATATACCATAACATAATTGGCTTGTAGAAAGGTGGAATAGAACTATTCTTGACATGGCTAGAAGCATGATGAAGTAAAATTCTATGCCACACAAGTTTTAGGGTGAGACAATGACTACTGAAGGTTATATTCTTAATAATTGTCCCACTAGAAGCTACAATAGAAAGTTCTTGAGAAAATTTGGTTTAGGAGGAAGCCAACAGTAAGTCACCTAAGAGTGTATGGACAAGAGTGAGTTAATGGTACTATTAAGATATCACCCTACCGGTTTCTAAAAGTTATATAATGCTAGGACTCATAAGGTTGTTTTTAGTAGAGATGTAATGGTAAAAGAATCATAAACATGACATTGGGATATTGAAAAAGAAGAGCTTAAGGGATTTGGTCCAGTCACACTAACGGATGAGTTTAGTGATAATTCAAAGGCTTCCAAAGCTGGGGAATTTGAAGTAAACAATATAAATGAATAAACTATTCTAGAACCAAGGCCAGTAAGATAGATAAATACCAAATAGGTTTGGAGACTGTGAAATATTGTCTGATAATGTAGTAAATGATGAAAGAGAGCTGATTAAGTTTGCTCTCTTGGTTGATGTAGAACCTATCAACTATGAGGAGGCCTTGCAAAGTAATGTGTGGAAGAAGGCCATGAGGAAATAACTGCATGAAATTAAGAGAAATAACACCTAGGAGCTAGTGGAATTGCCAAGCAAAGAAAGACCTATTGGTGTTAAGTGGGTATTCAAGGTGAAATTGTGGTGAAGTATAAAGCAAGATTGGTGGCTAGAGACTTGTTACAAAGGTATGGTCTAAATTATTTTGAAGTTTTTGCTCTTGTTGCTAGACATGAAACTATAAGACTTGTGTTAGCCTTAGCATGTAGTAAGAAGTGGTCATTATTCCATCTTGATGTTAAGTAAACTTTTCTTAATGGAATCCTTGAAGAAACAATCTATGTGAGCGAGCCCCCTGGTTTTGTAACGAAAGGAAGTGAGAGATTGGTATACAAACTCCATAAAGCCTTGTATGGTCTTAAACAAACATATAGGACTTGGAATAAAATGATTGATCAATTCTTAATTCAACTTAGTTTTTATAAATGCATTGTTAAATATGGAGTATATGTGACGAATAAAAGGGAAGCTAGTATGTTGGTCATATGTTTTTATGTTGATGATTTACTTGTAACTGGAAATGACTCAAAGGAGATTGAAAAGTTTAACGTTCAGATGAAGACACAATTCAAGATGACTAATTTAGGAGAACTTTCATACTTTCTTGGAATGGAATTTATGAGAACTGAGAAAAGTATAATACTAGATCAACAAAAATATGTTGTTGGGATGTTTAATATGGAAAATTTTAAGCCTGCACCTACACCTGCTGAAGTGAGCTTAAATTAAAGTTGGAAGCAAGTGATGAAGAAAAGGTGAATGCTACTAAATTTAAACTATTGGTTGGATCACTAAGATACCCATGCGATAATAGACCTGACATTTGTTTTTTGCAGTAGGTATGGTCAGTAGATTCATGAGTGAGCCCAGAAAACCACACCTGTTAGCTGCAAAATGTATCCTGAGGTATGTTAAAGGAACAAGCAGAAGTGGTTTTATGTTTCCTGTGAAAACAAATGTGATTTAGGAAGGAGTGATGGGATGCTCAAATTTAGATTGGTGTGGAGATAAGGTATCTAAAAGGAGCACTTATGATGATTTGTTCAGGTTTCAAGGTGCACCAATCTCTTGATGCTCAAAGAAACAACCAATTACAGCTCTATCTTCTTGTGACGCCAAGTACATAACAGAAGCTTATGCAACTTGACAAGCAATTTGGTTAGACTCATTGATGAGTGAGTTGAATTGTGATGTTAAGAGACCATTGCAGTTGTTGATTGATAACAAGTCAACCATCAATCTCACAAAAAATCCAGTCTCACATGCAAGAAGTAGGCATAGATTGTATTTCATTTTTTGAGAGAACAAGTGATCAAAGAGAAGTTGGAAGTTGTGTAGTGTCCAATTGAAGATCAATTTACACATGTACTAATTAAGGTTGTAACAAATGATAGATTTGAGTTGTTAAAAATCTAACCAACATTACATTGGTTCAAATGAAACTAAACCTTAAGCAATCTCTCAAATTCAAGATTTATGGATAAAAAAATTGTGATGAGAGGAACTCCAATAATAGTTGGCAAAATCAGTGTATATGTTAGGATATAGTATAATAGATATTAGAGTAGTTGAAGTAGTTAATGGTTGTTATAGTTAGTGGTTAGTTGGTTGTTAGGACTTTTGTGTATAAATAAGAAGTTATTTAGTTGGTTGGGATATTATTGAATATCATAAACATTTGTTGAATAGTTGAAGAGGAAATCCTTGGAGTAGAGAATTATGTGATACTCTATAAAACAATTAACTACAAAAATGCACCAAATGAGCAAAATCCAGAAAAGATATATGAAAAAAGAGTAAAAAGAAGAACAAATTTTCATCCAAAATCAATCTAAAAAATACCAAATTTAACGAACTTATAATATTTCAAACAAAAAATCTTAGCTTCTCTACAACTTTTTTGCTGCCATTAGCTTCTTTACATTTAATCTAATAGTTATTCTATCTCAAATCAAATCCATCAAAAAAAAAAAAAATATAGCAACGTTTGCACGAGGTTAGTTGTGTGCTCCGTAACTGACTTTGGGTTCTGTTAGGGTTCAAATTTCAATTCCAAAGAAACAGCACACCTCTCATGAATATACCGCGCCTGCTAAGTCACGGAATCATCCCAAGGCACCGCGGTCATTGCCACCGGTAATCCTCCCCGACGAACTTATCGCCGACGTCTTATCATTCCTTCCTATGAAATCTCTTAGGCAACTCAGGTGCGTTTGCAAATCATAGAAAACTCTAATCTCTAATCCTACATTTATTAAAATTCACCTTAAGAAATCTGAACACGACATTAGTTAATTGTTAATAAAAAAACCAAAAATTTGTGTATTCTTTCCTAAGATATATTTTTAAAGAATTTAAACAAGCTAACAATCACAGTTAATTGTTAATAAACTAACTAATAATTTATGTATTTTTCCGTAAGATATATTTTTAAAGAATCTAAACAAGCTAACAACCATATTACCCTATAAAATTTAAAGGGTTGACATTTTTTGATAGATAATGTTTTATATGAAACGATCAAAGATCAAACTTATGATTATATATTTAAGAGACTCATTTATATATGAATAGTAAAACTCTCCTTTAAGAATTTTAACCATACTCAATACTACTAATCAATGGACTTGATACATCACAATAGATATTTTGGTATGAATCTAAGTTTGTAACTAGGAAACTAATTATTGAAGTCGTTAGGAATTTTTAAGGATATTGCGTTCACAAGGCTATACAGTAGAATTCAACAACCTATTTAACCTTAGCCATGTCAGTAGTATATAATATTGATCCTTTTGGCCTTTCTTAGTACAAGCGTATATATTTCCTCAGTTCAACAACCTAACTTGGCAGTCCAATTAAGGGGGGAGAAAAGTGGGTGATAGATTGCATACATTTTATAACCAACAACTTAAGTAGCTCTATTTAATGTGAGTACGAAACATAGTTGGTATGTTTTTTATACTGGAGAATTCAAAATGTCCGCGGATCAAAGACTTAATGTTGAAAAACATTTAGTTTTTTCAGTTCTATTAAAAACTGTTTGTTGTACGTTAATAACTGATTGTGGTGATGTCATGTATTTTCATCTTCTTACTTTAAAAAGTATTCAAGTTAATATAATCACAAAATTTGAAATAATTCTAATTCCACATTTTTAACAAGAAGAAATAGTGTTGAATTTGTAAGAAGTTTGCAATAACAATTGAGTTATTTGGATAACCAAAATTTAACAACTTTTAGGGCAACTTATGATTAATAAACTTCAAATAAGTGGTCAATTATATTTTGTAGAAGATTAACAGATATATCACGTATGTACTTAACTGTAATTTTTAGATGCATAAATCTAAATGTTGTTGAACACCTAAAAATTGTGAAAAATCACGTTCCAAATTCCTAGTTAATGAACTTATATTGATGATTAATGAGTTGGACACCTGATATATTTATTAAGCATCATAATTAACCATCTATATAAACTGCATTAACCTCTTAACAGTTGTTGTGAAAGTTGCCTAAATTTAGTATTACAAAAATCATTCCTTGCCATAAACATAATAATATAATAAAGATATGGAAGAGATGCTCTTAGATGATATCTTTACAGTTTTACGAACGAAAGATCAAGTTTGTCACAATGACATTATTTGACAAAATTTGTTAGTGAAAGGTATTCAACATCTCATATAAAACTTCAATCAATTATATATTTTCAAGGGAAGATTGCTACAAGGCAACATTGAAGTGATAATTAGTTTATTGTTATCTAAAAATTGTTGCAACACCATAAGAGTAACACAATCCTAGTACACCTAACAAATAAGTAGGATAATCATTCTTGCAAATAAGACATTTAAACACCGCAACATCATATGTTGTTATGATCTTCAAGCACAAATAATTTATACAATGTTCATCTAAGTCTATATTCAAGGAAACATTTTAGATTATAAAAAAGAACAAAAAAGATGTAGATAACGCAAGTCATTCTAAAATTAACTGCAACATTCTAACTCAAACAAATACAAAATGGTTTCGAGTTTTATTCGCGCTTGTAGTCAAGATGATTGAAAAATATCAGCCACAATTCGCATCGTATCTTCTTTAAATCTTCAAAACATGTTTCTAAGAAATATGATCATGAAGCTAGATGATGTACAACTAGCTGAAAATATTGGTAAAATATATCTTACTGATGCAGTTTCCACTGTCAACACCATCTTCACCAACTCAACTTGAGAAGCAGTCTCTGACAAAAAGAGATATTCCACAAAATATTATTAAGGGAAATTTTCAAATGAAAGATAAAGAGAATATTCACATAATGAAACTAGTTAAAAATGTTTTTGGCATATTAGGATGTAGTTTTCAACTTGGGACCACTATACATGTTAGTCATGCAATTTAGTTTTACTTAACCGAACCAAAGATCGAACCAGTGAGACATCTGGGTCATGGTTTGACCGGTTCAACAACCGGATGACAAAAATATAAATACAAAGTAATAAAAAAAATAAATGTAAAAAATGGAAACTGATAGTACCAACTGCAGTTGACCCGGTTCAGACTACAATATAATAATTGGAATCAAACAAACCAGCTAACTGGCCGGTTCCGGTTCAACCAGCTGGTTCGGTCCGATTTTTAAGACATTGTTTTAACATGAAATACAATTTTCAATGGTAAATGCTACATAATAATGCTCCCTATAATGCCTCAAATATTCTCATAATGCACAGATAACTATTTTTTGTGTGTAGATTAGTTGAACTCACATTAAGAAAAGTTCCGATTTGCACCAACTTTCTCTCTCAACTCGTCATCGGTGAGACTGTCTCCTGTTGGACCTTCCTTTTTTAAACTTCCGTCTCCAGACACCAGATTTTCAGGCTTCTCTTTCAAGCTAGACGAGTCAACGGCCTCGGCAAGGCTCCGCTTAATTTGTTGCTTCAAAGTCTCAATTCTGTTCTTAGATTCAGAATCTGGTTTCCCTCCAGCCCTGGCAACCTCCAGTTTCAATTGCTCTATCATGCTCTTAATACCTGACGACGAGTTTGCCAAAATACCGATTTCCTTTTGTACATCTTTGTTTAGTTCTTCTATCTCTGGCACCGAAGACTTGTTGCTGTCTCGTCCCGGTTTCACTAACTGAACATCTAACCCTGATGCCTTCAGAGCATTAGCCAGCTGTGAGTCTACCCCCTTGTTGAACTTGATGATTTTCTTCTTCAATTCATCATCCAAATCACTTGACGCAGATGCTCTGACACGCTGGATTTCTGACTGTAGTGCCTTGTAGTTTTCCTTTATTTGAGGATTATTCATGACATCATCAAGTTTTTTCTTCAATTCTTGCTTAAGCGTGGCAGCCTCCTTGTTTTTATCTGTCAGAAGCTTTGCTTTAGTCAACTCTCTCAACATGTCACGCTTCTTCTGCAGTCGACCCGAATTAGGAGCTGCTGATAATCCCTGATTAAAATCTGCCTTTAGTTTTTCTATCTTATCCGTCAGCATTGGATCAATAGATTGGTTATCTGCATTTGCTTTTGAAATTTCATCTCGTAGTTTCGACAACCTCTCTGTTAAGCCCAGGGCTTTAGCAGCCTCAGAGAATTCTTGATCAACCTCCTTTTCCAGTTTCTTTATCATCTCGTCCAGATCGAGTTTTGGAGGTTGGGAAGAAGAGGACTCTTTACCTTCCAAAATTTGTTTCTTCAGTTTCTCAATCTCAACTACTAATTCAGAGTCGGAAATCTTCGCAGCAACAGGTATATCCTTTTTCTTCATGTTGATTTTCTTCTTGGGATCTCCAGGAATTCCTTCTTGGAACCCACCGAGCTTTCGAAACTTAAGCATGCGATCTTTTAATAGGTCTTCTGTGTTCATCTTGGTGAGTTCCTACACAATGGACAAGTCAAAGTTCCATATCAGCATATGCTTCAACATATTTGATGATTCCTGTAAAATACATCATGCCGGTTATTAAACTTACATCCATAGCTTCATTGATTGCAATTTTGATCTGCTGAGAGGTCCAACTTGGATCTGCATGTGCACCACCGAGGGGTTCCTATTGAAAAGAAAAGGAAATTCTACTTAGATTCCATTTCATAGTCAATATATAAGAATAAGATTTAAGAGCAAAAAGCATAATTAATAAGATTATTACAGGTATAATGCCATCTGCAATTTCCAATTTGCACAATTCAGGCGCTGTAATCTTCAGTTTCTCAGCAGCCTGCAAAAGATAAAAATATATAATTGAATATACATAATGAAATGAAATATTATAGTACCAATGTACCAATCTTGTATATATACCTTTGGAGCAGCTTTAGAACTCTTCCACAAGATTGCAGCACACGCCTCTGGACTGAATCATGTAATAAAATAAAGGTCGAACCAGTAGAACAGGTCAGAACATTTTCAATTTGTAAATGATTTGATATTACTCAAGTATTTTTAAGTCATATCTCATCCGATGTGAGAATCTCAACACATTCCCTCACACCTAGGACTGGACACCTGGAGCGTGACCCGACTGCGGGTGGTCTAATGGATCTTAAACAAACTCTGATGCCATCTTGAAATTTTTGTTGGGCCTAACTCAGCCTTAAAAACTGGCTCGTAAGGTGAGAGATGTCTCCCACTTCTAAACATATTTTCAGACCATATCTCATTCAACGCGGGATTCTAACAGATTCATCTAACATGCACTATTGAAAGGGAATAAAAAAGAGACACACAATTGAAAGAAAAACATATTATAAAACTTGCAAATAATAGAGTAGAAAACTAAATCACCTGGCAACATAGAACACTGCATTTTCAAGCATGAGTAATTTATTACCACATCCAATGGCAAGGGCACCACCAGATCCTCCTTCCCCGATAACTATAGACACGATTGGCACCTTCAGACCAAACATGGATCTCAAATTATGAGCAATTGCTTCACCCTGCATGCATGAGTCAATAAAATGAATTAACATAGTAACAAAAGAATACCAAAGTATAATAATAATTAATAAAACATAACTAGCAACATACTTGGCCTAGTTCTTCTGATTTAAGGTCAGCATATGCCCCAGGGGTGTCAATAAAAGTAACTATCGGGAACCCGTGGTGATCTGCATATTCCATCAAGCGAAGAGCTTTCCTATAACTGTTTATTTGAAAATTTACCATCCATTAATGTCAAGCATGGAGGAATTTGGAAGCATGTAAACCAGTGTAGTCAATTGGAGATTGCATAAAATAACAATTTATTCAAATTCCACTACACAACAGTGCTATAACACCGATATAGCCACTATTTGACAATATTTTATACTAAATAGCGTATGGCGAAACAATAGTAGTTAAAATTCTACTGCACTATAGCGATATAGCACCACTATAACCGCTATTAAACAACACTGATGTAAACAAAATCAAATTAACTGAGTTCATATCTTATCTTACATGTAGTGAATAACTCAGTATTAACCGCTATTTAACAACACTGATGTAAACAAAATCAAATTAATCGAGTTCATATCTTATCTTACACGTAGTGAATTACTCAGTATCAATTAGAGTTCCAGTGGACATACCCATGAGGAGTTGGCATCCCAAAGTTACGCTGAATATTTTCTTTAGTGTTTCTACCCTTTTGGTGGCCTATGAACATGTAGCTTCTACCATCTATAGTCCCTATACCGGTAACAATAGCAGGATCATCATAACCTTCCCGATCACCATGGAGTTCCACAAACTGCAAAAAGAGGAATGGTGAAAATTCTATTAAAGATAGCAGTTCAATAACAACCAACCAATTAAAACATAAGAATGCAATAAATTATATATTTAAGCTTAAAAGTCAACAACAATATTTAGTAGACCTTTTCAGTTATGTTAAAGATGTGATCAAGGAAAGTTGGCCTGTTAGGATGCCGTGCAATGTTGACCCGCTGTATAGGAGTAAGATGTGTATATAGATCCTTCAAAGCCTGAAATAGCAATGGAGACAGTAAAGGCATGAGAACTTTGCCAACTTTTACTGGTGAAAATTTCGGGATTTAGGAGGAAAAGAAATAGATCATATGTTTAAACAATGAAATATTAATAACTATTACAAACCATATACCGTACCTATACTCATAATATTGGTGAAGTAAAAATGCAGTTAACACAAGCCCAAGTCAATAACAGTCACAACATACCAACACAATATGAAAATGAAAACCACCCTAATATCTAATAGTCATTTATGTAAAGAAAAATATTATCAGGCAAACTACAAGCAAAAGTATATCCAATTGCTTAAACAGATAAATTTGTATGTCAGAAACAACGAAATAAGATAAGCAACCAAGAACCCAATGGGAATATATCCAGCACCAATAACAGTAAAGCTTAACTAATGTGTTTATAACATAACTGAACCGACACAGGTTAAAATGTGCCATATACTCATTCTTGCAAGCAACAATCAGAGCAGCAACATCACAACTTTCTCGTGAATGGCTCTAAATTGCGATCTGCAACCACAATTGTGGCCACAACATCAAGACTTATGAGGTCCTTGCGACCACATTACGACTGCAATTGCGGCCACATTCATCTATAATTTTCAGTAATATCAAATATATAGGCATAATTGTGACGACAACCACAGTTTAAAACCTAGTAAGATTGTGCGCATAATTCAATCTAGTATTCATCATCAGTTCTGTCATTCAACTAGTAATCCAATTTTCTTGGGAATAAAACTTAATCGTTATGACAGTCAAACCTGATGGTATTTAGTCTCCAATGAGAGAATCTGATCACTGAAATCCAGACCGGTTTCGTTCGCCATCTTCCGAACCTATTCTCAACAATAAAAAAAACATTACTATTAGCATAACCTTAAAGAATCAAACTGTTATAATTCATTCTCAATTAAGTAAACAAAAAACACAAAATAGAGTAATTTAGAAATTACATCGATGATCTTCTTTTGCAGATCAACAAGAGGCTTTTCAAAATCCAAAGTAACAGGCTTAGGCTTCTCTTTGAGTGGCTTGAAAGGGGAGAGATGACTCAACACCCCACCTTTAACATTGGGATCAGGGTTATCAGGCCATGGATATTCATTCTTCTTCACTTTCCTCAACTTAGCAGAAACAGCTAAATTCCTTCTTTTCAAAACCAACCCTACCCTTCCTAAGGTTCTCAAAGGGACACCAGTGAAACCGGTAGTTGAACTCCTGAGAAGATCAGAAGCAGCAGAACCAGCAAGTGTTGTAGAAGAGGAAGCCATATTTCCTCACCACACAGTCCTTCAATCTCAATCTCCCAAATCAGCAAAATCTAAAAACAGAAGCAAAAAATCACTACCAGTGTCTAACCATATAAATCATTTAATAAAAACTATTACTTGGTGAAAAAATGATGCAAAATCGACAAAACCCAGAAATGGCATCCGAAAAAAGAGTGTAAAAATCAAAACTTTACCTCGATCCAAATCCCAAAAATGAAACTTTGAACAACCCCATTAACTTAACTAAGCTTAATTTCGATAAAATCAAGGTGACATTGAGAAATAATTAACAAATTCCCATTTATAAATAAAAAAGAGAGACCTTGTATATCTAAATCAAAACATTGAATCTTTACAATAATATACTTTGTAAGGAGAAAAGGGTATAGAAGAATTATTATTACCAGGAGAGGTTGAAGATCCAAAATAGGAGGAGAAAGGGGGGGGAATGAGAGAGAGAGAGAGAGAGAGGAAGAGATAGAAAGAGAAAGAGTTTGTGAGAGTGAGATAATTATAAATGAATGAGAGAAAGAGAGAGAGAGTAGCTTCGTGGAGATCGTCAATGAAAGAGGGAGTTGTTATTGTTGGTGGTAGTAGTAAGATGAATGAACGAATGAATGAATAAAAGAGATAATTGGGGTTTGAATGAAAGAAGAGAAGAAAATGCCAAATGTGAATGAATGAATAGTGTGAGGGGCGATACTTCTTATGCAAATGTGTTTACAATAACTATAATCAATGAGCCAGCTCTTTTCGATTTGGCCGTTAACAAAATCACTATTTCTTTCTACACAACACTACTCATATATTTATTTACATATATACACTCCATCCATTAATCATATTATATGTTTATATACACAAATAACAAAATTCAACTTTACTCTAATTAAGACTTTTGGTTAGTTTTATTTAAGGTTTTTGTGATGTAATAATTGTATTTCTTGATGTAATAATTATACTTATTTGTCCAATCTACTACAATTTTTTTTCATTTAATTTTGTATGCCATTTTGTTTCATGACAATATTTCAAATACTAGCCCTTGAAATTCAATTAAAAGTTAATGTCATCATTGTTCTCGTGAGTGAGACTATAATCGAATTTGTGTTGATCTGATAAAAATCATGAGAAATGAAAATGAGTTGAGATTTGAAATATTTATATATATTTTTTAAAATTAGTTCTAATCATGTCACAATATCACTCGTTAGAATAATGAGAATTATAAAGTACAATTTTTAACGATTTTCGTTACATTTTAAGTTCTTTTCAAGTGTTAATTTATTCCACTAAACATAATTTTCTTTGTAAATTGTGTAAAAAAAAATGCACAAACAACCTAATATGCGGTAGCATAAAAATTATTGAGAGGAAAAAAAAAAGATGATACATCAATATTAAATAAGTTACCGGTTAATATGGGCTACTGTGTCTCAAAATATAATTAAAAATTAATGTATTTAATTTAATTATAACCAAAAATTGTTGCAAAATACATCAATTTTTTATACCGATGTTTGTTTATAATTAGATTAAATACATCAATTTTTGTTTATATTTTGGAATGATGAAAATATCATTTTAGTTAATTTTCTATTACTATTAATACCTTAATAATCACTTGTACTCTTTTTTTTACTAAAACACAATGTTCAGTCATTCAAGTTGATAAAAATTACATCGATCGAGAATGATGCAATTAAAAGTCGCTAAAATCGCAAATGATGAATTTGCAAACAACCTTACAATATCTAAGTTAATAACATAAAATGACAAAAAATTTATAAATGTGACAAAGCCTACAGTTATGATAAAATTGAAATGTTTGAAATACTCATGTCTACGGAGCTGGAATGATGAAGACGCTAAAATCATTGATTGAATCTGCACTTGATTGAAGTTGATCTATCAATCTAAACTAAATGAACACCGTACCAAGATGGGAAATCAAAACAACGCTGCACCAAAATGACAAACAAAACAAGTCCACTAAAATGATGAAATCATGAAGAAAAAAATTAAATGTGTAGAAATCACTTATTAGATAAATAGAAAGAAGAAGAAAAAACTGTTGAGATGTGTTATTTCAGACAAAAAGAAATTGACCATGAATCACCTCTCTTTACTGAAGAAAAGAGAAAAATAAGAGAGGCGGAGATTAAGAGCAACTAGGTTATAATCACTAGTATTAATAAATAAACAAAAACAAATAAATAAAAGTTCAGTTGAAGATCATAAAATGTCGTAAGTGTTCATAGAAAAATTAAATAAATAGTTTTACAGTTTTTTTTTTGGCATTCTATTAGCAAAAATGTTAAAGAGGAAACTAATTATAACTCTTTATTCATGGTATATATACATGAATAAATATATTTTATTTCAAAAGCAATGATGGATGCAATACAATCCCAAACTTATAAAAATATGGAAAACAAGTGCTAGACATGATCACCCTTTTAAGAGAATGAGCAATAAAGAATATGATCTATGGAATGTTTTTATTCAGCTTCCTAGTGTACTCTTGGCCTGTTAGTTTAATCAAAGATCTAGTAAAATGTATGAAGAATTTCATTTGGAGTGGTAACATAAACAAAGGAAAACTAGTTACAATGGCTTGACACAAGATATGTGTGCCTATTGTAGAAGGGGTTTGAAATCAAGTCTTTGTCAAAGATTTTAATGAGGCTTCTAATTTGAAGCTTTGTTGGGAATGTTGAAACAAAATCTCAAATTAATATTTTGATGATAATCAAACAAAATTAATTAAGATTGTTAATTATGATTCTAAAAAATGTTTTGTTATTTAACATGTTTTTGAGTGTATTAATCAAATATAGGTATTAAACATATCAACACAAGATCATATTAGAAGAAGCAAATTCATTCAAATTAACAAAGAACATTCTGACAAAATTATGGAAAAACGGAGATTGTTCTTCACAGCCTTTAGTTCTCTTCAAACCAAGAATGTTCTTGTTCTTAAGGAAATAAGATAAATGTCGTTTCTGGTATACAAAATCATCCTCTACAAAGCTACCAAAAGTATACAGAGATCACATCAGAAAGAGTCATTCCAAAAACAAAGAAAAAAGCTATGCATCATAATCAAACAAGCAAGATTATTCTCCAATTTGAGCAAGTAGCAAGTACAACATTGGCAGACCCGATTGGACACTGGAACTGCTTCTCTGAGCAGTCTTCACACGTGACAGAAAGCAGAGTATTACTTCAAGACAATTGTCAAAGAAACTTAAACTCAACACCTCTCAAAACAGCAACGAAGATCGTTTTGGTTTTGCAAGAACATTCCTGCTTTAAGACATCACTTATCCACTTAAATTGAAATAAGACAGCTGTATCTTTTTCAACGACTAGATGAGCTGTCATCAGCCTTCTTGAAGCCTATAAAAGGATCTTTAAGATCAAGGATAAGGCAAGAGCTTCAAGTACAAAGCAATCTATCACATATACTATCATACTCGAAAGTTCATAAGCTTTTCAATCAAAAGGAAAGGTTCCAGTTCTATTTCATCAAGATCTCAGAATCATTCTACTGAATCCTTAGCTAAGAATCTAAACTCAAACAAGTGTTGAGTACACTCAGATTCATCAAACCCTTTTAATCATCACATTTGTAACTCAAGACTATTGTGTTGAATATAGTTTGAGTAAGTTGTAAAAAACCCTTTTATGATTAAAAGGTGATATGTAAAAATCCTCTCTAAGATTGAAAGGTAACCTGTGGAAATCCTTTCTTGGTTGAAAGGTAACATATTGTAATAGATAAAGATTGATCTGGAAAGGTTGTGTGAAAAGCAAGAACGATCTTGTTTTGAACACTTAGTGAAAAATCTCATAATTGTGAGGACTGAACGTAACCCACTTTAGGTGAACTAGAATATATCTCTGTGTGATCTTCCTTCCCTTATCTTTATTTGTTTATGATCAACTAACCATATGTGTCATAGATAAGTTAATTTTGTGATTTCACTAATGAGGTAATTGTTTATGAACCTTGTTCTTTATGTAAAGTTGTGATAGTTGAACTAGATAGCCTCTTAAATGACTCAAACACTTTATCTCAAAAATGTAAATTTCTAAAAAATCAACTTTTTGAGATAAAGAAACAAAATGAGGAGATACAAACTAAGAATGATGAATAATTAAAATCATTCAAGATTTGCAGCAGTCTCATTTTAAAATGTCAGAGCAAAAAAAACTCTTAACGAGAGGATAGTCGAAACTCATCCTCAACCTCCAGAAACTCAAATAGAAAACACTGTCTTACAAAATAAAGTTGAAGAACTAACAAAAAAAATAACTAACTTTGTAAAATCCACTGAGACCTTTCAAAACATTATGGGATCATTCAAAACATTATGGGATCTCAAAGTAGAATATTTGACAAAGCTGGGATTGGTTTTGAAAGTTCTCAAAATAAAAAACTTTATGAAAATTTCTTTTTACCTCAAAATATTGAGATTAGAAGGAAATGCTCCCACTGCAAAAAAATTAAACACCTTCATAAAGACTGCTATTTCAAGAAAAAGGTTAGAAAGTAAAAATAATATGTTCTTATTGTGGGAAGCATGGACATTTTTGAATCTACATGTTACTATAAGAAGAAAACCTCTTCAAAGAGAAACAATAACCATCAAGGACCCAAATCAATATGGGTACTGAAATTCTTATGGGAATAAATACAGAAATACGATAACAAGTTATACGCAACGGATATAAAATTCCCCCAACTTGCAAGAACCCGTGAGGAACAACAACAAATATATATGGCAGCAAATTAATCAAAATAAAAGAGCGTAAAGAACACTGATATTTTAACGTGGAAAACCCCTCAATGCAAGGGTAAAAACCACAGGTCGTCCAGACCAAAGAAATAGCTCCACTATGATGCACAAAGTGTGCCTACAATCAGCCAAAATAACAAAGCACTAAAGCTTACAAATGAAAAGCAAGAAGAAGAAAAACACTCAAAAACCTGCTGCTGTTCGAGCACGATTCCTCCCTCTCTAGAAATCGTTTCGCCGATCTGACATTTGAAAATGAAGACCTGAATCTTGTGAACCTGCTATCCAAAATTAGCCCGATCTAAAGTGTGCTAATGGTATGAATAAAACAAATATAAAGAGAGTAGAGCTTAAGAAGATTCACACACGGAATTTATACTAATTCACCTAATATAGGCTACTCTAGTCCTCACAGCTTTATGAGATTTTCACTAATGCTTAGAAGCTCGTCCTTTGATCTACACCTTTTCAACTGTGTATTTTCTTAGCCTCACCAGGCTTACAAAACTGTATTTTTATTAGCCTCGACAGGCTTACAAAATAACTCAAGTTTATATCAACTTGAGGATATACAAGCAGTAATGTGTTTGATTTGTTTGGGATCAAATTACAACTTTCTAAGATAAGAGAGTGATGTGAAGTTGTATATAACACACTCAATAAAAATAATCCCCAGATATGTTTAAGTTTGGAAGAGTGTGTAGAATGAAGAGAATGATGATAAGCTTGAATAGCATAGATGTTTTCTTGTAGATGATTTTCTTGATGTTTGAAGATTAATACTTTTTTATTTATAATTGCCTTTGGAGCTTCAAACATATGGGTTAGCAAAATATAGTTGTTGGAGACTTTGCTAAGTTTCCTTGGACTTGTCTTTATTTGCAAAACTGCCTTTTAGCCTTTATCCTCATGTTAAGTTTGTTGAGAGGATGACTGCGGCGGTCCATCCTCGGATCTAGTTTGTACGAGGATGAAACTTTTATTATTTATGATGTGACTTGTGCTTTTTGACTT
Organism: Cicer yamashitae; assembly: GCA_037974755.1. NCBI lineage: Eukaryota > Viridiplantae > Streptophyta > Magnoliopsida > Fabales > Fabaceae > Cicer > Cicer yamashitae. The sequence goes on along the minus strand of JBBPBQ010020321.1, from coordinate 8,862,915 downwards.
TTTTTCTTTTCCAACAACTTTAGTGTCTTGCTTTATGAGTCAAGGACATCACCTTTTGTACTTTGGTACTTTTACTTATTTTCCCATGTACGAGGATGAATAGACAATAGAAGTTCATCCTCTCTTCTTCTGATGTACCTGATTTTAAGGATGTTCATGGATGATCATCCTCGGATCTATGTAAGTCTTTGAAAGATGATTGTATATCTTTCTTTCCAATATGTGACTGTTGGAATTTGGTGTAAACATGTTGACACCTTTTTTACTTGTTAGGTAACCTTCTAGAATATGATTTGTAAAAGAGATTCTTATTATCCTCTTGATCTATTATTGATTGGAACGTTCCTTGTTTCTAATACCTTGAAAATCACAATTGATGTATTTGTCTTACTTCAAAGACTTTTGTACAAATTTGAACAATGTTGGCATATTGTTTTTGTTGAGACAAAATCTCTCTCAAATGGTTTTAATGATAACAAAATTACTTAAGAGGTTATGATTGTGGTTAATGACTAATATGTGCTTTTGAGTGAATTCATATTAGAAAACAGGTTACTCATCATTAAGATAAAAAGGAGAAAAATCGGACTCAATCCATCAAGTTTTCAAAACTGGAGGATAGGATGAACCCTTAAGAGGATGAACCTTCAAAGTTGCAAAATATTCATCATTAGTGAAACAATGATTTTTAGTCATGAAAAGAAGATAAATCAGTATCAAAGAATGAATAAATAAAGCATTTTAAACAATGAGGTCAGAGGCCAGATTTTACATGTACGAGGATGGGATGTACGAGGTACGAGGATGGCCTGTACGATTTAAGAGGATGGATTTATAGTCCACATATCAACATATAGAAAGGCTGTAGCTAACAAAGACAAAAATAGAGTCTTACATGTCTTGAAGAATGAAAAAGGAAAAGGACAGCTCATGTCCAAGTACTTAGGAGGTTTGAACCTCCTATACGAGGATGGACTGCATCCGCCTAAGGACAGTTGGATGACAATTCGGTAATTAGGATCAAAGACCTTGGAATTTTTGATCAAAGTCCCCAACGGTCATAAGATGTTTGACACATGGAAAGAGCATCACAAGATCTCTATAAAAGGCAGGGAGCTCTTCATTATCAAACATACAACAACATTGCATAAAAAGATCAAGATTCTAAAAGCTATCAAGAGCAATTTCCATCCTCTCTTTATACTTTCTATATTCTTACACTAGATCTTTGAAATATCTATTTAGAAAGTGTTAAGTAAAGAGAAATATCATACTCATATTACTTTGTAATTTTCACGTGAGTTACACTTGGAAATATTTGAAACTTGTAAGAAACAAGGTTGTAAGCTTGGTGTAACCAACCTCTGTGAGAGGTTAATCATTAGTAAAAACTCACAAGTGTGTGGGGACTGGACGTAGCCATCTTTGGGTGAACCGGTATAAAAGTTGTGTGTGTCTTTCTTTATACGTTCTCTTACTTTTATTCACCTCAAATTTAAAGATTTAAGTTTCTATCCTCTGATTCTCATCCTCTCAGAGAGGATAGTGATTCTAAACATGTGAGAAAATTTTTAAACAGCAAAATCCCTATTGAACCCCCTTTCTAGTGATATTTTAGCTACATCAATTGGCATTAGAGCAAGGTTCTCTAGAAAATGACATCTAACCGTGAGAAAAAGATCAAAAGAAAAAAATGTAAAAAGCTAAGTATGTTCCTGAAGGAGGATCATCCAGCAGACCTCCCTATTTTGATGGCACATGTTACTACCGTTGGAAAGGTAAGATGAGACTGTTTCTCATATCACAAGATAACAACATGTGGTCTGTTGTTGAAAACGGGGATCACGTCATCAGAATCAACAACACAGATGCAACCTTTGACGAAAAACCTCAAGCACAGTGGACGGCTGGCGAAAATGCTAAGGTACTCCTAAACTCTAACGCTCATTTATTTCTAACGTGTGCTTTGAGCAGGGAAGAATATGATAGAGTTGAAGAATGCAAAAACGCCGAGGAACTATGGGACACTCTGAAGATCTATCATGAAGGATCAAGCCACGTAAAAGAAGCAAGGATTGACATGGGAGTAAGAGAATTCGAATTATTCGAAATGGAGGAGGAAGAAACGATTGATGAAATGTTCTCAAGGCTAACAATCATACTAAACAACTTGAGATCTCTTGGAAAGGTATACTCTGTTCAAGAGAGGATAAGAAAAATTCTAAGGAGTTTACCAAAAGAATAGAGACCAATGGTGACTGCCATCACAGAAGCAAGAGACTTGGCTAACATGAAATTAGAAGATCTGGTTGGAACTCTAAGAGCTCATGAACCATTTCTGCTGGAAGACAAACCAAGCAAAAAGGTAAAAATGATTGCTCTAAACTCCAGTCAAATAGAAAGTTTATCCTTCGAGAGGGCTGAAGATGCCACAAAAAAGGAAATCCCAGAGTATCCTCTATCTGAGGAAGAGGATGAACTCGGTCTGATTTCTAGAAGAATTTAGAGGATCATAAATCGTAGAGGACTTGACAAAAGATCTACTCAAAAAGAAAAAACTGACAAAAGTTAGATTACTTGTTTTGGATGCAACAAAATGGGACACTACAAAACTGAGTGTCCTCTAAACAAAAGGAACTCAAGAAGATTTCCCTACAAAAAGAAATCTATGATGATTACGTGGGATGACCGTGACGAGTCATCCTCTGAGTAGGAAAAGGAAGAAGAGGTCAACCTTTGTCTCATGGCAAAAACAGATACTGAAAAGGTAACCATCACAGAACTATGTCCTACTTGTGAAAAATTAGAAATAGAATTTGACAATCTTTTAAATGACTCAAACACTTTATCTCATAAATGTGGTTTTCTTAAAAATCAACTTTATGAAATAAAGAAACTCATTGAGGAACTTCAAGCTAAGAATAAGAAATATGAAAAAATCATTCTAGATTTGCAGTTATCTCATGAAAAGTTATCTAAGCAACAATCTATTTTAAACAAAAAGAATGTCAAAATTCATCCTCCAGAAGAGGATACAGAAAAGGAAATATTGAAAATAGAAGTTGAAGAACTAAAAAATGATATTACCAACTTTGTTAAATCCACTAAAACTTTCCCAAAGACAATGGGATCTTAATCTGGAATCTTTGACAAAGTTGGTATTGGATTTAAAATTTCTCAAAAACAAAAATTATATGAAAACTTTTTCCTTCCAAAAAAACAAGAGGATAGGCCAAAATGCACCTTTTGCAAAAAATTTGGACATACTTTCAAAAGGTGTCACGCTAAGAAAAAAGCTGACAACATAAAGAAAGGATGTTCATTCTGTGTTGAACATGGGCATTATGATTCCATTTGTTATCATAAAATGCAAATCCTCAAAAAAGGAAAAACTAACCAACAAGGACCCAATTCTATATGGGTACCTAAGTTACGTTTAAACTTTAACACAGGTACATCCTCTTATCAACAAAAGAAAGCTCTGGTTCTTGGATAGTAGCTGCTCAAGGCATATGACAGGGGATAAGCATTGGTTTATTTCTTTGGAAATAAAGGATGGAGGATCAGTCACTTTTGGAAACAATGATAAAGTTCAAATAAAAGGTACATGTATCATTGGTAAAAATAATTTTGCCAAAATTGAAAATATACAGTATGTGGATGGTTTAAAACATAACTTGCTAAGCATTAGTCAACTATGTGATAGTGGATTTGAAGTTATTTCTAAACCTACTCTATGCGAGGTTAAACATTCATCCTCGGAAAGAGTTTTCTTTTCTAGTATTAGGAAAAACAATTTATATGTTATATCTGAATGATTTACCTACTGAATCTAGTTTTGTATCCATTGAAAAAGATAAATGGATATGGCACAAACGAGCTGGTCATACAAGTTTGAACACTATTTCTAAATTATCAAAATTAGAATTAGTTAAAGGTCTTCCAAAAATTAATTTTGTGAAAGACAAAGTATATGAAGCTTGTGCCAAAGGAAAACAAGTTTAAAGTAGCTTCCACTCTAAAAATATCGTTTCAACAAATCATCCTCTTGAGCTTCTTCATATCGACCTCTTTGGTCCCATCAAAACACCAAGTCTTAGTGGAAAAAGATACGGATTTCTAATTGTTGATGATTTCACACGTTTTACATGGGTTTTATTTTTAAAACATAAAGATGAAGCTTTTGAGCCATTTCACCATTTTTGTAAAAAGATCCTAAATGAAAAAGGATCAAGAATTGTCTACGTGAGAAGTGACCATGGAGGTGAATTCGAAAATGAATCCTTTAAAAATCTTTTTGATGAAAATGGAAGTTCTCATAATTTTTCCTGCCCAAGAACTCCTCAACAAAATGGAGTTGTTGAAAGGAAAAATAGAACTCTACAAGAAATGACTAGAACTATTTTAAATGAAGCCAACATTTTAAAAATACTTTTGGGCCGAAGCTATCAACACAACATGTTATGTTTCAAATCGTGCATCCATCAGAAAAATCTTAAACAAAACTCCATATGAGCTATGGAAAGGTAGAAAACCAAACATTTTCAATTTTCATATATTTGGATGTTATTGCTACATTCTAAATAATAAAGAAAATTTGGGAAAGTTTGATCCAAAATCTGATAAAGGTATTTTTTTGGGATACTCCACATCTTCAAAAGGTTATAGAATATATAATCTTAGAACTCAAACTGTGGAGGATCCATGCATGTCATTTTTGATGAGTTTGATGACTTGTGTTTAGAAAATATGGATAAATCTGAAGAAGATGAACATTCATCCTCTAAAGTACACAGTCCAAACGAAGAGGATGATTCTGATCCAACCTCTCAGTAACCTCCAAGAGGATGGAAGATGGTAACGTGTCATCCTCCTGATCTGACCATTGGGAATACTGTCGATGGTGTTAGGACCAGACAATCTCTAAAAAGTAATACAACCAACATGGCCATGATATCATAAGTTGAACCCAAAACGATTGATCAAGCAATTTGTGACAAATCATGGGTTGACGCCATGATGGAGGAGCTGTCACAGTTTGAAAGAAACAAAGTGTGGGATCTTGTGCCCCATCCTCTGGACAAATCCATCATTGGAACTAAATGGATATTTTTTGAAACAAACTGAATAAGGATGGAGAGGTCATTAGAAATAAAGCAAGACTAGTGGCACAAGGTTACAACCACAGAGGCTGATTCAACTTCACCTTCAACATCCAAGAAGAAGAAAATTCGTCACTCCTCTTCTACAACTCAACCATCTGAACCGACAATTATTCATCCTCCGCTAGAGGATACTACTTCTCCAATCATTTAGGAACCTATCTTTCCTACTAATCACACTCCATCTCCATCTTGTGGCTCAACTGATTCAACACTTCCTCAATCTCCACCACTCCATAACTTTTCCCCCTCTCATGAAAAAGTTCCTCCTCTTGAGGTTGTCTTAGAAGAAGCTCCTCTACTGCTTATGGAGGATGGTGAAGAGCTATACTTTGATCTTAATTTGTCTTACCATCAATTCTCTCCAAAAAGCCCTCATGAGGCTGTGCCTGTTGAAAGTTCTCAAAATTTACAAGAACTTTTTATGATGCCTCCAGTGAGTCCCTCACATCCCACTTCAGTACCTTTGGATACTGCTTCTCCTCCACCAAAATCTACACCATTTACATCTGCTCCAATCATTGAAGAACCTTCCCAACCTCTACCAGAGGTTACTGGTCATTTTAGCTCCATTGACTCGTATTTAGCCACAACTGGTGATCAATCGTCTAAAGATAAAGCTGGAAGCTCGCACAACAAGAGTTCGAGTGTAAATGATCAACCAAAAGACTCGAACCCCAGCTAGAAGACTGAAGGAAGGCAGAACCAAAAGTATTAAGGCTTCTCAAGACCATTAGGAAGGATCAAAAGAAATTGCTTGATAGTTTCACTCACTTCCAAAACACCATTGCTCAATTTGGCCTCATTCTTGAATGAGTTACCAAACATGTGGTTCCTACTGTTGCTCCTAGAGACCATCCTCCTGAGCTACCAGCTCAGCCGTCCTCTACTGTTCCTGACCCTTCAACATCATCCTCGTCTGACAAGTCATCCTCTTCCGAGTGACATTGTGGCTTCTATGTTTCTTTTTGCTGCTGACCAATTCAGGGGGGAGATAGATTATGATCATCCTGTTGTTAACTTTTTTGTTTTAGAGGATTTTTTTTTTTAAATGTCTACTTCAATCCTCTTGTTTATGCTAGTTTATTTTTATGCCTTTTGAACCAACATTTTGTAATATCAGTCTCTTTTATATGAAGTCACTTTATGGTTTAATTCTATTTTTTTCAAAACTTTGGCATATGTTCGGAGGGAGTAATTATTTTTAATTTTAAAAAATATTACACATATGATTTAGGGGAAGCATAAAAATTTTATCTCATAAATTTTTCATATTTAAAATCATAATCTAAAGAATTTTGTCATCATAAAAAAAAAGGGAGATTGTTGAGACAAAATCTCTCAAATGGTTTTAATGATAACATAGATTATGATTGTGGTTAATGACTAATATGTGTTTTTGGGTGAATTCATATTAGAAAACAGGTTACTCATCATTAAGATAAAAAGGAGAAAAATCGGACTCAATCCATCAAGTTTTCAAAACTGGAGGATAGGATGAACCCTTAAGAGGATGAACCTTCAAAGTTGCAAAATATTCATCATCACTGAAATAATGATTTTTAGTCATGAAGAGAAGATCAATCAGTATCTAAGAATGAATAAATAAAGCATTTTAAACAATGATGTTAGAGGCCAGATTTTACATGTACGAGGATGACCTGTACGATGTAAGAGGATGGATCTATAGTCCACATCATTCTCAAATGTTGAAAACGACCCAACACATCAACATACAGAAAAGGTGTAGCTAACAAAGACAAAAATAGAGTGTTACATGTCTTGAAGAATGAAAAGGGAAAAGGGCAACTCATGTCCAAGTACCTAGGATGTTTGAACCTCCTGTACGAGGATGGACTGCATCAGCCCAAGGACAGTTGGATGGCAATTATGTAATTAGGATCAAAGACCTTGGACTTTTTGATCAAAGTCCCCAACGGTCATAAGATGTTTGACACATGGAAAGAGCATCAAAAAATCTCTATAAAAGGCAGGGAGCTCTTCATTATCAAACACACAACAACATTGCATAAAAAGATCAAGATTCTAAAAGCTATCAAGAACAATTTCCATCATCTCTTTATACTTTCTATATTCTTACACTAGATCTTTGAAATATCTATTTAGAAAGTGTTAAGTAAAGAGAAATATCATACTCATATTACTTTGTAATTTCCACTTGAGTTACACTTGAAAATATTTGAAACTTGTAAGAAACAAGGTTGTAAGCTTGGTGAGGCTAAAGAATACACAAAGTGTAACCAACCTCTATGAGAGGTTAATCAATTTGATCATTAGTAAAAACTCACAATGTGTGGGGACTGGACGTAGCCATCATTGGGTGAACCAGTATAAAAGTTGTGTGTGTCTTCATCTATACTTTCTCTTGCATTTATCCAGATAAAATTTAAAGGCTTAAATTTCTATCCTCTGATTCTCATCCTCTAAGAGAGGATAGTGATTCAAAACACGTGAGAAAATTTTAAACAGCAAAATCCCTATTCAACTCCCTTTCTAGTGATATTTTAGCTACATCAGTTTTTGCATTTTTCACATAAGACCTCATTTTTATATATGAGATGATGATTTTCGAGAGTCTATCCGCAGGTTATGTTAAGTGTGTGGACGAAAATTCTTGTCTTGCACTACGTGATTCATGTGATATCACTTTTATGTTTACTTTTGGTAAACCTTGAATAACGTGAACAACTTGTCAACTTTTGTCCCCTTGTACTTTTATGACAATTACTTTTTCAATAATTGTGAGATGAAAATTTTGATAAATATTTATCCTCGGATTTGAGATTGTGAAGAATATTCATCCTCGGACTTGAGATTCTGATGAATGTCCATCGTCGGATATAAGATTGTGAAAAAATATTTATCCCTCGATCTGGATTCTTCATCCTCTAATTTTCATATAGACACGTCTTGACCAATAGTTTTTCTTGACTTCTTCCAAGAGATTTTATGTGTGATTGAGATACAACATATTGCGATGATCATCCTCAACTTGAGGATAATCATATTTATATTTATATTTATATTTATGAATTAAGCTCCTCAATTCTTTCATTGTTGTGTTGATACAATGCACATGTTTATGTGAGTGGCTTCATGCTTGACCACTTCTGTTCTTTCAACAAAAACTCAAATGCAAGCATCAGTAGATCGCCATTTAGAAAACTTAACATTTATTTCATAAGGTTTGTTGTCATTAAAACACATATGAAAAATATTTTTATTTCAACAGGTTCTTTAAAGATATTAGATGTAGTCCATTGTCTTCTACTAGATGTAAAGTGATTTTTGCTTCTTGTGTTTGCTTACTTGAAGTCACTTGTCCTTTGTGATTCCATGAGTTCTTAATGAAAATCATTATCTGCACAATCAAAAAATTTATCAAATAACAAATAATAGATTTTTCAGTTTTGGGTTATCATCAAAATCATAGGATCACATTTTGTTGAGTATATTGAAACTCAACTCTATATTATAAATTTATCTTATTGAGTTGTAAGTTGATCCCAAACAAATCATACATTTCATTATTTGTATTTCCTCAAACTTCTTAAGAAATTTAGTTTGGTGTTGAGAATAGTAAAATATAGTTTGTAAGCTTGGTGAAGTTAAGCGAATACATAGTTGAAAGAATGCATATCAAAGAACAAATTTATGAGAACTAGTGAAAATCTCAAAATTAATTTGTAAGCTTGGTGAAATTAAGTGAATACGTAGTTGAAATAGTGCATATCAGAAAACAAATTTGTGAGAACTAGTGAAAATCTCAAAAATTGTAAGTATTGAATTATTCTATATTGGGTGAACCAAGATAACTTCATTGCTAGAATCTTAAAATTTACTTCACTCATATTGCATAACACACTCACACACTTTGTACTTATATCAAATTTATTTTACATTATTTCTATCTATTTGAACCATCGCCAACCAGAGTATGTGTTTAACTAACCATTCACACTCAAAGTTCAACTTGCGAGATTAAACTTAGTGCAAGAATGAATTTTTTATTTTATTTTTTAAAGGGTCACAAAATAAACCTTCTTCTTATGACATTCATTTTCACTTCAATAACCACACATTAATCACTCTTAAGCACATGCAAGATCTCATTTAGCCAATGCAAGTAATACACAACGGATATAATATTCCCCCCAACTTGCAAGAACCCGTGAGAAGCAACAACAAATATATAGGGTAGTAAATTGATCAAAATAAAATAGCGTAAAGAACACCGATATTTTTATGTAGAAAACCCCTCAATGCAATGGTAAAAACCACGGGTCATTTAGACCAAAGAAATAGCTTCACTATAATCAAATATGGGTACAAAAGAGTCTCAAAATAATGTATAAATTGTGCCTACAATAAACCAAAATAAGAAAGTCCTAAAGCTTACAAATGAAAAGCAAGAAGAAGAAAAACACCTAAAAACCTGTTGTTGTGCAAGCACGATTCCTCCCTCTCCAGACGTCGTTTCGCCGATTCAACCATTGAAAACGAAGATTGAATGTTGCGAATCTTTTGTCCAAAAATCAGTCCGATCCAACAGTTAACGAATGCGCAATCGATAATTTTCTGAGACTGATTTGACGAAATCGAGAATAGGGTTTACTCTTCTCTTTTCTCTTTTGGTGACTATCTTTCTTTCAAAATAGTCTCTCTCTTACAATCCTAATCAGACGCCTCTCCACTTAAATAAGTGAGACACATAGGCTACAATATTTGAGTCTTTCTCCACATAGGAAGGGAGCTCAATACCCAACAGATGCTACCTTGTGCAACCGATTGATGAGTTTTGGGGTGACTAGTGTTGGCTCCTTGAGAGTACACTATAAAGACCAAAGATAGTTGAAATTCTAATCCCTAATTAATTTTGATAATGACCCACATATTTAATTGAATAATTTATCAAATGTTATTTGATAAATTTATTTCAGTGTGAAGATGATCAAATCTATTTGAAAAAACTCAAGAATTATTAAGGACAGTAATCACTTTACATTTGGTACACAATCACTTCATCTGATCTTAAGAAGAGAAGTTGGCATCTAATTCAAAAGAATAGAAGCATGTCTATGATAGGAGCCACAAGAGATCTGAAATCTTTCAAGAATTATACTTTGGTCACTTCCATGTCTCATATGGTCAGAAGAAGGAAGTATCGAAGAAATCAACGCACAAGGATTAATGAAGTTTCAAATAAGCGTATCATATCTGTGTAAGGCCTCTACTCAATGATCCTTCTTTTTGAAACAACTTTCATTTAATCTAGTCCTAATAGTTCTCTCTAAAGATTCATACACTACATTTACACAATACGAGAAATCAATGTTTAAAAAATAAGCCAACAAATAAAATTAGGATATTTATCACTCAAAAAGAAAAAGAAGACTCAAGACTCGATATAGTTATCATATTTATAGTGAACTAACATAAATAGTCATGTGCATCACTTAATCTCGCTTCAGTTTTATTATTCTATTTATTGTTTTCGCATCTAATTTTATTACATACATGTTCTTTCAACACAACTGTTTTAGTGATAGTCTTTCAAAAAATTCATTTATATATATATATATATTATATTATGTGTTCATCACTTAATCTTTTGAAAAAAAAAATTTATTAGGGCTTTAAAGATAAATTTTACAAACTACAATTCAACCGACTTATTGTGTTTATTTCTCTCATGTTTAGCCTATGAAGCATGTGTCTTTTAAAATAGTAAAGTATCTTGTACCGGTACTTGTACCGGTACTTGTACCGTACTCGTTGTACTCCTTGGTACTTTCTTTTCCCTCATCATTTTCATTGAAAGTGAAATTGATAATTTTCTTATATATAATATAATAAGCTTAATTGCAGTTTTAGTATTTTTATTTTTATCAATTCACGGAATTAATTCCCTTATTTTAAAAGTCGATAGTTTTGGTCACTCTATCATATTTTTTATCTAAAAAATTGAGGATTTGACATATTTTAAATGATGCCGCATGCAATTTCATGTTATAGAGTCATCTAGATACATTAAATATTCATATGTCATTGATTAAATTACAATAACAAAAAATTTCCGAAGTTGAAAGTTAAGTTTTTAAAAAGTTTTATTGCGATTTCATGAATATTAATCATTTTACTTCGTTGTATCATATGCCACGTTATTTAAAATATGTCACATTGCAATTTTTTAGTTTAAAAATAATAATAAGGGACCAAAATTGTCAAATTTTAAAATAGAATGACTAATTTTATGAATTGGTAAAAATAAAGGGATTAAAATTACAATTAAATTAATATAATATTATTGATGTATTTAAGTGTATTTGTTGATGTAATCTAACTCAATTTTTAACTTTTCAAATTTTTATTATGATTTTGAATTGTAAATTGAACAATTTAATTCAGTTAAATTATATAAAAAAAATCATATTTTTATTAACATACTTATACCCGATATTGATATAATGCATGTATTTATGTGTCATAGCTTTCAGTTGGAACTAATGTCTAGTCTTTGTGCTAACAGACATGTATTTATGTGTCATAGCTTTCAGTTGGAACTAATGTCTGGTCTTTGTGCTAACAATATTAGAGAAAAGATTCACCATCATCATGACAAACAACAACAATACTGAAAATTAATGAACACATGTTAACCACTCACCATTGTTTACATAATTCAACTATGACTACTTGAAGGATAAAATCAAAACCTTCTTTCTATGCAATCAATTTGAGCTTTGGGGAATACTTGAAGATGGTTACGCCTCATCCTTCAAAGAAAATGAGATTGTTGTCTCTCCAAAGATTTCAAATAAGAACAAAAGGAGCAACACACATTAAATAAAAAAGCTAGAAATTACTTGATGTCATAAGTCAAGCAAAATATGAAAAATGTGAAGAATTCAATAATGCAAAAGAAATATGGGATTCTCTAGAACTTTCTCACGAAGGCACAACTCATGTCAAAGAATAAAAAACAAGTATTTTCATTTGGAAATACGAAATGTTCAAAATGGAATATGATGAAACCATCAAGGTCATGTTTAGAAGACTCCAAAAATTGATAAATACTCTGGAGACTAATTGAAAAAAAAAATACTCCACACGAAAGATCATATGAAGAAAATTCTACAAAGCCTTTTTAGAAAATAGAGGCTTGAGGTTATTACAATGGAAGAAGAAAAATATCTAAGTATCCTAAAGCATGGAGAATTGTCGGCTTCTTTGAGAATACATGAGCTTGAGCTCAATAAAGATGGAGCTCCTACAAAGATAAACAAATCTCTTACTTAAAGGTTAGAATTTTCCACTTCTCATGCTTTACAAGCAAAAGAAGAATCAGAGGAACAAAGTTGTGACTTAGAAAAATAGTTATCCCTAACAGCAAAGCATATCAAGACAACATAACTAGAAGAAGAGATCAAAATAAAAACCAAATGGCGACGCAAAACTAAAAGGTAAAGAAAAACCATATGATGAATTAGAACCAAAAGTTACATCGAATCAAAATGATGAGTCAAAAGGCAATGATGTATTCTTTGAAAGTGGGAGAAAAAAATAAAAGATGAGAGATTGAATTGTAGTTTAAAAATTTCTTAGTAAAAACCTTTTCAAAATAGCGCATGTAGTAGGGTAGCTTGTCTTTGGGTTGAGGTTGTGAATGCACTGGTTGTTGTTTTTGTGGAGGTTGTTTGTTGTCCGAGTTTTGGTATAAGTATTGATAATTTTGTGCTTGTGTGTTGGGGGGTGAGAGTTTGTGGTTTCATTTTGTGGTTGAGCGGTTTTGTCTAGTTATGTTGTTCAGATTGAAGTGAAGAGATATGAATGTTGTTGAGATGAAGAGAAAGAGGAGAAGTGTGAAAATTTTGGATGAGAGGAGAGGTAAGAGGTGAAATTTTTAAGTGTATTGCTAAGAGAAGACAAGTTTATCTTTTGATATGATGTCAAATAGAGGTGTTGCAACATCCGTGAGCACAATCTTTTGTATCTTCTTGCACAATCTTTGGCTTTTTCTTGAGAGGAGAAACTTTGTCTTTAACCTTAGAATTATTCGTTTTAATCTTGTGTTGAACTGACTTATGGGTTACTTCAGAGTTTTTCTTTATAGCAGATGATGTTAGAACAAAGTGATTGGGGATTCTAATACCAAATTAATTTGATTGATAACAATCATACATGCAAACAATTTATCATTTTATTTAATAAATATACTTGAGTGTAAGGTTACAAAAATTATATCACAAAATGATTAAAGTAACGAAGGACCGAACACAACAATATGCATCTACAAATGCTTGTGTTTGGAGACTCAAGATTCTACATGACTAGATCCAAAGCGTTCTACAACAATAGTTTCACAAAGCATCATCTATAGAATCTAGCCCTTGCAAATAGTGCCAATGTACCATCTTCTCGAAATTGAAGTCAATGCATCTAGTCAACAAATATTCTTGTTGCCAATCCTCTACTCTTAAATCTCATCTATTTGAATGATCAACTTTGGTAAGAGTGCAACAAAAATTTCTGAGATCGACCAAAGCTAGACAGAAAGGAAAATTCAAACTTGAAGTGACAATGTTAGATAACATTCTATATCACAACACTTGTGTACTGCCAACTACAATGTCATGTCAAATCACTGAGAAAAATCAAAGACATTGTAAGTAACAACTTTATGGCCTCGGGATAGGCTATGAAAAGCTGAAAAAGATTTGAAGTTCAACATCAACAATTATAGAAAAAAAATCACACTGTTGAAATTTATATTAAAAGAGCTTCACTATAAAAACCCTCAAGAGATCAAGTCTTTCACATAACAAATCAATTAGAGTTTTTTTGAATAAACTCGAAGCAAAACACTTCTGCTTGATAATGAATTAAGATAAATCTTCATTTATATCTCTCTACTCTTATCTTATTTAATTTAATGCATAAACACATAACTAACTAGGAGAAATCACTTAAGAGTTGTTAACATTGTTTCAAAAAAATCTTGTAATCAGTCTAAAAGCTGATTACGACATCATTCCAAATATTTTTAGAAACAAGTTTTTTCCAAAAGCGAAATTAGTTTAAACAACAATGCAACCTCTATCTTGTGTTTATTTCTCTTACTTTTAGTTGATACAAAGCCAAGTGTCTAAGGTCAACACATAACAGTGTCAAAAGAAAGATTCATCATCATCATGGCAACCAAAGGCTACAACAAAAGAATCAGTGTAAACCATCCACCACTCTTCAAAGGATTAAACTATGACTACTAGAAAGATTAGATCAAAATGTTCTTATTAGATCAAAATGTTCTTTTATGTCAAATCAGTATGATCTTTGGAACATAGTTGAAGATGGTTACACTCTTAAAAAGAAGACGGAGTCGAACATGTTCTTCTAAGTAGTAGCATTAAAGTGTGTATTAACTCTATAGCAAAATTGATTGATTAAATGTTAATTTTCAGTTTTTGCAAATGGAAGAGCTTATAGGAGCAATATAATGTATTTTTTTTTTTTCAACATCATAGGAGCAATACAATGTCAAACTTTGGTCTAATTTGAGCACAAAAATAGATATACTAATGATTCAATAAAATATTTTTGTATACAATTCATGGCAAGATCCAAACATCCTACTTCAATTGATGATTATATTAACATCAAGAGAACTGGTAAATACTACTTTTTCATATTCATTACTAGAGAATATTTTACCAAAAAATTAACAACGTTATGGCATCACGAAGAAGTCAAACAACATAGACTTGGAAGAAATGTTTGGTCTGACACAAGTTTGACCATCTGAAATATGATAGAGATATGTAAATCAGAAGTGATGAAATAATGTTGAACTAAAATATAACCCGCACGTTGCGCGGATGTAATTTATAAAATATTCTTTCAGTATAAATTTATTAAAAAGTTTAAAGCTAATATTTATGGTGTATAAATGTATCAATCTGATCGGAAAAAAGATTTCAAATTTGGAAATTTCTTAGTTTATAAGAATAGTGGTTGTATAACAAAAGAATAAATGGAATAGAAACAATTGAAAAGTTTATAATAAAATGAATGATTTTCATTCTAAATAATGTGATTAAAAAAAGATGAGTTAGTGTTTGTATACACAATTAAAAAGATTTAAATAAAATGAGTGATTTTGACTCTAAAAATATTATTAAAAAAAGATGAGTGATTGTTTGTATTTATTTTGTTTTATTTTAAAAATTCAATCAATATAGAATATCTTCTTCCGATAAAAAATAGAATATATATTTTGCAATCATTGATTTGAGATATATTTGTAAGAATTAGTTTTTATATGATTATTATTTTTATTTTACTTTTTATCTTGAGCACTATTATTTCTTTTTTCTTTTTTTGACTAATTGAACCAACTATTATTTCTTATCTTTTATGTTTCATGTCTCATTTTCACATAAACTTTCGATAACTAATTCTTAATTACGAAATAATGTTGGGATGATAAGGAATCACTACTTGATTTTGATTATTTTTGCCGTTAATTAAAACTATGCTCTAATTTATACTTCATCCAATCTATAAGTTTAATATTTTGCAATGAATGTATTTATTTTCATGAACAATTTATATAGACAAATACTTTCTTTGTATTAAAGGAATAAAATATGTATCCGAGCACTAAAAAGAAAAATAAACACAAATTTTATATTACTTTGAAAATACTTAATGTATAATTTAACATTTTTATTTTAAAAAAAATATTCTTTGTTGGTTTTTATTTTGCAAAGGTTTGTTAATTTCAATGCATGTGTTTCAATATTTTTTATTTATTTTAATTTAAATTTCATTGGATTGTTTGTGCATAAGTTTGATTATTGATTTTTCATGTTATTATTGTGTTTTTATATATTTTGTGGTAATTTATGGTTGCTACATTTTAAGTAATAAAATATAATTTAAATATTGTGATGTATTTATATGCAATAAATGAAAAAAGTAATTAACAATTAAATCAAGTTTGTAATGAGAGTTATATTTTTATTGTTGTTTTTTTAGTTATAGAGATATAAACAAAGAATTAGTAGAATGTTGAATAAAAAATGAATGAATTATAGATGGGACATATCATACTATTGAATAATGTGTCAAAATGAGCGTCACATGTCAACATATTATTTTGAGGGTTTGTTTTAATATATTCTTTGTTGGTTTTTTTTTGCAAAGGTGTGCTAATTTAAATGCATGTGTTTTAATATTTTTTTATTTATTTTAATTTAAACTTCATTGGATTGTTTGTGCATAAGTTTGATTATTGATTTTTCATGTTATTATTGTATTTTTATATTTTTTGTGGTAATTTATGGTTGCTACATTTTAAGTAATAAAATGTAATTTAAATATTGTGATGTATTTATATGCAATAAATGAAAAAAATAATTAACAATTAAATCAAGTTTGTAATGGGAGTTATATTTTTATTGTTGTTTTTTTAGTTATAGAGATATAAACAAAGAATTAGTAGAATGTGGAATAAAAAATGAATGAATTCTAGAGGTGCCACATCATACTATTGAATGATGTGTCAAAATGAGTGTCACATGTTAACATATTATTTTGGGGGTTTGTTTTAATATATTATATTATATGTCGAGTTAGACAAATATCTAACTATACAACATTAATTATATCAAAATAATTATCAGATATTCAATTAAGTCCTAATAAATTTATGTACTGCACTTTTGGTCTCTTAATTTTTCAATTGCAAGTGACATTGGCCTCCTAATTTATTTTGAGCAATTTTAACCCCCACAATATTATCCTTTTTCTGATTTGGCAATGCTGAATTGATATTTTTTTATGATTAGGCATCCTTTTTCACATGTTTAGAGTGAACATTAGTAAACTAAAATAAATAAATAAAAGGCTAAATTGCATTCGTGTTCCCTTAACTTAATTTCAATTAACGTTTTAGTCATTTATCTTTTTTTTTTTTTT
>JBBPBQ010020321.1:8667080-8837078 GCA_037974755.1 Cicer yamashitae | reverse complement strand
AAAAAAAAAAAAAAAAAAAAAAAAAAAAAAAAAAAAAAAAGATAAATGACTAAAACGTTAACTGAAATTAAGTTAAGGGACCACGGGTGATATTTAACCTACTATTTTTATATAAAAAAGAGTATTTTAGGTCACATATAAACCCCTTAATCCACATATTTAAACTACATAACATTTAAGCTGTGAAACCCACGTGGCCCAACATGTAAATTGACCAAAAAAGCGATCTTTAAATCGTATGGACTCTACTAAGGTTTGCCCCCCTCCCTCTAAGGAGTCGATCTCCTCCCTCCATGGAAGTCATCTTTTCCCACATAGATTAGGGGTTTGGTAGTAAATGGTTTTTTTTTTTTTCTTTCTTTGTCTCCACTATGAGATTGTCATGACCACTTCACAGAAGCAACCCAAACCTCCATTGCAATTTTCTTTTGCTACTCTGCAACCAATCACCACAGACCCCTATCTATCTACATGCAAAGGCTGATTCCATCACTAAAAATTGGAACCTCTCTGGCTCAATCTCGTCCATACTAAGTCGACTACCACATATCTATTTCTCAACCCACTCCACCAAGTTTTCATCGTCATATGATGTCAACCAAAACATTATCAACTCCTTCTTTGGTGTTGCAACCACCGCCTGAACCACTACCATAAAAAAAAGTTTAAGATGTAAAAAGAACACCTCTTGCAAGTCTAGGAAGATCAAAGTTCAAACTACCACACTACCACATTGTTGATCCCCTTCCTGTCGAGAAGGTTTTCTTTCAACCTCTGCCAAAACCGATAAATACATATGTCCCTGTTGTTTGTTGTTACCATTATCCCCTTGTTGTTGTGCAGGTTGTGCCTAATATTAAAGGCATTAAGAGATGCTCCTTTGTTGTTTCTTAAAAATCCCCAACTAATTTCAGCATATTTGATTATCAAAGAGCATGTAGACCTTTGTGTGGTTGGTTTCAATGTCATTATCTTCTTATACGATTTTCAATTGGCTTCCGATCAAAGGGTAAGTTAGACAATGTCGAGACCATATATAATCTATCCATGCTAGAAGAAGCCATAGAAATAATACATCACAAAGACTGTGGCGTGTCATCTATTGGCATCTCATCTATTCTATGTTTATGACCATGGTAAGAAGAAATTAATAGATTGGTGAAAATAGGATATAGATGTTGGTTTGATCTCATTTAGTTTCTCCACAATATGTATGTTGGATTGGTGAAGTTTTAGTTGACTTCACCTTTACATTGGCCTTTTAACATGGAAGGAGAACGCTCTATTAATGTGTACTCAATATGTTTATAATATTCTCTTTCAATGCAATGGTTTTGTCGGGAAAAAAAGACAGTGATGAGATTTAAAGATGATCTCTCTTTATAAGAAGAATTGATTCAATAATGGAATTAAAAGAACCAAATTAATTTTGATTGAAAATGTCATTTTCGTATGTGATGACTTGTTTGCTTTGTTTTAGCTATATGTGGAGCTCTAGATATCCAATTGAAATAATCTTTGATTCACTGGAAAGCTTAGAGAATTATCTACAATTTATCTTTTACCAAATTCATCTTTTATTATGATAAAAAAATGAACTAAAAGTAGACCACAAATTTGTAATGAGTTTCTAATGTTTAATGGGGTTTATTAGAATAATAGTTAAATAAAATAAATAGCCACATACAAAAAAAAAATTGTTGATAAAATGCCTTTGGGATTTCATCTGATTATTTTGTAACTATTTTTTAATTAAGACTAGACAAAACTTTTATTAAGAAAATTAATGTGGCCTAGAATTAATGTTAATTTATTATGGTTTTTCTTTTCTTTTACCAACCAGCCCATAACTTCTATATATATGAGTCTCACATATGTAGAAAAGTGGGATTGAATTAAATAAAAAATATTTCTCTTTGAGAATTGTAAGTGAGATTTTCTCATCTTTGAGTTCTTCGATTAGAACTTATTTGAATCTTATCAATGGCATCCTTACCATTGTGACAATTCTTCGTGGTTTATCAATTATCTTGATTGTGACGCTTTTCTTTACCATTTTATCCCCCAAATCCACCTTTATTTATTTTAATTTCTTCTCACATTTTATCATCATTTTGTTCGTCATCACCACATAGAATTTAATAGAAGAAGAGAAACAAGTAGCGACGGCAACAAAATCCGCACCCGCAGTTACCCACTCAAACATGTCCCAGTGGAGAAAATCCACTTTGATCGGGTGCGGGTTTTCCACAAAAATTAAAACTCGGAACACGGATAGATTTGAGAGTGTTGATATCCACCTCTCACCCGTCCCGCTAATAATATTATTTTCATTTTTAAATTTTATATACAAGTACATATTTAATATTTCTGAAATATTAAAAATTATAATCTTCTCTCTATAGAAAATATGATTTTAATATTTTTAATTTTATTATTATATAATAATAATTATTTTGTTATATTAACTATAATTAATATGATTTTTAAATTTATTATTTATATATATGAATGGATGTAGGTGTCGACGGAGAAATCCGAACTCCATCGCGGACGGAGATGGGGACCATAATTTACACCCGAAAAGAAATGGGGGCAGGTGCGGATTTTCCCCAACTAGTCAGGTGCGTGGATGGAAGAAGTAAAATTCACCGCCGCCACACCCCGTTGCCATGCTAGAGACAAGTGTAATTCAAATTTCTCAAGTGCAATTTCCTCCAAGTACAAATCTGTCATTTATTTTAATGAACTCCTTAGATCAAAATTAAATAAGAATGCATACCTTTGGATTTTTAGAACTAGAATTCAAAAGCACATGAACATTGTGTTTTTGATTTTGAAGTTTATGTTGTGATGATTTCTTATCAGAAGGTTTGAAAGCTTGGTCTCTTGACCATATCATCGTAGCTTTATCTTCAAAACAGCCCAAAAGCATATTTTTCATGTCTAGTTGTTCCACCCAAGGCAATGTATTCACAAGCATTGAAACTACAAGAAATTCATGTTTACAAAAGAAAATTATGAGAGACGCCTCCAAATAATACTACAAAGGGGTTTTTTTCCCACTATTTGTAAAAAAACTAAAAAGGGATAGAGAGGCTTGCTTTGAAAATAATAGATGTCCAAGGTAATACAAAAAAAAGAATAAATCAATGGACAACAATGAACGATTTTCTCCTTCATCACGATTTGAATTCCAATCATTTAACTCCTTAGTTCAATGCATCAACTGCAATATTTTGCATTGAATTCGATAAGAAATCCTTTGTTTATCCAAATACTTAATGTGAATAGCGAATAAAAAAGAAAAAAGGGGCCTAAAACCTCATTTACGAACGTCTCACCCCCCTTGGTAGTTGAACCTAGTATCTAGGGGTTAAGTTTTACAATTCCACCACTCTCACTACCGATTGAGCTACTAGTTATCATGGGGTCATGCACACCTTGTGCTCGTTTTAATTATTCAATTTGTTTTTCGAAAGAAAAAAAAAAACTATTTATAAATAAATTAATGATTAATACTATATGTACATGCATAATAAGTTACATATGGTGAAAATATAAACCCTTGATTTTTCTCATTTTACTTACTACATCCTTTACATGAATAAAATCCTTATTTGATGACAATGTAGTCAAATAGAGAAATTCTTCTAAATAAAAATAAAAGTGACATGACATACTCTAAAAATAAAAGTGGCATGACTTACTTGAAATTAGGGACTTTGAATGGAAAAATCATCCTCAAATCTAAACTCATCCCTTTTAAATCTTTGAAATAATGAGCGATGAATGTGGTAAGAATGACATGATAAGGTTCTAAAATAAGTTGAAAACTATGAGACATGCAAAGATATACTATGCAACAATTATGCACAATTTTCTTAAAGAAATCAAGCTCTAAAAACAAAGAGTTTAGTTTGTATGCATTTATGGTGCAAAAAAGTTTATAGAGATGTTCAATTAGATTTCACTATATAGATGTGTCATCATATAGTTTTTTAAAATACCTACATATAGTTTTTTAATAACAAACATGGATATCTATATAAAATTATTTTACACTATCAATGCAAACAAATTAAATTGCTAAAGACTTCAATTTATGAGAGTGTTTGGTTAGAGGGGATTAGAGGGAGAGAAGGGGTGGATTATTTAAAATTGAAGTTGTTTGATTCAATTATTTGGAGGCAAGGGGGAAGAAAGGCTGGAAGGAGAGTGGAGCAAAATCTCTCTTAAACCTTATTGTGTTCCCCCACCATTTTTGGGAGATTTGGAGGGGAGAGGAGAAGGAAGAAGACCAAAATAACTTATAAACCATTTAAAATCTCTCTACCTCCTCTTTTTTGAATCAAACATATATCTGTTCCATTTCCCTCTTGTTCATTAAAATTTCTCTCCTCTCTTCTCCCCTTCATCGAACCAAAAAGACCCTATATGTACAGACAAAAAGTTTTACACAAACATTCAATCATATTTCACTTTATAGATATGTCAAAATTATTTCTTAATTTCTACATAAATATCTAAATAATATCTTATTGAATGTTAAGGTAATTACATTGTCGGTTCAATTTATACGCATTAAAGAATTGAATCGACAATGTAAAATAGTTTTATGAGAAATTTTGCACAATATTTAAAACTATGAACCACACTTCAAACCAACAAGACTTCTAAATCATGGTTCAACTATTTACACCACTCAAACTATAATGAAATCGTGATTTAACGGCTCAGATAATTGAAACGTAGAAATAGTGGTTCACCATTCAACACATGTCGAACCATTCGGTTCAATTTGGTTATTGAAAAGTTTTGATAAATCTTGAGTAGAAAAAAAATTCAAAACAAGTTAATCAATTTAATTAGTGAAAACTTTGAATAAATTAAAAGAATGAGATAATTTTTTCTAAATGGAAAGTAAGATAGTAACTTCAAGGGTGTTTGTTTTGAGTTTTCTAAATTTATTCTTAGTAATAACTTTTCAAAGAATATAAGAATAAGAAATCTTTTCCTAGGTAATTTTAAAAAATGTTTGGTTAATATTTGTAACATGTCTAGAAATTGTTGTAAGAGGGAGGTTTATGGGTAGTTACACCAAAATTATTCCCACAGCCATGATAATCTACTTTTCTACTTTCTCATCTGCGAATAATTTCATGGAATATTGGAAGTTATCTTATTCCAAAAATCTTTTATAACTGAGAATAATTTTGGCTCAAACTTGTAACAAACATGAGAATATTCACTTCCTACCCATATATTCCTGGCAATATAATTTATAGACTTGAAACAAACACTCTAAAAAGTTGAAAACTAGATCTGAACAAAAAATTATTGAAATAGCAAGATCACATCTCAAATATAGTATTGGAGACTAAAATTAGAATTAGGTATCTTTTACACTTTTAGATTCTTCAATACATAAGAAAGAAAAAGAAAACCCAACAATAGACAAAGAAGAAAACGCAGGCAGTAGAAAAATAAGCATAAAAGTCTTGCAATAAAGAAAGAAGATGACTCACCGCATATCAAAAAGCACGCATGATAGGAGGGGGATAACCTAGAGGAGGGAGGTAGCGATGGCTCATTCAACAAAAGAAGAAATGAGTTATGCTAAGAAATGGTAGTTTTATATTGAACTTAATGGGCCTACATGGTAAGCCCAATAACAAACAAATCCAAATAAATTTGGTGATTGTTCAACCTCTATGTTTATTTTTAGTTGGATCTTACTTTTATTTTTTTAATTAAAAATAACATTCATTCAATCAATTTGATATATATCAGGATCGAATATTACAATTCCAATTGCTAAAATGAATAAGGATGAATTAATAAAATATTTTATTGATTCATCCTAATTCATTTTACTATTAATAGTAAAATATATACAAATATGACAAAGCATACCTAAATAATAAAATTAAAGTATTCGGGGTACTCATGTCTCCAAAGTAGTAACGTTGATAACGTCAAAATTATTGATTGAATTTGCACTTAATCGAAGTTGATCTGTCAATCAGAATCAAAGAACATTACAATAAGACAGGAAAATAAAACATCGCACCAATATGACGAACAAATCCAACGCCGCACAAAGATGCAAAAAAACGAAAGAAAAACTTAATACGTGTGAAAATCATTTATTTAAATAAAAGAGAACAAAAAACGATTAATATAGGTGATTTCATATCAAAAATTTGTCATCATCACCCCCTCTTTAGTGAAAAAATGAGGAACCAAACAATAGAAAAGAGAAGATAATGTGTGAGAGTGGGATCTGAGAGACTGTCACATAGAGTTGGATCTTATTTTTGAATAGTGTAAAATACACTATCAAATCTTAAATTTTCTGAAGTTTATTTGGAGACAGGTGAACAAACCCGGAAGTCGTTGAACAACCACCATAAATCCTCACAATCCACATTTTAGGTGATTTTCATCTACTTTTAATGTTTATTTACATGTGCAAAAAAAATTATCAAATTAGAGCTTTTGATACACATCATTACTCTCATTTTTCACTATCAGATTGGAGATTTACGCAACCAAATTTTGAAATCTGGTAAGATTCCAAGATTCTTAGGGCGGAAAAGCATCTTTCCACTTTATACCCCTGTCCCACATTAATGGAACCTAGAAAACTTTATGAAAGTTTCTCAAGAGTAATTTTTTTTTTTGCAAAAACACACGTTATTAAAATGTGTACCAAAAAATTGATTTATGTTTTCTGGAACATAAATGTGTTTCGGAAATTCGAAACTAAAAATGAATTTTCCATAATACAAATATTTCAAAAAACTTATCGTATTCTAGAAAACTCAATTTCAAAGAGACCATTACCATTTTTTTATATAAAAAAAGTTGAAAATCGGAAAACTTTATCACAGCTTCTCGATATTGTAATTTTGTTTTCAAATCACACCTTGTTAAAGTAGTGTATACCTAATAGAATGCATAAAATATTAATATTAAATAAGTAAGACAGAAAAGTATAAGAAAAATTGTATTGATAAAATGAAGAAAATTGTTAATTATAATAAGTGTGAGATGTTATTTACATATAGATTTGCAAAACAACTATTACAAACCTACTTGCAACTAATCTATCTTACATGCAACCAATCTAACTAATTTGCAATTAACATAAACTACTTCTAACAGCTCTCGCAAGTTGGAATGCGGTTTAACATTTTCAACTTGGACTGAACTTTACGATCCAAGAAAAATAAAATATAAGGATTAAAAGATTTTTTAAATGTCGGAAATACATTGGCTAAAAGATTTTGAATGCCGAAAAATATATTGTCTAAGATTTTTGGATTGCTGAATATCGGTAAAAATATTTCTTTTGAATGCCAAAAATATACCGACTTAAAGATTTTTTTGGATGATTTTTTCCTCTTTTTGTAGTAGGTGTTGAATAAAGTCTACACCTCCATGTAAAATCTTCTCTTATTTTTTTTTAATGAAATCTCATGCACAACTCCTTGGTCATTAGCTTGGACTTCTAATTGAGAACTCATTTATGATTTTTTTTCTAGAAACAAGAAAAATATTTTTTTTTTGTTGGTACATGTTGAATCTAGAAGCTAGACTTCTACGCAAGATCTTTGCTTGCATTTTTTTAATATCAATTTGGCTAAAAAGTAAGAATTTTATCATCAAATATTGTTGGTGTTCTTGAAAAATCTTCAACAAATGCTTTGAATAATGCACTTGACTCCATCTTTTTCATACTTGACAAAAGTTGTTGATGTAAAAATAAGGTTGGTATCAAACCATTGAAGAAGTCGTGAGTTTTGGTAAATTTTTGTTGGGAAATGTGTTGTCTTTAATGTCCATTGTCTTAATCATCATCATGGTGAGATAGTTCTAACTTAGAATTTCAAAGGGAAAGAAAAGAAAATGAAGAAATAATTAGTTTTGAATGTAGAAAAAAGGAGAGAAGATGAAGACATTATTCAAGAATCAAATGGAAAAAGAAAGATAAATCAATTAGCTTTCAATGAAAGTTTCTCAAGAATTTTTTTGAGAAAGAGAGTAGCAGAATAATTAACTTTCCTGATACCATAATAGAAAATCTAAAATATTGATATTAAGCATAGAAGAGAAAAAAATACAAGTAAAATTGTATTGACAAAATGAAGAAAATTGTTAATTATAGGAGTAAGATGTTATGTCTATGTAGATTACCAAAGTGATTATTACAACCAACTTGTAACTAATCTAACTAATTTGTAACTAACATAAACTAACTCTAATAGTACCGAAAAACTTATTTTAAGTTTTCTTGTGTTCCGAAAAATTTAAAGTTTGAATTTTCCAGAACACAAAAAATAATCCGAAAAACTTAAACTTTATATTTTTTGCATGTGTTTCAGAAAACTTAAATTATTTGATACACATTTGTGTTTTGAAAAATTCAAACTTTAAGTTTTTGAATAACAATTGAAGATGATGGGATATGACAATATTTTTTGGTTTTGTTTTTGAAAAGAAAAAAAATAGGGTAAAATAAATAGTTTGTGTAAAATATTGGGCAAGGGTATAATAAAAGGATATGGAGTAAATTTTTCCAAATCCAAATCATGTTTCTATATCTTTGGAGATATGGTTAAAGATACTATAAAATATTTAACCTAAAAGTTATTAAAGATAAGTTTAATTATAAATTTATTCTCTTCTTTTTTATCTATTTACATATCAATCCCCTCATTTTTAAATTTTTAAATTTTTAATTTTGGTCTCTCAATCCTATTTTTACACTAAAAATTATATTGTAGGATATGGTTAAAGGTACTATACAATATTTAACCTAAAGGTTATTAAAGATACTATTTACTTGGGTCACTAAGTGAACTACTCGGGTATTGTTGAATAGTGTGATTGAATTAGATCCAACCGAATAATTCGGTTTTTTAAAAAATATTTTTGTTTTGAAGTCTATAAAAAATATTTTAAAAATTTACTATTACATATCAAATAAAACATATCAAACTCTTCTATATTCATGGTAGAAAAATAATGAAAAAATGATGAATTTGGGAATAAACTCTCAACAATCAGATTAATAGTATAAAATATCAAAATATTTACAAATGTGATAAAATCTACATATATGATAAAATTAAAGTGTCTGAAATATCAATGCATTTGGAGCTGTAACATTGACGATGCCAAAGTCATTGAATGAATTTACATTGGATCAAAGTTGATATGTCGATCCAAATCAAACAAACACCGTAATAAGATGAGAAATCAAAATGACGCACAAAGACAACAAACAAAACAATGTTGTACTCGAGCGATCAAATCACAAACAAAACGGGCAAAACTAAATAAATGTGGAGACCACTTGTTTAAATAAAAAAAAAAAAAAAAAGTTAGAGGGGTGATTTCATAGAAAAAAATGACTTTAAACTACCTGTCTCCAAGGAATGAAGAAGAGGACTAAAGAAAGAAGGGTGTAGCGCAGTTAACTAAGTATACTATATTATCTTACTAATTGTTTATTTTAAGTATGATATTCCCTTATAAATTTGTGATTTTCATGATTATGAAAGATAATGTGAATGAATAGTTCTTGAAAGCATGTTGTAATATTTATGAATGGATTTATTTAAGGTTACAATGTTATGAAAGTTAATGAGTAGCTCTTTTCAAACCATGTTTTGATTTTCTATAGTTGATTATGTGTTTTTCATTCCATGCGACGATGAGATAATGTACCCTATGTGCTACATGCCCGTATTTTAATTGTTAACCACAAGAAAGTATCTACTACAGAAGCCATAAAAAGAGTGGGGAAGAACAATATATTATATTGAATAATATACCTTAGTACAGAACCTGTAAATGTAGCGTGGAAGGAATAAGATATTGGTCGCCACAGGAAAAATATAATGGGGGCCTATGTGTACAAAGCTAGATATAGGAAAGTTTTACCTTCTACCTCATATTTTTATTCTCATGAATGCGATCAAGTGACGTATTTGTTCTTATATGAATATCAAAAGTTTTTATTTTTACTCACAATATCATTTCAGTTTTTCGGTATACAAATGAGTGCAACTTTTTTTTATTTTACCGGAAATTTTTTTTCAAATTTTTCGGTACAGATATGTGTTCCGGAAAACTTAAAACCCCAAGTTTTTTTCCCTATCTATTTATTTATTCTTTTTTTTTCTATTTGTTTATTTTCAGTGGGTGCTGGTGCTAGAGAACGAGAGGCAAGATTGTAAGGATAGCACACGATGTTGGTACTTCATTATCTATGATGGATGCTCCTCCTAAAAGGATTCAACCCACAATATTTTGGAGGAGACAACGATTTATAGTGGAAGATGATGATGAAAGAAGAGCGGGGTCATATACCTATGATCCCGGAGGCTGATGTTGTTGTGTATGAGGAGTTTGTCCAGGAAACATATGTATAGGAGGAGGTTATACAGGAGGAGGAGGAGCATGTACAACATGAGGATGACCATATGCAAGAGAGATCTGTACCGCAGGAGAGAGAGCTTACACGATATCCTGGAAAACCATATGATATATTTTCCTTACACGATATCGGTATCATGTTTCTGTTAGATTGTGGTTTGGTGAAGTATGTTATATTAATTATTATTTATGGTGCATTAAAAATATTAATTATTATTTTTGTTCTATATTTAATTTTAATGTCACATAATTTATTTGTATGCAGAAGCGACCAATGCTGAAGATAGTTACTCGTGGTAAGAAGTTGTAGCAATTTACTCTGCAAGTACTCCCGTGAGTTATAGAGACGTGGGTGAATTTTTCTGAATTAGCTCCACTACAACGGGGTAGTATGAAGCTGATTGATAACAACTTGATTTCTGCATTTGTGGAGAGATAACACTCTAAGACTTTGTCATTTCACATGACATTTGGTGAAATGACGATTACTTTGGACGATGTTGTCAATCTTTTAGTCATTCAGATTAGGGGTGAGATCTACAGTCCACCACGTGACCTAGATAAAGTAATGGCATGTAATCTTGCCATAACTTTATTAGGGGTGTTTGTTG
Source organism: Cicer yamashitae (assembly GCA_037974755.1). Taxonomy (NCBI): domain Eukaryota; kingdom Viridiplantae; phylum Streptophyta; class Magnoliopsida; order Fabales; family Fabaceae; genus Cicer; species Cicer yamashitae. The sequence continues at coordinate 8,826,018 of JBBPBQ010020321.1, read as the reverse complement.
ATGAGATATGGGAGGAAACCAGAAAGACAAGGAGTGGACACTACAAGTTGGAATGGTTGAAGGAGGTCTTCAAAATACAGTGAGACGTAGAGAGATTTGATTGTGTTGCGAGGGCGTATATGCTGAATTTGGAAGTACTATTTTTGCATATAAGAGTCATATATTAGTTGGTGCGAAGTACTTTCTCCTATTCATAGATTAGGAAGGTACCGTTAGATACACCTGAGGTACTGTTGCACTCGTAGTCCTTTATAACTACCTCTCAAATGTCTTACGACACTATGCAATTGAGTGGATATATATCTCTACTGCGGGTATTAAATTTTTATGATTATTATTCATTAATTGTTAGGATTTTATTTATTAATTTTTATTATTCATTAGCTGTTATTTAAAGTATTGTGGTCCATGCAAAATCAACATTCATCTAATGACATGACATCTATGGGTTCTTTCGGTGGATTTTGTGTAACACGTGTCATATGGCCTAATAAATACGGTCATTATTGTAGACATATTATATATGCTTTTGCCCAAGAAATTTTCTCATCGGTACGAAATTTCTTCCAACCTAGTGCAATATCTGGCATTGGAAATTCATCTTTTATCTTTAATTGCAAAATCGATTGAAAAAATAAATAATTTTATTATTTAGAAAAAATGAGTATTGCTTAAGAAAATAATATCATTTTACCTGAATCCAATGACTTGAGTCGACAAAACCAATACATATAATACAATAACTTGTTGTCGATCCTAAATGTGAACCCCTCATAGGAAAGAAAGTCATAGAAAATGTCCGACCAAACATGACTAGAATAATATTATCTGTGCCGCTATCACGTAACTCATATCAAGTATGGACATCCATTTATCTAGAGGTTGAATACCCAAGCTTGTTATGTTCAAAGAATATTTGACTTCTCTAATGCGTCTTGGGAATAATCTATCAAATGGACTTATATGAGAAGAAATCTTCTGGTCCAAACTATGGCGGACCAAAGACCAAGAATTTTCACCATGTCCAAGCAATGATTCAATAGCTTGATATTCACAATTTCCATCAACTATCACATTAATTATGTCATCAATGTATGGTTGAATAATATCAGGAAATTGTCTCAAGAACAAATGTATTGAGGATTGAGAGAATTGCTTCGTCGAGGACTGAAAGGGTTGCTTCTTTGATGAATGAGAGAGTATATTCTTCGATGATTGAGATGGTTGGGAACCAAGATGTTCACAATATGTTGCATTAACATGCTCAAAGTAAGAAGAGTCTTGATATACATCATATCTCTCTGGCTTCTTACATGTACTCTTCTTCATCCGTCCTTTGTTTTTAACTTTTTCAGGTGGTGGACACATTGAACTTGTAGTTGGAAAAACAAGTTCACACAACTTACTCTTCACCATTCTTTTTCCTATAACATCAAGTGATCGAAAGCGTTTCCACAATGCATCCATCTCATTAGACACATCCAACTCTGATCCAACTTTTGTGTCTTGGGTGAGTTCACACTCCATGCTTAATTTCTTCCATTGAACATGCAATAAATCTAGAGGAATTGGTTCACACGCCAATTTATATTGTGCAATTTCACAAGCACAAGGTAACTCGTATGTTCTTATAAGAGAGCACCCACATACAGTTTTGTCAATACCCACCCACTCAACTTTCTCGTATTCTTCAACAATGCGTCTTTGAGCTTCTCTTGATAGAAATGTATTCAATCTCTGATAAAATAAATTGTTGTGTTCATGTTCTTTATCATAGAAACTTTTCTATAATGCAGCTTAGAAATTTTTAAGTTGCAACCTTATCATGTTGTTCATAGTCTCTCAATATTTACACATGTCACCCAAGTTGTCACCATGAAGAAATTCAACAATATATAGTAAAATTACAAATTCACAGTTTTATATTGACATGACTGAAGGTGCAAACACGAGAAGGTGGGTTGAATTGTGTTTAACAATGTTCATAACTTTTTGATGAAGGTTGGTTGGTTTTTATGAATTACTTAGATAAGAAGAAATCAAGTTCAGAGGCAGCAAAAATTGAAAGCATAAATAATTTGACACATAGATTTATCTTGGTTCACCGCTAACTTTGCTACATCCAGTCCCCTAATTCATAAGGCTTTAATCCACTAATTCGAATACTTAAATTACAAAGCACCTTTTCCTCCAAGCCAGTCTTTCCAAACAACCTGAAAACCCCCAACTTTTGAGGAACACACACCTTGACTCTACTAGCCAAGTCTTCTCCACACAATCTAACAACCCCAGATTGTTGAAGGCACACTAACACCACTATCGGGTTTGAATCCAAAGGTTTGGAACTTGAGTAGTTGCTTCTAACAAGATGATTATAACAATGACTATCACACTTTAAGAAAAACACTCAGAAAATATTTCTCATTTGAACAAGTGTTTCTCTCTTTGAACTCTAAGATGAATTTGGAACTTTGAGCTTGAGCTCTTCTACTCTTTTATGATTTTTCGATGATCTTCTTTTTCAGCCTTGAGTATCTATTTATGGATAAAATGAGGGCTTCAATTTTGTCATTGTTTGATTCTGAATTGTATCTTTATTCCTAGCTTGGTCAACAATAATCTTATTCAAAAATAGTTCTGAACAAGATGCTTTTTGAGAATATGTTCTTTAGCCAATTCTTTATTTATGAAGTCAATTTGAGTTGTTCTTCTATATTAATTTTGTTCGTATTTTGTTCAGATTGATTATGTTCATATTTTGTTCAGATTGAGTTTGTAAATTCTTCAGATTTATATTGTTCATATTTTGTTGTAGATAAATGTTGATCACATCTTCTTGTAAATAATTCATATCTTCTTGTGATAAATCTTGATCAAATCTTCATCAAATCTTGACCATATCTTCTTTTCAACTTGGTCAAATATTTTCTTCAATCATAAATTAGAATCAAATCTTATTGTAGATTTTCTTCAAAAACATTTGACCATATTTTATTTTCAACTCAGTCAAAGATTTTCTTCAATCATAAATCTAAATCAAATGTTATTTTAGATTTTCTTCAAAAACATGAATCTTCTTTCATACTCTGTGAAGTCAAATATATGGTTCTCATAAAATACTTATGTTGACATCAAAACTCTAAGTATAAAACCAAAATGGTTCCAATAATCTCCCTCTTTTTGATGATGACAAAACATGTATTTTTGATAACAACCTTTCTTTATATTTCATTGACTCCCCCTAACGTAAGGCTCCCCCTAAGTCTAAGTATCATTTTCTCTTTTCTCGCCATTTTATCAAATATCTTTCTCCCCCTTTTGTCATCAGACAAAAAGAGTTGAAGTAAAACTTGCTCCTTTTTTTTTGTATATTTTTTTAATTTGTCTTTTTATTTTGAATAACATGAATATAATATATTACAAGAAAATATAAAAACTAATAAAAGTAATGTAAAGCTAGACTACTTTAAAGTTATCACAACATCATTTAGGTATGAAGTTAAGGTTTATGTTTTTCTTTATGAAGTCTAACCTATCTTCAGCTAGTGGTTTGGTGAATATGTAAACTCATTGGTGTTTAGTGCTTACAAATTGAATGTTTAGTACCCCTTTTTGAACAAAATCCCTAATGAAATGGTGTTTGATCTCTATGTGTTTAGCTCTAGAATGTAGGATAGGGTTTTTGGTTAGGCAAATGGCAGAAATGTTATCACAATAGATGAAAATATTGGATTCTAGGAATTTGTTGTCTTCAAGTTGATACTTCATCCAAAGTAGTTGACAATTGCAGCCAGCTGCTGGAATGTACTCAGCCTCTGTTGTTGACATGGCAGTGATGTTTTATCTCTTACGTGACCAAGATATTAAGTTGTAACCTGGAAAGGTGTAGCTGCCACTAGTTCTTTTTCTCTCCAGTTTATCTCTAACACAATTAGAATCACAGTATCTACTTAGTTTGTACTTAGGAGATTCTTGTAAAACAAGGTAAGTTTGGTAGTGCCTTTTAGGTATCTAAGGATTCTCATAACAACAGTTAAATGGCATTCCCTATGGTCAGCTTGAAATCTTGCACATACACACACTAAACATGATATCTGGTCTAGAAGTGGTGAAGTATAAAGGTGAACTTATCATTTCTCTATAGGTTTTCTGTTCAATTTTTTGGCCTGATCTTTTTCAAGTGATCAAGTAGGGTGCATTGGTGTTGCCATAGGTTTGTAATCACTCATCTTAAATTTCTTGAGAAGCTCTTTTGTATATTTAGTTTGATGAATGTATATACCTTTTTGACTTTGCTGAATATGCATCCCTAAGAAGAACTTAAGTTCTCCCATCATACTCATTTGAAACTCAAGCTGCATTAATTTAGAAAATGTTTAGCAAAGAGTACCATTAGTAGATCCAAAAATAATTTCATCAACATAAATTTGAATAGTAAGAATGTCATCTCCTATTGATTTTCTAACAAGTGTATTATCTACTTGTCCTATTTCAAAGTTATTTTTAAGCAAGAAATTACTAAGTCTATCATACCATGCCCTAGGTGCCTGTTTTAGACCATAAAGAGATTTCGTAAGTTTAAAAACATAATTTGGAAATTCAGAGTTTTCGAAACCTGGGGGTTGTTTAACATAGAGTTCTTCACTTATATAACCATTTAGAAAATCACTTTTAACATCCATTTGAAATGATGTAATGTTATTATTTGTAGCAAAAGAAAGTACGATACAAATAGTTTCTAACATGTTTATTGGAGCAAATGTCTCAGTGTAATTAATGTCATTTTTTATGATTATAGTCTTGTGCAACAAGTCTTGCCTTGTTTAGCATAGGTTTCTGAATTATATTTTAGTCCTCAATGCTCCCATCCATATGTCATTAATTAATTATTATTACTCAATAGGGTTCAACCGTAGGTAGTAAGCCCCGTATGAACTCTCCGGGAATTACGGAATTCCCGTTCACCCCACGTTATATTATACTCATAAAATTGAACCTCCTCTCACCCCTTACCTCGATTGAAGATTTCATCCAACGAAGCTAATCTTCTTATTTAATTTGTCATGTCTTTGTTAACCATTGTCTTTAATAATCCACAAGGTAATAAGGCAACACCACAACCAAATAAAAATATATTATTTACACAAAAATAAATTATTTACTAATTGTAATATACACCAAAAATATATGAATAAATTAAAAAAAAAACAAACATAATTATAAAATAATAACTAAATATAAGATATATATATATACATATATATATGTATATATAAAGGATATTTAATTAGGTAATAATTATATATATCACAAGTAATGAAGCTAATCATATTCATTTACCACTTAATGAATACTATGAACAATTTTAATTTATAAGTAAAATAAACTAAAGTAACCAATTTAGACTTTTTTATATACGATAGAGAATACAATTGCACATGTTCATATAAAAGAGAATTTGAAGACAAAACAATAGAGGAACTCAGAAAAGTTATATTCAACAAGAACTGATATTCTTTGGTTAAAACATTAATTTAATTTTATTCATTTAAACTCAATGTATTGTGCTGAAACAAGTATGCTAATAATAATGTTTATATAGTATTAAAGAATACTAATATTGTGAACTTTGAAATAACCGAAAATAATTGTTTTTGAAATTTGCAAGATTTATATATTTAGACCATAGAGTACGTGCTATGGTACCTCTGCAAACCAAGTTTACTAATTCAATTGAAAACACATTATTTTTATGACCATAATTTATTCTATAAATAATTGATATTCAAATAGAATATAAATAATAAATAAAATATATTTAGTATTTTATTTTAATCATGATCATGAGTTATCAAATAAACAATAAAAGGCGGTAAATAAATCATCCAAAGAAAACTCAACTAATAGTGACACAAATGGTAGATGTCTGACAATAATTTAAAAATAATGAAAAACTAACTGGAACAAATGAAAGATCTTGTGGAGAAAATGAAAAATATATATTTGATTCGTTAATCCGACAATAGTAGTCGATAAAATCAAGAATGGCCAGAATAATAGTATGAAAATTAAAACTAGCATTAGACACTAATGTGTAACACTGTCGTGTAGCCCTTTTTCTTGTGTGTTTCCGTATATATTGGCTTACTAGATCATAAGGTATATAGTTATAGCCTTATCATGTTTCTATTTATTGGAGGTAGAGGAAAAAGTTTTCACGAGGAATGCGGCGGCGATGTAGAAGAAAATAAGGTTTTAGTTTTTACAATAGGTGCAAAGCAAATATAAGAAACCTAAAATATGTTAGGAGAAGGCTATGCGGTCAGCAGCATAAAGACCCACTTAACTATTGCCATACGTCTTTCTTTACCTTCTTTAATTTTCTTTTGGTTTAATTGTTGAAAAATGATGATTTTAAATTGGTAGTACGTTATAATATAATTCAAACACTTACATTCTAAAACTAATATATTTATTTCATTAAAACTAGAATAAAATAAATAGATTTAATATTAATAAAAATAAATAAAATTTAGTAAATGATTAAGGCAACCACATAGAAAGTTATTACACCACAATAAACACATCTATAGTAATAATTTATCATAATATTACTAAAGTATTTTAATAAGAAATCTAGGGCGTTATAATATTACTAAAATATTTTAATACAAAATCTAAAGTGTTACATCCTTCATCTTCCAATTGATCTTCAATTTATATATGATAAAAGGCTTTGATCTTCAATTTCCAAGTGTCAGATTTATTTTTAAGCAATTAAACACATGTTTATATTGTTGTCCAGAACATTCTTGACAAACGAAGAATGTTCTTGCTTTTCAGTCTGATGGAAAACCAGAATGATCATTTGATAAACCATAATGATCTTGTAATAAATCAGAATGATCTTGTAATAAACCATAATGATCTTGTTATAAACCAGAATGATCTTTTGATAAATCAGAATGATTATTTGATGAATCAGAATGATATTTTAATAAATCAGAATGATATTTTGCTAAACCAGACTGATATTTTATAAACCATAATGATATTTTGATAAACCAAAATGATCTGTTATAAACCAGAATGTTCTTCTGATCAATTTGTCATCAATCTAGAGATCAATCTGCATGTTTGTTTTTACAAGTAGGTCTTCAAATCTTGACTTTTAATTGTTCATTAAATGTTGGGAAGACCATGTGCGAAATGCCAACAGATTTACTACATGTTACTCTTCTAAAAAGATCACTTTTGTCAATTATTCTTTAATTGAATAACTAGAACATTTTGGTGAATGTTCTTCCATCATTTTTTTAACAAATGATTTATTCTTCAAAGTTAATTCTTGTCAATTTGCAGAACTGATATGACTATTTATGAATGCAATGAACTTGTTCATCATGAGAACATCATTTCATAACAATTGAAAATGTACTTATGCACTTGTTGGTGGCTTCTTGCTTGTTCACTTATGCAATTCATGTTCCTTAAATAAAACACAAGTGCAATCATTATTAGATCACCATTCATAAAACTTAATCATTTATTTCATAAGGTTTGTTGTCATTAAAACATATATCAAAAAGGTTTTTACCTCAATACTAAGCCATTCCTCTCAAACTGCTTGGTTAATTGAAATTTCAACTTAGCGATTCCACTAGCATCATCACTTCTAATTAGGGGTGGGAATAGGTCATGTCAAGCTTTGAAAGGCTTGAGCTTGTTCTATGATTAATTTTTGAGGCCTGAGTCTGGCCTACGGCCTATCATATGCTTTTTTTTTTTGCCTGACCTAACTTTTTTTAAAAGTCTGGCCTGAAAGCTTATTTAAAAGTCTATTTCACATTAAAGCATTTAAATAGTATATTTTACATTTTTTTTTAAATAGGCTAAACATAAGGAAAACTAATAAAATTATAACTAGCAAGTCTGCAACAACCTTCCAAAAAAACAAAGAAACAAAATGAACCCATAATTAACAAATTTAAAATAACAAATACTAACATTAATAAATAATATACATATATATATATATATATATATATATATATATATATATATGGGCCTAATAGGTTTTTTTATAAGCCTAAGTCTGATCTATTTAAATTAATATGCTTTAATAAAAGTTTGAGCCTAGCCTTTTTATTAAATAGAGCAGACCAGACTATGCTATAAGTAGGCCAGACCTTTTTAGTAAATGGATCTCACCTCTACATGCAATAATCATACCATTAACTTACAAGGAAAGTATAATGCGACCATAAGTGATGGACCTGATAAAACTATGCAGAATCATATTCACTAGAGAAGAAACCAAGAGATGCGATCATAATAGATAACTTCTCAAACCAAGTTTGAAGAGTCTGTTTAAGACCATAGGGAGCCTTTTTTAACTTACACACCTCCCTTTGATTATGAGAAACACCTTGTGGAGCGATCATACAGACTTCTTTATGAAAGTCATTTTTTACATTCATTTGAGAACTATGTCACTAACGAATAGATGCAACTAGAATAAGAGTACAAATAATGGCCATCTTGGCTATAAGAGCAAAATTTTCTTCATAATTCATACCATATTGTTGAGAGAATCATTTAGCAACAAGACATGCTTTGTAGCGCTCAACTGACCCATCAGACTTAGTTTTGATCTTGTATACCCACGAGACCCAATATCACGCTTTATAGGAAGAAGAGGTACTAATTCTCAAGTATATCTTTTGTGCAATGCAGATAGTTCTTCTGCCATAGTCTGCGACCAAAGAGGATCAAAAATAGTATCTTTATAGAAAGAGGGATCAAATAAACTGTGAATAGAAGTTAAAAAATGAGCAAACGAAGCTAAGTAAGTGGAATAGACAAAATCAAGTAACTAAGTAGACTTACGGTCACAGAAAGGGTAACGAGGAGGCGAAAGTGGAGACAAAGACAGAGGCAGAGGATCAACAGTCGGAGAAAGTGGTTGGACAACCGGGGGGGCAAGACGATGTTATCATGTGGTGTAGTAGGACCAAACATATCAATATGGGTTATTTCCAAACTATTAGTAATATGAGAATCAGAGGAAACCGTGTAAAATAGAATGTGATCAAGAAAAACATGATGAGTAATATAAAGTTTTCTGGTATGAGGATCATAGCAATGATACCCTTTTGACCATTCTCATAACCAAGAAAAACAAACATGGCAGAACGAGAAGACAACTTATTGCGTTCTACTTGTGGACGAAGAACAAAACAAGTAGAATCAACGACTTTCAAAGAAGAGTAATCAAACATAGAAGCATGCAAGTTTTCGAAGGAAGAAAAACTTGATATAACAAACGATGGGATTCTCTTAATAGCATGGACAACATTAAGAATTGTTTCACTACAAAACTCACTGGGAATCGAAGTAGACAACAAAAGGGAACAAAAAGTCTTAATAATATGACAGTGTTTCCTTTCAACAACTTCATTCTATTGAGGAATTTCAGTACAAGATGTCTGGTGGAGGGTGTCATCATAAGCAAGTAACTCAGATAATTTATTAGAGTTTTCACCACCTAAATCATAATGAAAATACTTTATAACAACATTATGTTGTGTGTAACCAAAAAAATCAGACCAATTTTTCATAAGATAAACCCAACAATAACAAGTGTAATCATCAATAAATGAAACATAATATCTAGATCACTGGTGAGAATCGGTGATGGACCCTAAATATCAAAGTGAACTAAATTAAAAGTTGCATATGAAATGGAAACACTTTTACGAAACAATAAATCTGAAAATTTAGCAAGTTTACAACCACAATAATCTGAAATATCACTAGTTTATAGTTTTCCTAAAGCTCCATTAGAAACCAAATATTTAAATCTAGAAGCATAAATATTTCCAAGGCGAGAATGCCATAAATAAAAACTAGAAGACGAAGAATTTAGACGAAAACTAGATAATAAGCCAACAGTGGATGTTGAGGCTACAGTATCTGGGACTCACACATCATCCAAAACATAAAGTGCCCTATGTCTATGACATATCCCAATCAGCCTCACAGAATGTGGATCCTGCACACAACAAGAAGTGGGAGAAAATATAATTGAATCACACAATTGACTAACAAAAGTAAGACTCAAAAGTGAGATTAGAAATATAATAAATATCAGAAAAAAAGACAAGTTAGGTGTGGAAACAGAAAGAAATCATGCTAATGGCATATGAGTTCCATCAACAGTCAAAACCGACACAAACGGGGCAAGATTCACAAATATAAAAGATATATCATCATATGACATATGGTGTTATGCTCCAGAATCAAGAATCCATATGGAATGAGATATACTCGGCAGACTAGAGTTCAAACTTTTAGTAAATAAGGCAGACATGGCATGCGACTAAGCGACAAGAAGTTTTTCGAGTTATTCTGCAATATCAGATATTTGAGAAGTAGTAACAGATGGGTATATAGAACCAAAATTAGAGTCAATGGTAGGAGGAGCAAAAGCAACAACATAAGACCCTGAAAATTCTTCTTGTATGCTATCTCCAATTTCGAACACTGTGTTTTCCAATATCATTTTTCTTTGAAAAAAACACATTCATCATTACCAATCCCACTTATCCCTTGAGGTTTTCCATTTTGAACAAGAACAACAACAAAATATGGAGGAGTGGAGATAATTCCCTTATCTAACACTGTAGAGTGGGTCTTGAGTCTGATTTCTTCTGCCAACAATTCATTGGCTACTGATTCAACACTAGGAAGAGGAGTATGATGCAAAATACCTCACAAAGGCCCTCAAAATCATCATGAAGAGCCATCACTCTCTCTGATCAATGTACACTTTGACAACTTTCAACTCAATTGCTTCCATAAGAGCCAATTGATCCAACAAATTAGTCATTGCCGAATAGAATTCCTGAATGGTCATATTGTTATGTTTAAGAGCTCTAATATCACTTTCCAACTGATAACGTTTTGCAAAGTTAGACTGAACATACAAACGTTACAAGTGATCCCAAATCTCTTTAGCAGTTTCATATTTTGCTAGTAAAACACCTATGAACTGCTCAATAGGGTTATTAATCCAAGTAATAATTTTTGAATTATTAACATTCTATGTTTTGAAATCTTTTACATATTTAGCTTCGTCCTTTTTATCTTTAGGCTTAACAGAAGTTCAATCATCATAACCCTACATATCTTTTCCAATCAATTTTTTTTCATCACAACAAAAAGGAGGGCAAACTCATATTGTCACTATTACTGATGGTTGCAACCTTAATTGATTTTGTGGGTAGGTAATAGTCATCTAAATCCAAAAGAGCAACATCAATCAATTCTAAATCAACAATCATTTCTACTAGGGGTGGGCAAAGTTCAGTTCTGAATTAGAACCGTTTGAAAACTGAACCGAACCAGTTTTCAGTTTGAAAAAACTGAACCGAACCGGTTTTCAGTTCAAAAAACCGAACCGAACTGTTTTATAAACTAGTGAACCTGTTTATTATTTTGAACCGAACCGAACTGGTTTAACTTATTTTTTTGTTCATATAAGTCAAATTTTACATAATTACCCCTAATTACTTCTAAAAAAAATTCGGTTCTAATTTTTTCGAATTAAAAACCAGTTCGGTTCAGTTTTTTGAACTGAAAACTGGTTCGGTTCGATTTTTTCGAACTGGAAACCGGTTCGGTTCGATTCTAGCTTAAAAAAATCAGTTCGAAAACAGTTTGGTTATCAATTTTTATAAATCAGTTCAGTTCAAAAACAGTTCGGTTCAGTTCAGTTCAACAATTTGGTTTTTTTGAACACCCCTAATTTCTACATACGATTTAGATATGAAGGCCATTCGATCTTGTATTGCTCGCAACAATCCAAAAATATTTCAGTCTAATGCATCGATACGTCTGTAATCCATAGAAGACATTAAGTTTGATATTTCTAAGTTGCCAACAATAAAATAAGTGAAAAATGTTAATGAAGCTCTTTTGTTACTTTCTCAATGGAACAATATTGTACATAAGGTACTTGGAGGAATTACAATGAAAGGGAAATACTAAGTTGTACTAATGGAAGAGAGAATGCATTTATGCTACAAAGGGAGGATAGAAGAAGAAAGGAGATAATTGCAATGAAATCATTTATGCATCGGATAGTAAGTGCCATGTCTTATATAATGAGTGTGGCCAAGAGTTTGTTACTCTTTCACTCACTGCTACTCCTCTTTATATGAATTTTTGGATCAATTGTTATTTGTCTCATTTCTTCATTTGATTCTATTTTACAAGGAGTATTGTCCCATGTGATATTTTAGATCATAGCATCCTATTTGTTAGACAACTCTTGAAACACGACACCACGGATATCCAATCCTGAACAAATTGCAAAATATAAGTTAACCTACATTAAAGGAACAAATTTGAGCACACAAAAATAGACATACTAAAGATTAAATATCTTTTGCATACAATTTTTGGAAAGATCAACAAATGACATACCCTACTTTCAATTGATGATTTGGTTAACACCAAAAGAACGGGTGATTTCTCTTTTGATTAACACTAAATTAAGTCCTAGTCAAGTTATGTATTGCATAAGATAAAATAACACTTAGTTAAAAATAGCACATATTTTTATCGAAAAAGAAAAATAGCATATATTGACTACTAACAATGATATATGTACACTTTAAATTTTAAAACATTCATTCAATACTTTATTTTATTTCTATATTTCTCTTTCTATTACATTACTACTCTATCATATATATCACATCACTCTTTTTATCTCTTTCTCTCTTAAGGCATATACACCTTATAGAGTGTCCACCAAACATTTTTTTTTATTATTATACTCAGACCACAACAAATTCCTTGGACAACCATACACTAATTCAACACTATGAGAGAGTAAGAAATTAAAAAAGTGACGAGATATGTTAGTAATGTGATTGAAAGAGAGAGAAATAGAGAGAAAATGAAATGTTAATAAATTTATGAAAAATGCATGTGCCTAATATCTATATATCATTGTTGAATCAGAAGAGAAATTTTTCACCAAGTGTTTATTAACCAAAATAATAACAGAAGAATACTTGTGACTAATATTTTTTTAAACTTAAATACATTTTTTACCCCTTAATTTTTAAGGGAAACAAAATTTTAGTAACCCCATTTCTCAATACGAGATTTTAGCCCTGGGTTACACAAGTTTCAGGATTTTTCCCAAAATCTAGTTTGATGCTTAATTTTTATAACATGACATATTCATTGATGATGTGAAATTAAATTTAATGATGTGTACATTAAGGATTCAAACTAAAAAACAATGAATTTGAAAAAATAGATTTACATTGGATCAAGAAAAAAAGTTGTAGTAGGATTTTTAGTCCTGGTCCAAATCAACATTAATGTTAGAATATCAAATATAATTTCATATTATTAATAAAAATGATACATAAAAAAAGCATCAAAATAGGTTGTAAGAAATTTTTTTGAAACTTGTACAATAGAGGTTAAAATTTCATTTAGTTAAAATAAAAGATAAATAATATATTTAAATCTATTTATTATATATTAGTATTGAAAAGAAATGAGAATGATTTAAAAATTGTTTAAAACCCTCTAAAACCATCCAAAGGTCTCCTTTAATGTATTTTTTTAGTTCATCCTACATTGAGATTTTGGTCCAATGAAGACAAAAACCTCCATGCAAGGTGGAGATAACTACTTTTCCTTCTCCTTCTCTTCCTTCACCCAAGATCCTCAAAAAAAATCCCTTCATTCCCCTTGTACTTCCTAACGAATCCACATGGTATTCTAAACCATATCAATTATGTGCTTACCACAAGATCGTTGTTTAGATACCCAACCTAACTGCGGCTCATATTACAAGTGCTCATGTTTGCACTATTTTTTATAATTCTTATAATTTGAGTTGGGTCTAACACAATCTCACAAAATCAACGTGTAAAGTGAGAATTATCCACAACTTATAAACATTTTATTAGGTTTTATCTCATCTAATGTAAAACTCTTAACAACTCACACCAAAGATTGAACATCAAGGCATAACTCGAGTGGTCCAATAGAGGAAACCTAATAGCAGATGTCCCAATGGATCTTGAATAAGCTCTGATATCATCTTAAAATTTAGTTTGGACCCTACACAACTTCCACATAACCAATTTGTATGGTGAAAACTATCCACCACGTATAAACACTCTGTTATACTTTATCGCATCCAACATAAGATTCTTCACAATAAAAGAAGATAAAATAAAATAAAAAATGTTTTCATATAAGTAATAAATTATTTTCATAAACTATCATAGAAAGCTTATGAACATATTATAAGTTATTTTCATAAACTTTTCCAAACAATCTTATAAGTGCTAAAATCGTAGATAAGTTCAAATAAGTCAATCCTTAATATATACTCGTGTATGGATACTCTCTGTGAAATTTTCAGATGGCAAGGTTAACACGTAGAGTTCATTTGATGGTTAGGATAAGGACACAAGATATGATACACTTATCATATCCTAATCTAATCATTTGTTTGATGTATCAATCTGATATGATAGAGTAATCAATTTTTTTAATCATATCCTACTTGAACCTTTTTTTCTAATCCTTAAGGTAGGTTAAACTAATTTTTTTCCAACCTGATAAAAGTTAAAAAATATTTTCTCTTTTTTATCTCTTTCTCTTACCCACTCACGTCTCTCTCCCTCTCCACCCTCAGTTTTTTGTGTTCCTCTACCTCTCATTCTCCACCGCCACGCTCTTATCTCTCTCCCCTTATCCACTTTCATTCTCCTCTCCACCGCTGATTTTATCTCTCTCCCCCTCTCCATTGTCACTGTTCTCTCCCTCTCCATCGTCGCTCTCCTATCCCTCCCCATCTTCATTGTTGCTATCCTCTCCCTCCCCTTTCCCATTGTCTCCACCGCACTCCTTTCTACTGTCGCGCTACCTTTTTTTCTTTCATATTTTCTTTGATTTTCTGATTTTATGATTATTTTCTATTGTTGATGTTGAGTTGATTTTATGATTGTTGATGTTGGGTTGATTTCCCTTAAATTTATTATTCCTCTTATTTTATCATTTTTTTCTGTTGTGGATGTTGAATTGATTTTATGATTGTTGATTTTAGGTTGATTCCCTCTTTTCATATTAGTAGCATAAACAATTTTTTCAAGTATATAGAATTAGTTCATAAATAATTTACATTTTTTAAGTATTTTTGGTTTATTTATAAAAAAAATATATAAATGTTATTTTGAAAGAAAAAAAATTAAATAGATAACAAGGACAAATTTGTTATTTTATCACAATATATATCATATCATTTGGTTATTTGTTGTGTATCAAACACTAGATATAACAAACTAATCTTATCAAGTTTGTTATCATGTGTACATCAAACACATGACATGATAGCTCCTTATCTTGTTTATTCTTATGTCGACTGTATCTTGCTCTTTATCCTATCCTATATCTATTCTATTGTGTCCATCAAGCGCGTCGTTAGGGTATGTACCTAACATATTGTTACTACATTCATATTCTAGTGCGAAAAATGACAAGTTCATGAGCATGTAATTATTAGGATATACGACATGTTTAATCTACTAATGACCGCTTGATGCACATGATAGGATAGAAATATGATAAGATATAAAGTTGGATAAAGATATGATATTGACATAACAAACATTATTATATCATGTGTTTAATACACACATGATAACCAACGGGATAATTTTTTATTTTGTCATGTATTTTATACACATCTTATCATAATATGATATAATATATATATATATATATATTATATTTAAATAAAAAAATTACTATTATGAACAATTACATATTAGTTTTTTTTAAATTAACTAATTATATTTTAAATAGGCTTAATTGCAGTTTTAGTACCCCTATTTTAGCTGAATCACGGAAATAGTCCCCATTTTATTTGTCCTCAATTTTGGTCCCTCAAACAGAATCTTAGTTCAAAACTTGATGAAGTGTCATTTTTTAATGATATGTCAAAAAAAACATGATGTGGAAGATTCCATGTGGATTAATTGCATTTTATTATTATTCCTAATTTATAAAACACATTTCCTATTTTATAAAATCATTTAATTACAAAAATATAAATAAATAAAAAAGACACATTCCAATTCTAATCTCTAATTCTATTTCATTCCATCTTCTCTTTCTACTTCTCCTTCTCCTTCAATATGCAGTTTAAACCAGAACCAATATGCAGTTTAAGCATCGCAGTGTTGTAATTGCTGCAATCACAAGCTATACAAATTCATCAAAGGTATTTCAAAAAATGTCCTTACTATGATGTGTTCTACACTTACGGGTGAAACCAATATCTACTTCAAAAGGTATTAGATAATTAATTTTGTGATTTGTGGTTCTAAGAAGGAGGAGTGGAATGAAATGGAATAGAATGTAATTAGAAATTAGGTGGAGGAGTGGAATGAAATTAGGGATTAGGGATTAAAATAGGAATGGTATAATAAAATAGGAAATGTGTTTTTAAAAATAGAAAATGTGTTTTATAAATTAGGAATAATAATAATAAAATGTAATTAATCCATATGAAATCTTTCACATTATCTTTTTTTTTTACACATCATTAAAAAATGACACTTCATCAAGTTTTAGATTAAGATTCTGTTTGGGGACCAAAAATGAGGACAAATAAAATGAGGGAACTATTTTCGTAATTCGGGTAAAATAGGTGGATCAAACCTGCAATTAAGTCTTTGAAATATTATAAATTAACAAAAAAAAAAATACTAAAAAGATAAATAAGTAATTAAATAACTATATTTAAAATTATCTATTGACACTACTAAATAAACAATTTAAATTTTAAAAATAAAATCATGAGTAACCAAATAATTCTATTTTATTTGTTAGAATGTAAATAAAAATATGATATATATTATATTAAATGGAAAAAATACCTTAATAAATAAATTATATTTATTTTAAAATTTTAATTAATTTTCATGATTTTATAATTTTGAATACTAATTTATTAAATTATATAAAACAACAAAACTACTCTTGTGATAAAATCATAAACATTTTTTAGACTAATTATTAATATTTCATTTTTAAGTTTAATATCAAATTCTATTAATTATTTTTATATGTGATTAGATTTACATTTTTATATTTTAGATTATATTTTATAAATTTTTTTTATATTTATATTTATATTTATAGTTATATTTATATTTTATTATATTTTTCTTTTATATTTTAAATTATATTTCATAAGAGTAATTGAACAAATTAATGTTCTTATTCTATCCTGCTGGTTTCTAACCAAACTCATATACAAAATAGAAATTTCAACTAGAGAGACAAAATAGAGTTTTAGACTAACTTATCATATCAAGTTAATTCATCAAACATCGGATTCAGACATGATATAATAATTTATTTTTATCGTATCTTATCATATCCATCAAACGGACTCTTAAAGTGTGTTTGTTTCAAGGATATCACAAATATTCTCAAAAAAGTGCGTTGGAAAGATAACTTTCCCATGATTAGTACAAGTTTGTAAAAATTATTCCCAAAAATTAATTATTCTCAAGAATAAAATCTACACATCATAATCTCATGTTAGATTGTGGGAACTTTTTATTCCCATGGGAATTGAGCGCAACAGCCAATAACTTTCTAGATGCATGAGCTAGATATCAAACTCTTTTTAAGTGCTCAATATTGCAAATTGTAACATGTTGGGTAAGCACAAGTAATATGATTTGAAGAACCCAATTTTAAAACTTTGCAAATTGGAATCATAGCCATACCTTTGTATGAACATGTGATTATTTTGGTTCACGATCAAATGCACCAAGAGATCTTGTCACTATGCCCATACATCTAGGGATGTATACATTATAATAGTAATTTATCATGCACTTCATTGATTTGGATGGAAAGTACTTCATGTTGAGCTTCCAAAATTTTGTGTCACTTGATATCGGATTTGATTTTACTAGAGATTCAAATTCTTTCTGCTCTTTCGTTGTCCATGATTTTGAAACATCTTCTCCCATGTCATCAAACTTCCAACTTGAGAAAGCATTACCAATCACCAATTTTAAGCATTCCCTAGCTTCACTAACATGTTTTTGAACACAATCAACTGATTTAGGATTGTGACATGAGCATGAGTCAAGTCTACCTTTCCCAATGCCTATTGCATTTGTTTTAGATGCATCAGGCATTGGCCAAATTTGAGTACCCAACCATTTCAAACAATCATCACTATTACATTGTTTTAAGTTGGTTGTGCCCTCCCATTTAGGAACTTCGGCTTGAAACCGAGGTCCAATAGGAATAACTGGTCTTGGAAGATGGTTACTCCTAGCAGGTAAAAAGTTCTTAGAAGAATGAATGAGTTTCATGTCTGCCTCTTTCGAGTATAACGAATGTGAAGTCTTACTATCGATAAAAACTTCGTCGACCAATATTTTCACAAATTCCATTTTTTGTTTCTCCTTGATTGATATCTTGGTAGTAGAAGAATAACTACTACTAGGCATTAAATCTCTAGCCTGGATATTCAAGCTCCTTTGGTTCATAATATAGCTTGACTCCTTAATAGAATCATTGGTGTCATCTAGGTGAGAATAATCTTCCATACTAATACCACAAAATTCTACTTTGTCAGTTTGTGCAAGGAAACCACATTCTTGTGTTTCTTGTAAACTAATCCTTTTTTTATTTGATAGTGTTGAACATAAGTTTCTTCTTTGATCTTTGACATTTTCACTACCATATTTCTCTTTGGTGATGAGTTCATAACTACTAGCAAATTTATCATCATTTATGTAGTGTTCCAATTTCCTCTTCTGAAATAAAGAAGAAAATAAAGTGATTTCCACCAACCTATGCACCTTCTATTGTTATACCTTAAATTAGGAAGGTGTTAGGGTCTCTACTCAAACATCTCTCTTAAGTAACTCTTAAGGGGGTGTTTGTTTCAAGTCTAGAATTGACATTAATATAACTTATTCAATATGGTTAGGGGCAGTTAACTTTTAAAAAACATTTCAGAAAATAATGAAAACAGTTTTTTTAGTTTCTATTGTTTCTAAAAATGTTGACAAATTATTCATTTCAAAATTCTTTTATCTCTTTATTAATAAGTAAAATTAACATAAATTTTAAGAAATAGAAACAGAAAATGTTTTCAAGAAGAAAACTGGACCGTTTACTTTGTTAAAATGTTTTTTGTTTTCATTTCTTAATTGTGTGTTCATTTTATCTTTATAAGAGACAAAGTAAACAATTGTCTTAGACATAAGATAAAATGTTAGTTAATAAAGACACATTTCTGAAAATAATGAAAATAATTTTTTGACATTTCTATTGTTTTAAAAAATATTGACAAATTATTCTCTTAAAAAATCTTTTATTTTTTTAATAACGAGTAAAATTAACAAAAAAAAAATATAAATATATATATATATATATATATATATATATATATATATATTTCACTAAAACGTTCTCTTACTTTTCGATAAGAGCGATGTAGATTTTACAAGAAGGAGACATGTTTAATTCAAACCTCTCAAGTGTAATTTACGCTAAGTATATTTGATAATATAAATCTATGTCCTTTATTTTAATGGGAGATTCCTTAGATCAAGCTTAAATAAGAATCCATACCTTTGAATTATTAGAACTAGATTTCATAAGCACGTGAACTTTGGCCTTTTGATTTTGAAGTTTATGTTGTGGTGACTCCTTATCCAAAGGTTTGAAGGCTTGGTCTCTTGACCATATCATCGTATCTTTACCATCAAACATCCCTAAAGCATAGTTTTCATGTCTAGTTATTCCACCCAAGGCAATGAATTCACAAGCATCGTAACTACGAGAAATTCACGTTTATAAAAGAAAAATATGAGACATCTCCAAACAATGATGCATAGTACCGTATGAGTACTCGTGCGAATACGAGATATTACATTTAAAAAAAATTAAGATAAAGTTTAATCAATAAAAAAATTGAGTTTTTTATATAATATTGGTTTAATTGCGGTTTTGGTCTCCTATTTTAGCTGAATCACGAAAGTAGTCCCCCATTTTATTTCTTCTCAATTTTGGTCTCCCAAACAGAATTTTGGTTCAAAATTTAATGAAGTGTCATTTTTTAAAGACACACCACACCATTTATGATCATAGATTTCAGGTATAATTGTTGCACCATGAGATCTTGAGGCATGGTGTAACTTAAATAAGCGCAAAAAAATGATAATTCATCGACTTTTGGACAAATATTTTGTTTTAGGGACCAAAACTGGAGAGAAATAAAATGGGAGGACTATTTTCGTGATTCAGCTAAAATAGATGAATCAAAACTTCAATTAAGTCTATAATATAATATGAGAGTTAAATTGTTCAATTTACAACAAAAAGTCACAATAAAATTTAAAAAGTCAAAAAACATGTTAGATTATAATAATAATAATAATAAAGAAACTCAAATACACACATTATATTACTAGCTCAGATGTTAGTGGGAGTGGTGGAATGGCGATACTTATGTCCTGGTATCTGGTTTCTAGGTAGTTAATTTAAAGTGGGATAGCATGTTTCAGGATAACTGTTATTTTTTGGACAAATTGCATAGATAATACTATATAAATCTATATTTAATAAAAAAATTAACAAATGACTCAAATTCTCAAACATTCATAATTAGTAATAAAAATTTACAAGTCTTACTCTTAGTCAAAAGATACATTGAAATACCAACAAAAGTCAAGGAAATAATGATGCATATTGAAGTCTTTAACATAGAGTAATAAAATAACTAAATATTAAAACTTAAATGCATGTTCTAGCATAAGAATCAAATATAAGCATCATCTTCATTAGCATATTCTTTTTCCTAGGTGAAAGTTGAAACAACAAAACAAATAAGGAAGAAATAATAGCGGGATCTCACTAGGAGACGTTGGGATTAACTACGTCGGGATAGCGGGATCTCCTCGGACTCTTGTTTCACGTTGTCGCGGTCAGGCACTGAACCGCACTGGGACAGCGAGATCTCGCCGGAAAACATTGGGATTAACTACCTAGTTGAGCTCAACTCCCACAAAAGTCATAAACTCGCTAATTTTCAATGGAAGAAAAAGAAGGCGAGAAGTTTGTAAATAAAGTATCAGTTGTTGGGCCAAATTGTTAAGAAGTTGGTTTAGGTTTTGATCTAAACAAGAATAAAAGCTCAAATCAAGCATTTTGGATCGGGTTGGTTGGTTCGACACGTACCAAATATGATTCAAAATACAACTACTAATACACAATGCATATCTCTATTTAATAGATGATGATCCTCTAACATGAGAAGCAACTCACTTTGATAGCAAAGTAGGTAATATGAATTATTAATATTATATGTACATACATAATAAGTCATAGATTGCGAGTTCGATCTTTGTTAGTGTCATTGGAAAGAACAAAATGTAAATCTCTTGTAAGTGTTCTATGAGGTCTAAAGTATTCCCTACCTTAAACTGGGGTATCATCTCCTCACTCTAAATTTTACTTATAAAAAAATAATAAAAATTTAAATATCAACCCTTCATCTATTTTACTAATTTTTCTCTTTAAATGAGCCAAATTTCTAACCGATAATAATGTAGTCACAACTTTTATATAGCGTAATTTTAAAAAATAAAAATAAAAGTGGTATGACTTACTTGCAATTAGGGACTTCGAATGGCAAAATCATCCTCAAATATGACTTGGTCGCTTTTAAATCTTTGAAATAATGAGGTAAGAATGAGATATTAAGGTTCTAAAATAAATTGAAAACTATGAGACAATGAAAGAGATACTATGCATTAAAGAAATCAAGCTCCAAAAATTAAAGAGTTTAGTTTGTATCCAATAATAGTGAAAAATAAGTTTCAAAAGAGTCGTTCTACTAGATTTTGCTATGTAAATGTGTTATAATATTCTTTTTTTTTAAAATACCTACATAAAATTTTTAATAACAAAATATATTGGAAATTCGTGCAAAACTATTTTCACTATCAATTTATACAAAAAAAGTTTTACACAAACGTTAAATTAAATAACACTATTTAGATATGTCATAAAATTATTTCTTAATTTCTGCATAAATATCTAAATAGCGAGACCTTATTGAATGTAAAGGTAAAATTATTTTATATTTAGAGTTCAATTTATATGTTCTAGTAAAATTAATAATGTAAAATAGTTTTATAAGATATTTTGCACCATATTTAAAACTTTGAATCTAACATCAAACCAACAAGATTTATGAATCATGGTTCATCTATTTAAACCCCTCAAACAAGAATAAAGTCGTGATTGAACCACTCAAATAATCAAGTAGTAGACAATAGTAGGATAGCCAAAAAAATCAAAATACTAAACTGGTTTGGAGAACCAAATTTGAACTCAATCAGTTCATTAAATTAAAAATCAAACTGTATTTTAAAAACCAATTTTTTTAACTAATTTGGTTTTTAAATATTAAAATTGAATTGTGACCAAATTCAACCATAACTTATTTTGTTTTAATTAAAACTAAAATAAAAAATAACAAAACCTTAAAATTGTTCGTAACTTAGAATGACAAAATAACAAGTAAACTAAGTTAAAATCAGTTTGGTTCAGTTCAGAGCAATAAATCGGTTCACTGAGTTTAAGAACCAAATCGGTTCACTGAGTTTAAGAACCAAATCGGTTCATTGATTTTAAGAACTCAATGGTTAGTTCTGAGTAAATCAAAACCAAGTTTGGTTTGGTTTTTTGAACTGAAAACCGATCGGATTCAATTTTCAAATAGTTCTAGTTCAATTCTTCTAGTTCAAAACTGAATTTTGTCCACTCCTAAATAATAGTGGTTCAAGGTTCAACCACTTGAACTATTCAATTAATTTTGGTTTCTAAAAAGTTTTACAAGGTGTGGCTTCTAAGGTGAGGTAGTAATTAAGAGTCTCACCATGAACCACCAATAATAACCATTGGATTAATCCTACAAATTTTATCATGCACCACACCATATTAGATCTATTTTTTTCTTTTCAATAATCTCTCCGCCTCTTCTCTACCACCACCATATTCATCTCATACTAGGAAAAAAGTAGTGATGCTGGTGATAGAGAAGAGACAAGAGATGTTAATTTAAAACAAATTTATGTAAGAGTAAATTTGTTTTTTTATTTTCTACGTAGATAAAATGGTAAAGAAACTTGCACAAGTTTGAGATTTTAATTGATAAATCTTGAGTAGAAAAAAATTCAAAACAAGTAAATGAAATTAATTAGTGAAAACTTTGAATAGATTAAAAGAATTTGATAATTTCTTAAAAAAGAAAACTAATATAGTGACTTAAATTATAAAAAATGAAAAGTTAAAAACTAGATCTGAACAATAGACAAAGAAGAAAACGCAGACTATAAGACAAAAGCATCAAATTCATGCCATAAAGAAAGAAGAAGATTAAGGCGCAACAAGAAGCAAGAAAAAGTGACTCACCACATATGAGGAAGAAGCACGCATGAAAGAGGAAAAACCTACAGAGGTGTAGCAATGGTTCCTTCAACAATGAAGACATATGAGATAGGGTAAAGAAATTACTTTTATATTGAACTTAATGGGCCTATAAGCCCAATAACAAACAAACTCAAACCCAAAGAATATGTGAGATTCATTTTCTACTTTAAATGGGTCGTCTTTTAGATTTTAGATGTATTGTATGAGTAAAGGTGGGAATAGGTCAGGCCAGGCATAAAAAGGTCTGAGTCTGTCATACGATTAATTTTTTCGGTCTGAGTCTGGCATACGATTAATTTTTTCAGCCTGAGTCTGGCATACAGCCTATCATAGGTTTTTTCGGCTTGGCCTAACCTTTTCGGCCTGAGTCTGGCATACAGCCTATCATAGGTTTTTTCGGCTTGGCCTAACCTTTTTAAAAAGTTTATTCTGGTCTGAAAGCCTATTTCACATTAAAACATTTAAATAATATATTTTATATTTTTTTAAATAGGCTAAATTATGTCTTTATATATAACCAGATCTAAAAAAAATTATAACTAGCTAGTATGCAACAACCTTCCAAAAAAAATAAAGAAACAAAATGAACTCATAATTAGTAAATTTAAAATAACAAATACTAATATTAATAAATAATAAAAAAAAATAACAATGTTAATAAACAATAATAAAATATATATATATAAGCCGGCCTATCAAGCTTAATAGACTTTTTGTGAGTTTGATCTATTTAAATCAATAGGCTTTAGAAAAAGCTTGAGCATAGCCTTTTTATTAAACACGTCAGGTCAGACCAGGCCATAGGCCCCTGACGGACGGCCTAGCTTACTCTCACCCCTATGTATGAGTCATAAATTTGGTGGCTTATTTTCTTTATAAGTTATATACATATATATATAAACAATTATCTTGCATCAAGACAATAGTACACATGACAAATTTTAGACAAATAAAATATTTAACGTTTCTATGATAATGAACATTCACATGTTTACACTTCGAATTAAAAAAAAATTGTTTTTCAAATTAAATAGGTCTACTTAAGGAAATAAATTATATCACCAAAAACTAAAGGTTTAATTGCAGTTTTGGTCTCCCTATTTTAACTGAATCACGAAAATAGTTCCCCATTTTATTTAACTTCAGTTTTGGTCCCCAAAACAGAATTTTAGTCCAAAACTTGATGAAGTGTCATTTTTTTAAACTACACCATTTATGATCATAGATTTTAGGTATAATTGTTGCACCACGAGATCTTGAGACATGGTGTGGCTTAAATAAGCGCAAAAAAACGACATTTCATCAAGTTTTGGACCAAAGTTCTCTTTTGGGGACCAAAACTGCAATTTAGCCAAAACTAAAATACTAAAAGACATCAAACAACTCACGAAAAATCAGTATATTATTTTGTCATTTAATAAATTCACAAAAAGTAATAAATTACATTCCACAAATATCTCTCTTCAATTAAATTTGCCCATTAAAATATTTCCTTTCAAAATACAATTATTATTTCCCTAAAGTTAAGATAGAAAACTTGCATTTCATGTTGTGATCCTTCTCTCCATCTCACTTTTTTGTTGGTGAATCTCTATCTCACTTTTTATGCAAATTTTCTTGTCTTTATTCTATTGAACTTTTGTTTTTACAACTGATGATATGTGTGTTGTTCTAAGACCAACTATTATTTGCTTTTGACTGCATTTTATGGATTTGTTTTACTTTTTCTAGTTATGTTAGATTTATTTAAAGATAGAAGCACAAGAGTTATCTCCAACAGCAGAAATTGAAGTTGAAACACGATACAGATCTATTATATGGTTCTCTTGTAGCTATACATTTATTGGATGTTGTCCTTATCACTTTGTTATGTAGTACTTTTTTTTTCTTGAAAGGCAAAGATGTATATCTGAACAAGAGATAAGTACTTATGATTTATATTTATAAATGCATGAATGCATTATTTGAGTATTGTTTGTTTCAAACCTAATGAACGTTTATGATGTTGTCTACAGTTTAGCATATGGATTAAATATAGTTTTGTTTGCATTGAGATGTTAAAGATGATTTGAAATCTCATAAAAAAATATGCATTCGAATGAGCAGCGTTGGTAATATTTTATTAGGCCTCTAAATAATCACACTAACCATGAAATATATGTTTTTTCGTACACTAATATTATGTGATTGCAGATTGATTGAGACCATGATTCACTTTGCAATTGAAATAGAATTTGTGGAACAAAAAGTATGATTTTTATTGGTTTATTTAACTTATTTTCCTCATAATTTTGTCAACTTCTACTCAATTGATACTACCCTATAGATTGTTTCTTTAGACAATTATATTTTTTTTTTTTTTTTTTACAAAATTATAGTTTTGTTCTTCTATACATATGGTAGATATTTTGTTAATGTGTTGATTATTGGATGCAAAAAAGCAAAAATTTATTTGAAAATTGAAAGATGAGTGGTTAATATTTACATTTTTTTTTCTTTTATGCTACATTCTAAGGTAGGGAATAACATGCATCCTCAAGTTTTTTTACCATTGGAGTTTGGGGTGTACATGGGTGCGGGTCGACCCGTCAACCCGATCACCCAACCCAACCCAATTTTTACCCGTACCCGATCACTTTGGGGTCCAACTCAACCCAACCCGTTGAAACCCGCTTATATTTGGTTCGGGTAATGGGTTTAATAATTTGAACCCATCGACCCAAAGACCCAACCCGATAACTAGTTATTTTTTTTTAAAAAAAAATTTGGTTGGTAACCCAGCAGTCCAATAGGGTTTGAGATATTATTAATAACTGATTTTTATATGAATGTTGATCCAATGTGTTTATGTGTCTAGCCTAAATACTTAATTTTTCTCGCAATTTAGCGTTTAATTTGTTTTAGCCTTGTAATCTCGTATATGCCTACTCATAAAATTCGTATCTAATTTTTGAATTGTCTCTTTCAAAAGAGCAATTTAATTTTCGAGTTAAATACTATTTATTTAAATGTTATATTTTGTTATAATTTTATATAATAAAGGTAGGAAAGGAAAGCTTATGCTTATAATGAATTTAGTTTAAATTTTTTACATTTGTTAAATACAATTTTTTTTAGTTAAATACTATTCATTTGAGTTAAATACTATTTATGAACAAAAATGATGCTTATACAAAAGCTTATGATGAATTTAGTTTAAATTTTTTTATATTTAAATCTATTAAACACTTTTTTTAGTATTTTATTTGAAAATAGTAAGTACTCTAACTATAAATAAATGAAGCACTACTATTAAAAAATTATGGTAGCTTAGCAAGCTAAAATGGTTGGTGGGTTATGTGTAATGATGAAAGTAATGTGGTAGACCAATTAGCAATGCTAGCTGTTTTCTCATCACTTTTATTATTAATATTTGTTTTTGCATATTCTTAATTATTCTCTTCCAGAGTTTGAGGAACTTGTCAAGTGCTTGTACTTGAAGTTGACATTGCTTAGAATTAATGAATTTTTATATTTTATTGATATACTGTTGCTGAATTTATTTATCTATTTGAAAATTGTTGAATTTTTTTTTTTTTTTGAGAGGTTGATGATTTTTTTAAAGAATTGAATGATGTGATTGAAATTTTATAGTTTTTGAGACATTTAAGTATTAAATATATTTTTCTGCAAAATAAAAACAGGTTATTATTTATGTATAACCCGCCAACCCAACCCAACCCGTTCTTGATCGGGTCGGTTCGGTTCAGTTCGGGTTAAATGAAAAAAACACGGGTTTAGAACTTAGAGGATTATACCATGCACCCCCACACCTATACCTGCAACCCCCTCAAGATACATGAAAATACAATTTTACCCTTTTTAACAATTTATAATAAGTTTCAAAATTGATAGTTTCGGAAGTTTTAAATTTTTTGAAACTTTCGGAAGTTTCAAATTTTCGAAATAAGGATTACATTTCGAAAATTTGGAAAGTTTTGAAAGTTTCTAAATTTGAAAAGTTTCAAAAATTTCTAAATCTGGAAAATTTCGAAAGTTTCCAAATCTGGAAATTTTCGAAATAAGGATTACATTTCGAAAATTTGGAAAGTTTCGAAATTTTCCAATATGGAAAGTTTCGAATTTTTCAAATATGGAAAGTTCCGAAATTTTCCTATTTCGAAAGTTTTGAATTATTTGAAAGTGTCGAAAATTCTGAAATTTTCTATTTCGGAAGTTTCGAATTGTTCGAAAATTCTGGAAATTGTCATTTCGAAACTTTTGAAACTTTCGAATATTTTGGAAAGGAGGTGACAAAATGAGAAGTTAAAAAAGTTGAAGATTTTATAAAGGGCAAAATTGTATTTTCATGTTGATTGAGGGGTGGCAGATTTAGATGTGGGGGTGCATGGTATAATCCTCTAGAACTTAATCCAACCCAAAGATAATCGATCGGGTCGGACATCGGAGTCAAAACCGGTCCAACCCAACCCACGTACACCCCTAATTGGAGTTGTATCTTTTTTCATATAATTTACATATTATTATCTGTGAATTTTGTCTTATTTAATTTCTAAATTTTATATCCTTATAATAATATATGGGTTGGGACCTAAGTAATGTTTATTTCTTTCTAAATTTAGTTGATGACATGTACGTTGTATTATTATTATTATTATTATTATTATTATTATTATTATTATTATTATTATTATTATTATTA
Source organism: Cicer yamashitae (assembly GCA_037974755.1). Taxonomy (NCBI): domain Eukaryota; kingdom Viridiplantae; phylum Streptophyta; class Magnoliopsida; order Fabales; family Fabaceae; genus Cicer; species Cicer yamashitae. Next base: position 8,797,736 of record JBBPBQ010020321.1, on the reverse strand, counting down.
TTATTATTATTATTATTATTATTATTACATTGTATTATTATTATTATTATTATCATTATCATTATTATTATAATTATCATTGTTATGATTGTCATTATTATGATTGTTTCATTATTATTATAATTATCATTATTATGATTGTCATTATTATGATTGTTATTATTGTTATTATTATAGACTTCTCAAAAAATGTTAAACGTCAACTCTTACTATTTTTAGTAAAAAATAAATTATATAATAATAAAAAATTAAGAACAAATATAATATTTATGAAAAATACATCATGTGGTCTTTTACGTTACACTAAAATAACATATTAGTTTTTATATTTTTTCTTAACAAGATAGTCTTTTATTTATCTTTTGGTGTCAAGTTTGTCTTTTTATGTTTGTAAATTGTTTTCACCAGTAATCATAATTTAAAATTAGCAAAATTGAAATCCAAAATTATCCCAATTTTTTGAATAAACAAATGTAATTCTTAAGGGTTTTGATTGTAATAATCTAAGAACATAAATCATCAATGAGCGAAATATCTATTCGTTAAAAATGTGAGAAAATTATAATATATTAATTATAATTTATTGTATAAGTATACACATAACAAACATTTATTGTTGGTTAATTTACATTATTATCAAATGAATGGGTTCGTAAACCTAACATGCACCTCCTAATCATTAATTGTCCTCAAGTGAAAATTTGCATTCTATTAACCATGAAAGAATCAAGACAATAATTGGGTTCGTAAACCTAACAATTTTTTTTTCTTTTTTTACAACAATAATTGAGACCTAATTTAAATTTTGAAAAAAATTACTTTAAAATTGCAACAATCAGTTGAATCTCATGTTCATAATAAATCAAATTAAGGTATTAAATAATTGAATATTTTACTTTCTTTTCTTTGAATATTTTATTGATTTCAAAAGTTTAACTGTTTTGGTGTTCAAGTTTTGAAAATAATCTTGCAATTCATGTATCTATTAGGATTCCATTTCATTATATTACTTGATAATATAAGGAAATACTTTATTTAATCTTTCAATTATTGTATCTTTGATACAAATGTGGCCATATGTAGGGGTGACAACATAATCCGCACCCGTAGGTACCCACCCAAACCCGTATGATTTGGGCAGAAAAAACGCGCTTTGATTGGTTGCGGGTGCGGATTTTCCCCAAAATTAAAATTCGGGGGCGGGGACGAATTTGGGGGCGGTGATATCCACCCCGCAAGTAATATTTATGTAATTTTTAAATTTTATATACGTATACATATTGAATATGCTTAATATTTTTTTAAATATTAAAAATTATAATCTTATCTCTATAGAAAATATTTTTTAATTTTATTATTGTCTAATAACAATTATTTTATTATATTAATTATAATAGATATGATTTTTAAATTTATAATTTTATATATATATATGAATGGGTGCGGGTGTGGGTGGAGAAACCCAAACCCCGTTACGGGCGGGGATAGGGGTCTAAATTTTACACCCGCTATGAAACGAGGGAGTTTCCCTGATTAGTCGGGTGCGGAGGTGGAGGAGGCAAAGTCCGCCCCCACCCCGCCCCGTTGCCATGCCTAGCCATATGCATTCACACACAACAAATCAACATATAATATAATGAACCAATTTGCTTCAAAAAAATATAATAAACCAACAAATCACTCAAAAGAACGATATCTTATCATATTCCTCTTATTCGAGATTTGAATGAATTGAATTCTCCATTACAACACTATCACTACCACACATCTCCTATTTCTTTGATTTTAAATGTTGTTTAATTATAATTCGTTTGAGTATTTAAAATTATATCTCATCACATCTTCTATTTCTCTATTTTAATTTATAAGGGATATATCTGTTTTTAGTCCCAACAAATTATGACCTTTAAAGTTTAGTCTTTAAAAATAATTTATCCACTTTTATTCGATATATTGATTTTATAGGGACTTTTTTTAAGGACTAAGTATCTATTTTTTACAATTTTTTTTCAAAATAGAGACTAAAAGTGAATAAAATAATGTTTTTAGGGAGTAAAAAGTTGACATTTTTTTATAGGGATTAAAAATAAAATTTTATAGGGACTAAAAACTTATTTAACTCAATTTACAATAATGTGGTTTTTTTTTTTTATCTTAGAAGATATGATAAATTTCACCATAATGATGAGGTACCGATTCGAACCCGAGACAAGACGTTCAACCTAACAATATTTGCATTTGTGAATTGAATTAGGACTTAAGGACTCAATAATGTGGTTTAATATTGGCAAATGGTAACAATTGATACATATTAAGAAATCAAATATAATTTATTTTAAGTGAATAGAAAACCAAATATAATAATATCATCTTAGAAACTGTGATTTCAGTGCTTCAAACTTTAAAAGTTATATTTTTAAAGACAAAAATTTTCTTTGAATTTTTTTAACAAGTACTCTCAATAGGCAACTTAGTAATTTTCTTTCAATTATCATCAACCAGATAATTCTATTGTCAAATCATTATATATAAAAAACAAAGTTATTGACTTTAAGTGTTTAATTAGTTTTAGTCGTAAACGGGTTGTTTATGAGAACTCGAGTATAAATTATGATTGAAATGTTTCTTAATTAAACTTTATTTGCCTCTCAGTCGAACTCTAAATTAACAGGATCTATTTGCTTCGAGAATCAGAGTGTTAAAAAAAAGATTGTATACAAAATGTCAACTTCTGTTTTCATGTTCTAAAAATTTCTACAACTTTGTCACCCGAAAATATAAACTCAAAATAACGATTATGTACAATAATGTGGTGAGCTAATATTTTAGTCTAAATACAGTAATCAAGATTAACAAAAAATTTATGCTATAGGCTATAAAACATTGGAGTCCAACTACAATTATAATATATATTAACAATAAATTTTTTACACTTCATTTTTTGAGATTGTATTTGTGACACATTAAATAAATCATTAAAGTGTACAATTCATATATGAGAAAAATATTTGTCGCTAATCAATTAGTTAAAGATCGTATTTTTTTTCTATTTTCTAAATAAAATTTCAAAATAATAATCATATACTATTTTTTTTTTTATAAAACTCGCACATAGAAGATTTAGTTAAACTTAATGAGTTTTTATAGTCGTTGATATAAAAAAAAAGTTATAATACCATAATAATAATTTTTTCGCACTTTCATTTTTTACGTTATTTTTTATAAAAAAAAAAAATGAATCACTAATGAAGGTGTTGGAGAATGCAGTTCATATACAAGGCAAAATGTGTCCCTAATTTTCATATAAAAAAGAGAATAATTATAATATACTGATTTGAGCTTATTATAAACACCATACAAGGATAAATGATGATCACTAAAAAATTAGTTAAAATCAGTGCATTTTTTATAAATATTATTAACATAAAAATAAGAACAATTATAATATACTATTTATGATTTTTTTCACAATTTAAATTTTTCACATTGTTTTTCTGAAAATGAGTAACCAAAGAAGTCTTTCATGATGGAGCTAAATATCACTAGAAGGGGGGTTGAATAGGGATTTTGACGTTTAAAAATAGTTTTAAGAGTTTATGAGTTTCTGTCCTCTCAGTGAGGATGCGAACTGGAAAATGGTTTTTTAAACTTTTCAAATGAAAACAGAATAAATGCAAGGAAAATGTAAAGAGATAGACACACAACTTTTATCCTGGTTCACCCAATGATGGCTACGTCCAGTCCTCAAAACCTTGTGAGATTTCACTAAAGATCAACAGATCAGCCTCTTGCAGAGGATGATTACACTTTGTGTATTCTCAAGCTTCACCAAGCTTACAATCAACTTTCAAATATTTTCAAGTTCAACTAACTTGAAAATTACAGAGTGATATGAGTATGATTTGTTTTCTCTCAACTTAAACACTTTCTAAAAAGATATTTCAAAGATCTAGTGTATGGATGTAGAAAGTATGATGAGAGGATGAATATTACTTATGATAAACTTTAAGATTCTTGATCTCTTTCTGCAATATTTGTTGTATGTTCGAATGATGAGTAGCTTGCTGCCTTTTATAGAGTTCTTGAGGTGTTCTTTCCATGAGACAAGCTTTTGTGACTGTTTGGGATCAACTCAAATCAATCCATGGTCTTTCATCATATTTACGAAAATGCCATCAGCTGTGCTTGGATCTATGTAGTCCATCCTCAGCCTAGCATTGAGCCTTGGGCTTGTGTAGCCTTTTCCGTTTTTTCATTCTTCAAGACTTGTGACTTCTATTTTGAGTTTGTTTGCAGTTGCCTTTTTATATATTGACTTTGCTTTATTTTTCCAATCATCCAAGAATGAAATATAGGGTTGCCCATAGCCTTTGCACATGGGATGGTGGTTTGCAAACATGTGACTTCTTGAACACCAAAGCTATAAGCTATCCTCGGACCTTGTATAGCTAGCCTTGTGACTTCTTTTGATCAAATGCTTTATATAATTATTTATTCATGCTGGTTTGATCTCTTTTGATGGATTAAAAACGTTATTCCAGCGAGGATGGCAAATTTCAACTTGAATACCCATCCTCTCAAGGATCTGTCCCATCCTCCAGCTTGAAACCTTAATGATTTAACCCAGATTTTTCTTCCTTTTGTTCTAATTGATGATTAACCTGTTTTCTTATAATAATTCACTCAAAAGCACAGATTAGTCATAACACATAATCATAATCTTTAAACAATTTTGTTATCATTAAAATCATTTGAGAGATTTTGTCTCAACAATCTCCCCCTTTTTGATGATGACAAAATTCTTTAGATTATGATTTTTAAATATGATGATGTTAAATGTTTATGCTCCCCCTAAATCAAGTGAGTAATTTATTTTTAAAATTTTAAGTGCTAAACAATATTACTCCCCCTGAATGTATGCTAGCAACATGAATCTTTAAATTAAAATGATATTGAAGATAAAACCAAAAATATTGTAATGGCATAAACATTCAGCATAGTCTTTTCAAACCATTAGCAAAACATTAATAAAACATCAACTTAATCAAAACATCATAACATGGCAGCAATAGCATCAAAACATCAAAACATCCTAATCAAAACATCATAATCATTCTCCCCCTGAATTATGGCAGCAACAAAAAAATAAGATTGAAAATGCTACTCTGAAGAGGACAGCTCATCAGAGGAGGACGAAGGGGAGGAAACAGGAACAACAAATGAAGGCATGGCAGGGAGCTCAGGAAGAGGAACATCAAGAGCAGCCGTAGTAACCATATGTTTGGTAACCCATTCTAGAATGAGTCCAAACTGAGCAAACGAATTCTGGAAGAGATCAAAACGTCGAATTAGTTTCTGTTGATCCTTCCTGATGGTCTTTAGAAGCCTCATATGCTTAGTGAGTTTCCGTTCCTTAGGAGGTTGATCCTTGGGATGATTGTTGACGCTTGAGCTCTTATTCTGCGAACTTCCAACATTGTCCTTAGAAGGTTGATCCTTCGTTGGAGCTAAAAATGAATCAATAGAACAAAAACCAACAGGAACCTCAGGTAGAGGTTGGGGTTGTTCAGGAACAATGGCATCAACGTTAGTTGAAGGAGGAGCAGAAGTAGGAGGTATCAGGATATTTTCTTGCAAATCAGGAGGAAATTCCTCAGGCAAAGTCTCAGAAGGGCTCAAAGGAGAAAATTGATGATAAGTTAGATTTAGATCAAAATAGAGCTCTTCTCCATCCTCCATGAGTTGAAGGGGAGCTTCTGGAACATTATCCGCAAGAAGAGGTGCCTCGTCAAGTGGTAAGGAGAGGTCTGGCATCAGTGGGGACTGAGGTGGTGAAGGAATGACAAATTCATTTGGTGGAGATGCAGGAGGATCAATCGTCAAGACGGGCTCTTGAGTGGTTTTGGAGGGAGTATCCTCTGACAGAGGTTGAGCAGTGATGGATTCATGTGGTGGAGTGGTAGAGGATGAGTTGCGTGTTCTTTTCCTTTTTGGAGAAGGAGGGGTGATGGAGGCAGACGTAGTGAACTTCATTTGTTTCACATTTTTCATTGAGATGGTGTTGTAAAAATGGAGTGAGGGTTCATCATCTAAGGGTAGATTGAAAAACTTAAAGATTTTGGTTAACACCATGCCATAGGGGGCTGACCTTCCTAAGATTGAGGCATTCAACATAAAGCTAAAAATGATGTAGCCTAAATGTAGAGGAGTTCCAGACATAAGGTGGTGGATGAGGAGAAGGTCTAGTTCAGTAACCTTCTCGAAACTGCCAGCTCTAGGAACAATACAATGGACACAGATAGGAAGCAGATTTGAGGCTACATGTGGTTTGGTCGTAGAAATCAGAGTATTGGCAAGGACGGAGTTACGGGTGACCATACATTGAGAATACCAATTCTCAGTGAAGCAGCACATACCTTCATCACGAATGTCTAAAATCTGGCATAAGGTAGTAGGGTTGATTTCCATGTGGACACCCTTCAGAACAATGCTGAAGCTTGTAAGGCCACGTGAGCCATTTGAAGCAGCATAAAATGCCCTAACAAGGCGTGGATATTGAGGTTCATTGATACGGAGGAAAGAAGTCCAGCCTAATTGATCAAACATTTCTTCAATGTTGAAGCCACCCTCTTTCAAATCAGCGAGGCAAATAATCTTTCCATTTACAACAGATTTATTTTGCCATTTAGAAACATAATTTGTTTCTAGGATGGGTGAATCAAACAGTTTGACAGAGATTTTGGATGAGGAGGCTCGAGGTTTTTTGAAAAGAGGTTTCTTAGGCTTCTTAGGAGTGGAAACAGTGGTGGTGTTTTTAGCAGGTGGTGGTGGTTGAAGCGGCTCAGCAGAGATGGTTTGCTCAGAATCATCTGAATTTATCACGTGTACAGTGTTGTCTTGAGACACTGACCTCCTGGATGAAACAACTCCAGACATGATCTTGGAGGATCGCCTTTTAGATGTGGAGGATGTAGTAGAGGATGAAGGTTTGGTGGTGCGTTTCTTAGGTTTATTGGAAGGAGAGGGAATGGTTGAACAAGGTTCAGGAGGATGAGACACGGATGGAGGTACTTGAGGCGTAGTTGCATCAGAGTTGCCTTCTTCGTGATGATCAGACTCCGTGCTGGAGTAATGATCTTGGACCAATTCATTCTCTTAAGTCGAAGCTTTGCGTTTAGCTGTTACTTTGGTGCGAGCCATTTGAGTTTTGGATTTTGGAACAAAAACGCAGAAGGAAGATAGGTTCTGATTTTGAATGAGGGTTGAAGGATGAAGAGGAGAGAAAATTGAGGGATTAAGTAGAGGAGGATGGAAGTTGAAGTGACTATTCAAGGGAGGAGGCGTAAGACGTTTCCCTAGGCTGTCATGATGATGGAGGCGCGTGCTTAGGGACGTGGGAGAACGGACAGGTGCGGCCGTCTGTGCATTTAATGCAGCAGCCAAGGAGACCACGCCACGCAAACGGACCAATAGGGAGGGAGGCGCGTGCTTGCGTGATACGAGGAGTTTCCCAAAAGAGGAAACTGTATCCTCTGGGTTGTTTCTCGTCCTCTCATCTTTCTAACTTAAAAGGAATACTTAATCACACATCCAGTTTTGACAATAATAAAAATTAAATAATTAAAGTAAGAGAATCACAGCCATGATACAATGGATAAAACACTAAATCATTTAATTTTAGAAAAATTAATGATGGAAAGTTTTTCCAAAATATTTTTGAAACGATCCTCCTGGAGAGGTTTCGTAAAAATGTCTACCAATTGATTTTCAGTGTCAATGAAAATTAATTCAATGTCACCTTTTTGAACATGATCTCTTATAAAATGGTGTTTAATTTCAATGTGCTTAGATCTAGAATGCTGAATTGGATTTTTTGAAAGATTTATGGCACTTGTATTATCACAGAGGATGAGAATTTTTGCGTACCTTAAAGAATAATCCTCTAGTTGATTCTTTATCCACAGCAATTGTGAGCAGCATTGTGCAGCTGAAACATATTCAGCCTCTGTAGTTGATAGAGCAGTGGTGCATTGTTTCTTACATGACCAACTGATTAGGGATTTACCAAGAATTTGGCAAGCTCCACTTGTGCTCTTCCTTTCAACTTTATCTCCCGCATAGTCAGCATCACAGTAGGCTATGAGGTCAAGATCTGAGCTTTTCTCATACCAGATTCCAAAGTTTATTGTTCCAACAAGGTATCTCAGAATCCTCTTAACTGCTGTAAGATGAGATTCTTTGGGAGAGGATTGAAACCTTGCACAAAGACCTACAGCAAAGACTATGTCTGGTCTACTTGCTGTTAAGTATAATAAGGATCCAATCATCCCTCTATACTTTTTCTCAAAAATTGGAGTTCCTTCATCATCTTTGTGAAGCATGGAGGATGGATGCATAGGAGTTCCCATACTCTTGGCTGAACTCATGTTGTATTTGTTGAGAAGATCATTAGTGTATTTTTCTTGTGAGATGAAAATACCATCTTTGAGTTGTTTAATTTGTAATCCAAGAAAAAATTTCAATTCACCCATCATACTCATCTTGAATTCACTTTGCATAAGATTTGAGAATTCTTCACACATCTTTTCATTAGTGGATCCAAAAATTATGTCATCCACATAAATTTGGACAATTAACAAATCTTCTTTAGATGATTTCTTGAAAAGAGTAGTGTCAATCTGTCCTCTGATGAATCCATTTTCCTTAAGAAAAGAGCTTAACCTCTCATACCAAGCTCGAGGATCTTGTTTTAATCCGTACAGGGCTTTTGAGAGTTTGAATACGTGGTTGGGATTCTTTTCATTCACAAATCCAGGAGGTTGTTTAACATAAACCTCCTCATTTAGAAATCCATTCAAAAAAGCACTTTTGACATCCATTTGGTATAGCTTGATACCTTTATGGGTGGCATATGCTAGGAGGATGCGTATAGCTTCAAGTCTTGCAACCGGTGCAAATGTTTCATCGTAGTCAATTCCCTCTTGTTGATTGTAGCCTTGAGCAACAAGCCTTGCTTTGTTTCTTATTACCTCTCCATCCTCATTCAGTTTGTTTTTGAAAATCCATTTTGTTCCAATGATGGATTTTTCAAGTGGAGGAGGTACAAGGTTCCATACCTTGTTTCTTTCAAACTGTGAGAGTTCTTCCATCATGGCTTCAACCCATGATTTGTCACAAATAGCTTGATCAATATTTTTTGGTTCAATTTGTGAAATCATGGCCATGGTAGCTGCATTTCCTCGTAGGGACTGTCTTGTTCTTACTCCATCAGCCGTGTCTCCAATAATCAGATCTGGAGGATGATAAGTGACTGTCTTCCATCCTCGTGGAGGTTGCTGAGAGGATGGATCAGAATCATCCTCTTCGTTTGGACTGGGTGCGTTGGAGGATGAAGGTTCATCTTCCTCAGATTTATCAATTTTTTCTAAGCACAAGTCATCAAACTCATCAAAAATAACATGCATGGATTCCTCCACAATTTGAGTCCTAAGATTATATATTCTATAACCTTTAGACGAAGTGGAGTATCCCAAAAACAATCCTTTGTCAGATTTTGAATCAAACTTTCCCAAATTTTCTTTATTATTTAGGATGTAACAATAACACCCAAATATATGAAAATATGAGATGTTTGGTTTTCTTCCTTTCCATAGTTCATATGGAGTTTTGTTTAAAATCTTTCTAATGGATACACGATTTAAAACATAACAAGCGGTATTAATTGCTTCAGCCCAAAAATATTTTTCGATGTTGGCTTCATTCAAAATAGTTCTATCCATTTCTTGCAAAGTTCTATTTTTCCTCTCAACAACTCCATTTTGTTGAGGAGTTCTTGGGCAAGAAAAATTGTGAGAAATACCATTTTCATCAAAAAGATTTTTGAAAGATTCATTTTCAAATTCACCTCCATGGTCACTTCTAACGGAGATAATTTTTTATCCCTTTTCATTTTGGATCTTTTTACAAAAATAATGAAAAGCCTCAAAGGCATCATTTTTATGTTTTAAAAATAAGACCCAAGTAAAACGTGAAAAGTCATCAACAATTACAAATCCTTACCTTTTTCCACTAAGGCTAGGAGTTTTAATAGGACCAAAAAGATCAATATGGAGTAGCTCAAGAGGATGGTTTGTGGAAACAACATTTTTAGAATGAAAGCTACTTTTTACTTGTTTTCCTTTGGCACAAGCTTCACAAATTTTGTCCTTTTCAAAATCAATTTTTGGAAGGCCTTTAACTAATTCTAATTTAGACAATTTAGAAATAGTGTTTAAACTTGTATGACCAGCTCATTTATGCCATACCCATTTATCCTTTTCAATGGATACAAAACAAGATTCAGTAGGCAAATCATCAAGATATAGCTCATATAAATTCTTTTTTCTAAAACCGGAGAAGAAAACTCTACCTGAGGATGAGTGTTTAACCTCGCATAGATTGGGTTTAAAAATAACTTCAAATCCACTATCACAAAGTTGGCTAATGCTAAGCAAGTTATGTTTTAAACCATCTACATATTGAACATTTTCAATTTTGGCAGAATTTTTATTACCAATGATACCGGTACCTTTTATTTGAGCTTTATCATTATTTCCGAATGTGACCGATCCTCCATCCTTTATTTCCAATGAAATAAAGCAATGCCTATCCCCTGTCATATGCCTTGAGCAACCACTGTCCAAGAACCAAGGCTTTCTTTTGTTGATCAGAGGATGTACCTGTGTTTGAGTTTAGTAGTGACTTAGGTACCCATATAGAGTTGGGTCCTTGTTGGTTAGTTCTTCCTCTTGAGAGGAATTTTCTTTTATGATAACAAACTGAATCATGATGCCCATGTTTACCACAGAATGAACATCCTTTCTTAATGTTTTCAGCCCTTTTCTTGGCATAACATCTCTTGAAAGTATGTCCAAGTTTTTTGCAAAAAGTACATCTTGGCCTATCCTCTTGTTTCTTTGGAACAAAAAAGTTTTCATAAAGTTTTTGTTTTTGAGAACTTTTAAATCCAATACCAGCTTTGTCAAAGATTCCAGATTGTGATCCCATAATTTTTTGAAAAGTATCAGTGGATTTAACAAAGTTGGTAAGATCATTTTTGAGTTCTTTAACCTCTATTTTCAAAATTTCCTTTTATGCGTCCTCTTCTGGAGGATTGGTTTTGACGATCTTGTTGTTCAAAGTAGAGTATTGCTCAGACAACTTTTCATGAGATAACTGCAAGTCTTGAATGGTTTGTTCATAATTTTTATTCTTAGCTTATAGTTCCTCATTTAACTTCTTTATTTCAAAAAGTTGGTTTTTAAGAGATCCACATTTTTGAGATAAAGTGTTTAAGTCATTTAACAGATTATCAAACTCTATTTCTAATTGTTCACAATTAAGACAAAGTTCAGATATGCTTACCTTTTCAGATTCTGCATTTGTCATGAGACAGAGGTTGGCTTCTTCTTCCTTTTCTTGCTCAGAGGATGAATCATCACTGTCATCCCACGTGATTATCATGGATTTGTTTTTGGAAGGAAATCTTCTTGATCCTTTTTTGTTTAGAGGACACTCAGTTTTGTAGTGACCCAACTTGTTGCATCCAAAACAAGTAATCTGACTTTTGTCAGTTTTTTCTTTTTGAGGAGATCTTTTGTCCTGTCCTCTACGATTTATCATCCTTTGGATTCTTCTGGAAATGAGAGCAAGTTCATCTTCTTCCTCGGATAGAGGATAGTCTGCACTTTCTTTCTTTGTGGCTTCTTCAGCTCTTTTGGAAGATGAGCTTTCTGTTTGGCTTGATTTTAGAGCTATCATTTTTCCCTTTTTGCTTGGTTTGTCAGCCAGCAACAGAGGTTCATGAGCTCTTAGAGTTCCAACCAGGTCCTCTAATTTCATGTTGGCCAAGTCTCTTGCTTCTGTGATGGCAGTCACCATTGGTCTCCATTCTTTTGACAAACTCCTCAAGATTTTTCTTATCCTCTCTTGAACGGAATACACCTTTCCAAGAGATCTCAGATTGTTGAGTATGATTGTCAATCTTGAGAACATTTCATCAATCGTTTCTTCCTCCTTCATTTCAAATAACTCGAACTCTCTTACTCCCATGTCAATCCTTGCTTCCTTTACATGGCTTGATCCTTCATGATGAATCCTTAGAGTATCCCTGAGTTCCTTGGCGTTTTTGCATTCTTCAACTCTATCATATTCTTCCCTGCTCAAAGCACACGTTAGAAATAAATGAGCTTTAGAGTTTAGGAGTACCGTAGCATTTTCATCAGCTGTCCATTGTGCTTGAGGTTTCTCGTCGGAGGTTGCATCTGTGTTGTTGATTCTGATGACATGATCCCGTTTTCAACAACAGACCACATGTAGTTATCTTGTGATATGAGAAACAATCTCATCTTACTTTTCCAGTGGTAGTAATCTGTACCATCAAAGTAGGGAGGTCTAGTGGAGGATCCTCCTTCAGGAACATACTTAGCTTTTGACATTTTTTCTTTGGATCTTTTTCTCTTACACTGTTAGATGTAATATTTCTAGAGAACCTTGCTCTGATGCCAATTGATGGAGCTAAATATCACTAGAAGGGGGGTTGAATAGGGATTTTGGCGTTTAAAAATAGTTTTAAGAGTTTATGAGTTTCTGTCCTCTCAGTGAGGATGCGAACTGGAAAATGGTTTTTTAAACTTTTCAAATGAAAATAGAATAAATGCAAGGAAAATGTAAAGAGATAGACACACAACTTTTATCCTGGTTCACCCAATGATGGCTACGTCCAGTCCTCACAACCTTGTGAGATTTCACTAAAGATCAACAGATCAGCCTCTTGCAGAGGATGATTACACTTTGTGTATTCTCAAGCTTCACCAAGCTTACAATCAACTTTCAAATATTTTCAAGTTCAACTAACTTGAAAATTACAGAGTGATATGAGTATGATTTGTTTACTCTCAACTTAAACACTTTCTAAAAAGATATTTCAAAGATCTAGTGTATGGATGTAGAAAGTATGATGAAAGGATGAATATTGCTTATGATAAACTTTAAGATTCTTGATCTCTTTCTGCAATATTTGTTGTATGTTCGAATGATGAGTAGCTTGCTGCCTTTTATAGAGTTCTTGAGGTGTTCTTTCCATGAGACAAGCTTTTGTGACCGTTTGGGATCAATTCAAATCAACCCATGGTCTTTCATCATATTTACGAAAATGCCATCAGTTGTGCTTGGATCTATGTAGTCCATCCTCAGCCTAGCATTGAGCCTTGGGCTTGTGTAGCCTTTTCCGTTTTTTCATTCTTCAAGACTTGTGACTTCTATTTTGAGCTTGTTTGCAGTTGCCTTTCTATATATTGACTTTGCTTTATTTTTCCAATCATCCAAGAATGAAATATAGGGCTGCCCATAGCCTTTGCACATGGGATGGTGGTTTGCAAACATGTGACTTCTTGAACACCAAACCTATAAGCTATCCTCGGGCCTTGTATAGCTAGCCTTGTGACTTCTTTTGATCAAATGCTTTATATAATTATTTATTCGTGCTGGTTTGATCTCTTTTGATGGATTAAAAACGTTATTCCAGTGAGGATGGTAAATTTCAACTTGAATACCCATCCTCTCAAGGATCTGTCCCATCCTCCAGCTTGAAACCTTAATGATTTAACCTAGATTTTTCTTCCTTTTGTTCTAATTGATGATTAACCTGTTTTCTTATAATAATTCACTCAAAAGCACAGATTAGTCATAACACATAATCATAATCTTTAAACAATTTTGTTATCATTAAAATCATTTGAGAGATTTTGTCTCAACATTTCAAGCATACAATTCATACACATGACAAAATATTTCTCACTAATTAATTAGTCAAATTTAATTGTTTTTTATATCTTCTAAAAAATAAAAATAATTATAATATACTAGTTTGAGTTAATTAAAAAAACCATACACGACACAAATGATTGTCACTAAATAAGTTATTTAATTATTAATTTTTTAACATCAACAACATAAATATGGAAACAATAATAATACAATAACTAGAATGTTTTTAGACTTTAATTTTTCATGTTGTATTTTTATGGAAATGAGTCATTAAAAAAGTAATTGAAGTATATAATTTATACACGAGACAAATATTTGTTAATGATCGGTTAGTTAATTTTTTTTATTATAATATCTTCTAAATAAAAATGAAAATAAGTATAATGTACTAATTTGAGTTTATTTTAAAAATAATACACCGGATAAATAGTTAAAATTAGTATTATGTTTTTCATGTCTTTTTTATTAAAAAAAAAAAGTCACTGAAGAAACCTTTGAAATGAACAACTCATACACGAAATAAATGTTTGTTTGTCATTGATCAATATGTTCAATTTAATGTATTTTTTTGTATCTTCTAAATAAAAATAAGATTAATTATTATATAGCGATTCGAGTTTATTATAAAAACCATAAAAGGGGTATAAATATTTGTTACTAAAGAGTTAGTTAAATTTAATTATAATTTTGTCACACTTACGTTGTTTTATGTGAAAATGAATCACTAAATAAGTATTTGGAGTGTACAATTTAAACACGAGATAAATATGTCACTAAAGAATTACTTAAATTGTGTTTTTTGACATTTTCTAAACAAAATAAGAATAATTAAAATATACTAATTTGAAATTATTATAATCACTATACAAGGGATAAATATTTTTCACTAAAAAATTAATTAAAATAAGTGTTTTTTTTTTAATATCGTCGACATAAAAATGTGAACAATTATAATACACTGGCTATAATTTTTCACAGTTCGGAACTTACAATTCATATAGGAGACAAATATTTGTCATTAATTAATTAGTTAAATATAATATTTTTTTCATGTTATTATAAATATGGATAAATATTTTTAACTAAAGAATTAGTTAAAATTAATATTTTTATTTTTTTCGTCATAAAAATGAGACCATATAATACACGAACTATAATTTTTTTACACATCACTTATTTCAAGTTGTTTTTCTACAAATGAATTACTTAAAAAAGTAATTGAAGCGTACAATTCACACATGGAAAAATATTTGTCATTAATTAATTAATCAAATTTATATTTTTAATATCTTCTAAACAAATATGAGAATAATTAGAATATACTCAATTAATTTTATTATAAAAATCATACACTTGACAAACATTTGTTGCTAAAAAATCAGTTAAAAACGATCCACATATGAGGATAAAATAAGGACATCAGTGGAGGAAATATTGTGACAATAATGAATTCAAAGCAGAAGATATCATTTGATTTAAATTTTTTAAAAGAATTCTTACAGTTTATGTCATGTGAAAATTGTTTAAATTGTTATTAATTCATGGAAGAATGACATTATTTACCATTATACATTTTTTGAATTTTGTTTATTTAAATATTTTTTATTATAATCATAAATTAAGTTTTCAAATAAGGTTATAGTTCCCTTCAATTTCTTTTTAATAATATTTATTTCCATAATATAAAATTGCAAATACTAGATATATAATCAAATAGATTAATTTATGTGCATATCATCTAATACATTATATGTGTGACACAAAAATATAATATTAATGACTATATTATAATATGACCACACACATGATGCACAAATCAAATTTATTAAAAAAACTATTTTGTCAAAATTATATTTATTTATGCAATAACCTAACACATACTTGACAATATTCACTTACAATATATACCGACATGAATCAAATGACTTTAATTAATTTTTAAATTTTTTTGAATAAAATCATTTTGACGATAATATATCCCGTGTTTGGCACATGCTACTAGTATATATATATATATATATATATATATATATATATATATATATATATCAAAGGTAGATAGTCTACAACATCAAAACTAAAAAAAGTTTATATCAAAATCCAAATAGAATTATAGAAAAGTTAGTTATAAATATATCTATCAAGTCGAGCATGCACTAGTAACATTAACATTAATAATAGCATTCATCCACATATTAATCTTTGAATATCATTCTTTTTGTATTTTTTCTTGCAAAATCATTAATAATTTGTTTATAATACATATTATTTAAAAAATTATTTTTAATTGAAATCAAGATAAAACTATTTAATCTATTTTGCGGTATTGTAGATCACAAAATTCTTTTTCACAATTTTAATTTCGAAAAAATTTCTTTTAACACATGCAATAGTAATAGTTAATATTATTCTAAGTAACACGTTAGGGAAGCCATTAAGATCATAAGAATTACCATATTTCAAATAAGTTTTAAAAAATTTGAAACACAAACCTTTATATACTAAAAAAATCCTAAAAACTCTTTATATATGTTATTGATCGAATATTTTATTAGGTGAGTCAATTATTTGATCTACAATATCTAAAAATAATAATGAATCTACTTTTCAACAGACTTAATGTTTAATTATGTCTACAATACCGCAAAATAATGAGTTTGTAATTTTGTTTTTTTAGTTTCTTGTTTAGGTTGTTTGAAAAGTAAACTGGAATTTTATAATAGATAAGAAAGTGCTAAAAATACAATTTAGTTAAACATAAAAAAATATTATACAATAAGTACACACATTTGAAATCAACTTGCTCTATGTCAGGTTGAACGCACTATTTGGATTGGACAGTAAAATACTCATTAAAGTTACATATTATAAAAATAATTATAACTCCAAACCAATTGCTTAAAACTCAATTCAACACAAAATTAAATTGATTTGTTCATCTACAACTCTGTGATCTGAATTTACACTATAAACAAATTTCTAGAGTGACCAATTTTCAGAAATTATGGACATATGTCAGATTAGTTTGCGTTCTTCACAACAAACTAAAGATAAAAATGGTATGACATATTGAAAATATATTTTGTTCGAAAGAAAGTTACAAAATTGCCAAGGATTGAAGAAGAAGCCTTACAAAATATTGATGCAATGCAAATGCTATTTTTCAACCGATAGAAGAAGGTAAATATTTGCTTTTAAATTTATTTGTAAATTTGTAAATTTTGTAAAATTATGAATTTCATTTATAATAAAAATTAAGTTTCATATCTTAGGTATCTACGTTGTTGTTGTATTGACTTAGGAAAGAGTGAAGTGTATGAATTTATTGATTCAAGTTTCATCCAAAGTGAAAATGATTCAACTAATGCTCAAGTCCACATTTAAAAGAAGTTGTACGAGGAAAAAAGAACTTGTTACCTAGCACCTTATCTCATAAAGTAAGTATTTTCTATTATAGTTATCGCTTATAATAGAGTAAATTGAATATAATATATATTTAATTGTTTATTGTAGTCGTCATTGACAATTGCTTATTATTAATCTTAAGGAGTTTAATGTAGTCTTTATATATTCATTGGGAAGGAAACCAGATAAAAAAATATGTCACATTGTTGATTTGTAAGTATTTAATTTATTTATATTGTTCATAAGTATTGTAATATGCTTTATAACACAATTTTAATAATTATTTTTATTTTGTAGAGCTTTCGAAGGTTATTATAGGTTGTTAGGTTTGAGAGTTAAACCAAAGATAATATGGAGTTTTCCTATAGTAAGTTGTTTACAAATAAATAACTTTATTTATAATATTATAACAATTTTATGCATTTAACATTTTTTTTGTGATTTCAATTTTAGAGTCAGAGACAAGCTTCAAATTATGAGTGTGGCTGTTATGTCATGTTACACATGTTGAACATTGTAACAGCTGGTATTGTTGGTTCATAGATGCAAGTACGTAAATTTTTTACAAGTTGTTGTTGATTGTGTTTTTTTATGTTCATATGATAAAAAATTATAAGTTGTTATTGATTGTGTTTTTTTAATGTTCGTATGATAAAAATTAGGATTCAATCGATATTGATTTTTTTTTTTTCTAGATATTTGACGACTCGAGATCATTTCATCCGGATCAAATTAAAGAAGTTCAAGAACGTTGTGTGGATTTTATTTTAGAATTAATTAAAGAAAATGACGGTACTTGAATATATGTCTATTAAATATTGTTAAGTGTGATTTTATAATTTTGTTAATGGACATCTAAATCATTTTTCGTCTTGTCAAGAGTAGTCGGAAACATCTTCTTTATACTCTATATTTTGTATGAAGTTCTGATATTGTATA
The DNA here is from genome assembly GCA_037974755.1 of Cicer yamashitae. Taxonomy (NCBI): domain Eukaryota; kingdom Viridiplantae; phylum Streptophyta; class Magnoliopsida; order Fabales; family Fabaceae; genus Cicer; species Cicer yamashitae. The sequence continues at coordinate 8,779,586 of JBBPBQ010020321.1, read as the reverse complement.
TTTTTGTTATTAGATGGTTATATAAAATTGTGGTTGAAAAGTACAAAATTTTAATTTGAAATTTAATACGAAATATTGTATGTATGGAGCACGAGCATAAAAAAAAGAGATATTTATTAAAAAAAAAATATTTTAACTCTATCTGTTAAGTCAGTTGATTAAAAGAACCGACTTAAAAAGATGAATTGTTGAACTAAATTTATGATGTTTAAGTCGGTTAAGCTGAACCGACTTAACAAGACGAAGTTCTGTTAAGTCGATTCATGAAACAACTTAAAAAATATATTTATTATGTCATTTGCTGTTAACTCGAACACGGAACTGACTTAAAATATACATTTTAACCTACTTAAAAATATAAAATTATACTGTATAAAGACACAAATGCTATAAAGATTTCGAGAGTATTACACATTCACTTGCTTCATGAAAAGGGAATGTTATACCCAAGATTTTTGGTTGCATGCAATAGAGCAAATATCGAGCATTAGAAAACATGCCACTCACTAAAAGAATAATTTGGGAGTTATCAAAATGTTGGCTACACACGTAGATGTCAAATTATTTGAAAGGTTCAGAATAATACTGATATGTTACATTATTTTCTTTCATCAATTATTAGAGAGAATATTTGTGATTGAGTTTATGAAATAGCAAGTAATGAAAGTATCCACTTAATATAAAGAATTATCGTATCACAAATTTGAGTGATATTATGCCGTTCAACAATCAACTATAATCTTAAATTCAAATCGTGAGAGTAAAATGATTTCGATTGCATAAAATTAAAATAAAAAATGTTAAAATTAGATTTCATTAATCACATTTCTTAAACATTCTAATGATTAAACATATATATTCTGTGTTACACATCAATAACATATCATTACTTATCAAACATCATTAAATCTTTAATGTGATGAGAATTCAACCATCTTTCTTAAAAATTAATCACCGATGATTTTCAACTATTGAAATTATCATATTCTTAAAAATCAGGTTGAAAAAGATAATTATCCTAAATCAAGATTCAAATAATATTTTTCAATAAAACTTCAAATCATAAATCAAGTTATATACGATCAAGTTACAACAAACATGAAAAACAAAAATAAATCATTGAAATTGATGAGTAACTAAAATATATATATAAAAATCAAAAGAGAAACACGAGAGAATGATAAATCCTCCTATGATACCAAAGTGATCTCCGATAGTGTAAGACTCATTCTCTATCTCTCTCCTCATAAACAAAAGTTAATGTCAAGCAAGCAAGTCAATAAGTGAACAATTCCCAAGACGAGTAGAAATTCGCACAACGATCTATACAATTCTTCCCTATGAAGTAAGATTCTGAATCTAGAAACCGCTTAAACTCGTTAGGCTAAATCACGTGCGTCTGGCAAATTTGCTCTGAATAAATTTTCCTTTTTAGTTCTATTTTTGGTTCATCTGGCTAGCTTAAAGTACTTATCCTATCATATATTTAATGCCCACAAGATAACAATCAAGAAAACATCATTTAATCATATCACATTTTTTTATTCATCTCATCATGAAATGTTAGAATATATCATATTTAAATCATAGAATTATCTATGTGAAACAATTACAAATTTTTTTTCAAATTAACTTATAAAATTTAAAATTTTATAAATTAGAAAAAAAATATTTAAAAGTTATAGTTAAATATATTTTTAATTTTTAAAATTTCAACCATTCTTTTAACACATGTAAAAAAAATGTATTTTTTAGTACTTACAAAATGATCATAGTTTTGGTCTTTGATATTAAGTTAAAGATATATTTTTGAATGAAATAATCAAATAAGCAAAAATAATCCAAAAAATTAGTATCAATGAAGTACAATCTTTTAAATAATATTGATAAAATCATGTAAAAAAGGATTGATGTATAAGTAGCGTTTGTGTAATTTATAAGTTTTCGGTAATTTTCGTTTGCCATATGAAGTCATCATGTGTTAGTATAGTGTTTTGTCTTCTTGTTTTTTTTAATGCTTTATGAGGGACAGATATGAGGGAAAAAGAACAAATCTTTCAAATAAAATGCCAATTTTTACTTTGACTTTGACCTTGACCATAATTGATGAACAAAATTCACATTTTACGTCAGGTCGCCATTGACACATGATTTTAAACGACTTTAAAAGGCCTAAAGTGGAGCCTTAGAGGAAAACTTTTTATATCGATTGTTTATCAACCAATATAAAATGTCCTCATATTCTATAATAGAGCTTTCAACATCTTTCAACATCTTTACAAAATATGGCCGTATATACATTTTTAATACAACTAGACGAGTTCCCAACTATTCAGCAACTATAGAGACATGAAAATCCACATATTAAATAAAATTGCACAAGTGGAAAACCTTGACATGTAGGTCTAGGTCCAATTCCACACATGCACTACAAAATCAGGACCATGTTAAACGAGTTTGAAACACGATCCCCTTCCAAAATATCTCAATTGGTCCATACATTGCGACAGGGTAATCAGTGCACTACGTGTGAAGATAAATTTAATTATTGGATTGATAATAAGGATAACAATTAGATGCATAAATTTAATTATTGGATTGATAATAAGGATAACAATTAGATGCAGAACTGGTGCATACCTAAAAAAAAAATCCACAATGGATAACGTAAAAATTTGCATAATGAATATGGGGATGGATAATTACCCGTAAAATTGATCAAGTATGAGTACAGGTACTATAGTACCCACCCCACCCCACACCTTCACTTATATAAATATATTATTCATTATAATTGTGTTTAGTTTAACTAATTAATTTCTTTTATGTTTGAGCATCTATCGGTATCATTGAACCACTACAATATTTAGATCGAAAGATAAACATTTGTAAACTTTTCAAGAATCTGATTTTGATGAACAAATAAGTAATTGTGACTTATAACTAAGAGATTTATGTTATTATGACTTTATAATTATACTTGACTAATATAATATACATATCAATTTTTTTTGCAGGTCTTCGTTCTAAGACTTGCAACTTCATAAAATATTATTCTGAATGTTTGAATATTTATTGTAATGTGTGCTCATTTGAAATGTTTTGGATGTTGAGTTAGAAAATATTTTGATTTATAATACTTTATGATTTGGATTTAAGATATTCGAATAATTTTTAAATTTAATCACAACAACAACGATTATTTATCGATCTATTTTAATTAAAGTGTAGATAATGAATATGAGTACGAACACTTACGTATCCAAAAGATAAGGATACAAGTATTAACGTTAATACCCACAAGAGTACGAGTATTTTTCTTAAGTGCGGATATAGAGACAGGTACTATGGTATCCTACTCAAACTACCTATTGCCATTATAGATCTTCCTTCTAGACTCTCTAGTTGAATGCTAACGCCTAGAGAACTCATTTCTTGAGAGAATAGTTTGTTTTTTGTTTCTTCATCTTCCGTTTGTGTACTCAAAATAAAAATTTATAAACAAATTTTTTAATTGTTTTGTATGCAAAAAAAGTTATTTATAAAAAAAGAATAAAAAATACTACAATCCATTAAATCATGAAAATTTACACTACATAGTGTTTCATAGTCTCTTTCTTGTGTAGCCATGGACCACATCCACGATAAAGATTTGATGCATAAAACTAACATTATTACAACTAGGCAAAATAATAAATCACGAAAATTTACATTACATAGTGTTTCATAGTCTCTTTCTTGTGTAGCCATGAACCACATCCACGATAAAGATTTGATGCATAAAACTTAACATTATTACAACTAGGCAAAATAATAAATCACGCAGATTATTAACGTTCGTTAAATTATACGAAAATAATAAATTAGATTTTTATAATTTTTTCATAATAAATTAGTTATTTATTTAATTTTTTTATAAAGTTTGTTCTTTATGTTTATAAAATGTTTATACTTATGATCGTAATTTTAAATCAGCAAAATTAAAACTCAAAATTCTCTTAATTTCTTCAATAAATTCATATAATTCTATAAAGATTTTGATTGCAATAATTATAAAAACATGAACTCTCAAATCAACTTTTTAATAAAATAATTATATAACAGAATTCAAGTGATATAAATTTTAGAGTTTTTGAAATTAAATGTAAATTCTCTTTAATTCATGTAATGAAATAACATAAAAATTTATTATGTTATTATTTATATGATGAATAATAAAACTCATAGTATAATTTTATAAATGTCTAACTAAAAATAATTGTAATGAAATTAAAACTAAGAATAGTTAAGATTATACCTTTTATGAACATTAAAAACTAACTTAGATAAAAAAAAAAAAAACAAATTTGAATAATCAACATGATATTTTCATATAAAATATAACAACCACATAGACCATGCAATCCACAACCAAATAATATACTTTACTCTTTTCCCTTTGTTTCCTCGGATAAATATCCCATGTGACATTAACTCCAAACGACCTTTTCAAAAATCATTTGTATTAATTTTAGAAATAATAGGCAATGGCCAAATTTGGGTGCCCAACCACTTCAAACTATCATCATCATTATGTTGATTTATGTTACTTCTATCTTCCCATATAGGAACTTTAGCTTGAAATCTAGGTCCAATTGGAATAACCAGTCTTGGAAGATGGTTACTCCAATCTTCCCATATAGGAACTTTAGCTTGAAATCTAGGTCCAATTGGAATAACCGGTCTTGGAAGATGGTTACTCCGAGAAGGTAAGAATTTTCTACCAGTACTAATGAGTTCAATGTCTTCCTCTTCATGGACCAATAACTTCAATACTTTCACAAGTTCCATTTTTGGTTTATCCTTTATAGATGTATTGGTACTTAAAGGAAAACTACCACTAGCCATTAAATCTCTAGGTTGGATTTTGTAGTTACCTAGATACATAGGGTAACTTGGCGTCTCAATAGAATCATCATAGTCACTTAAGTGAGAATACTCTTCCATATGAATACTACAATACTCTTCTTTGTCATTTAGAGCAGGAAAAACTCGCTCTTTTGTTCCTTTTAAAACAATTTGTTTTTCATCAATTAGTGTTGAGCATGAAATGGGAGAAGACAAACTACTTCTCCGATCTTTGGCATGTTCACTACCATTTTTCTCTCTATCAACGAGTTCAAAACTAGTAGTGAATATTTCACCGTTTATATACTGGTCAAATTTCCTCTTCTGAAATAAAAAAAGAAAATAATTTTTTATTCTATTATAAATGTAAGACTATTCACAAACCTAAACATTTTTTTGGCGACGTATACCTCAATTATCAAAGTGTTAGTCTCAATATCAATTTGATCCTTACCTTTCAATTCGTAGAAATTAATTGATTAATTGGATTTTGATGTAAGATAAAGAATAAGAAATTCTACTCTCGAAATGAGCATGAAAACTATATAAAATGAGCATATCTTTCATAATAAGGTTTCTACCATGATCTAGTATAAAATATCACCAATGTTTCGTTAAATATTATAGATGTACCTGTCGACTTTTAGAATTAGAATTCAAAGGTACGCAGATTTTATGCACATGCTTCTGAAGCCTATGGCGTGATGACTTCTTTTCACAAAGTTCAATAGCAATGTCTTTTGAACATATCATCGTATCTCTACCGTCAATCGGCTCCAAAGTATATTTTTCACGTCTAGTTGTTCCTCCCAAGGAAAAATATTCTCTAGTAATGTCACTACAAGAAATTTACATTTGCAAAAGGTAAATATAAGAAACACCTCCAAATAATATTAGATATGACAAACAATAAACGATTCTATTAGTATCTATTAGATAAATTCTATCATCCTTATTTTACTTTCAAATATAGTATGTTTGGATCGCCTACATAGTTCTATAATACAATGACTGTGAGAACTATAAGATCCAGAGAGATAAATTTAATCTATATCTTAATCTAATTGACTCCATAATTGCTATACGTATAACTACTGTAAAAAATACAAGTTTGTTAGTTACTTGTTGGAATTGCAAGCACAGGGCTAAACAACAAGTTGTTTGACCTATCACTATTACTCAACTATCTTTTTAAAATAAGTATAAGTATTAATCTTTTTGTTGTAAATCGGGTATATGAGTATTTTCAATAAAATGATAGACACTAATCCTTTGAACCTAGTACAACTATTATAGTGAACGACAAAATTCTCGCTTAAAAGTTTTAATATTGTTGCATTCTCAAGACTAAATTTCAACTTAAGACCTATGATTAAGTTGGAAAAGACCCCATACCATCAAATCCAAGCACTCCTTGGTGGTCAAGTACTAACTTAACACATCATTAGAACATATTTAAGAATGATTTACTTATAAGAATAACCACCGTTAGCATTATCTCTATATAAAGTGTATCATATTCTCACAAGAATCAATTTTTATCATTTTATTTTATCAATTTCACATAATCAATCTTTCTCTCAAAATCTTAAAATTTGGAAGATTAACTTTATTAGTGGGAAGCATTTTTCACTATACAAGTTTATTTAATAAGAGTTGAGTTAGACTCAATGCAAATTTTACGATGATATCAACGAAAAATTGATTATTTGAAATTGATAGAATAAAAAGTTGATTACAACAAAAATAAAATACACTTTACATCATAACTAAACGAACAAATCATAACTAACTTATAATTAATAATAACAAACTTATACCTACTTATAATCAACTTGAACTATATAGTGAATAAGAAGAAAAATAGGAAAAGTTATACCTACTTATAATCAATTTGAACTATATAGAGAATAAGAAGGAAAATAGGAAAAGAGTTCCTCTATTGTTCGGTGTACATAAAGAGGGGACAAAAATGCCGATATTGCTAGGTTGAACGTCTTATCCCGAGTTTTATCTAAGATCTCACAGTTGTGTGAGTTAATTACGATAAAATCTCTTCTAAGACAAAAAAAAAATGATTTTCAAAAAATCTATATAAATGGTTTTGGTGAGACTTTTTCTTCTAATTTTACCCTTCATGTAAACTTCTTTATTTACATTGGAATATAGATGTGATTACTATGTGAAATTTCATAATTAAGAATGAGATTGTTCAAAGACATGTGCTCTAACTAAAGCTGTCAATTAAGTCCCAAAAGTCCAAAGTCTCAATTAAAAAATCTCCTATTAAAATCATAATATAAGATTCCCTATTGAAATAATTTTTTAAAGACCGGTCTATTATTTCATTAATTTTTGTGGACTTAAGTGAGAGGTTCATGGGTCCAATGTTTTGTTAATCTAAAAATTTTTCTTGAAAAGTTTTCAAAATTTATTTTTCTTATAAAAATATAAAAAAAATCTAAAATATTTATTTCTCATAAAAAAATGAAAAATTTTTGAAATTATTTTTTTATTGAAAAATTGTGAGAAAATCAAAAAATAAGTAAAAAACTTTTGTAAATCATTTTTTATTGAGAAAAAATCGAAATGTTTTTATCAGAAAAAATGGAAATATTTTTATCGAAAAAAATTTATTTATCGAAAAAAAATCAATAAAATTTTGCCAAAAAGAATATCGAAAGATAAATTTGAAAAAGTGAACCCATAGACTCCCACTTAGCCTACAAAATTTTAGAGGTTTTTTATCTTTGGGAACTTCTTTTCTTATGACCTTAATAACTATGAAACTTTTTGCCTCTCAAATATGTGGACTGAGGCCAATAATTAGTGGACTTGTGAAATTGACGGCTCTAGCTCTAACTAACCTAGCGTATACCATCAATGTTTAAACTAATACAAAACATACTTTGGTCACCCACAATTTTCAAAAAGTTTACCAAAATTTTGATTTCTTTTTATATTTTACAACATTTCTTTTTAAATCACACTCACCACTTATATGCAGATTGTTTTTTTGCAACCGCGCTTATATATAGAAATTAATAAAAGTGGTAATACTTACTTGTGAAAAAAGTCTTCGAATGGCGAAATCATACTCATAGATGAACTTATCACTTTTAACGCTTTGATATAATCACAGGTGACCAATGATAAGATTATCAAGTTATGTTGTAATCTGAACAAAGATTGAATAATTTAGGCAGGTAAAGAGATATAGAATTGGGCCAAAGGAAATCAAATGCACAACTATTTATTCATATCCATATACTTTTCTACTAGATACTTAGTAGTTAATCCCAAATAGCAATTTAGTTTTTGGACAAATTACATAAATAATATTATATAAATCTATATTTAATGTAACATTAACAAATAACTCAAATTATGAAACATTCATAATTAGTAATAAAAATCCACAAGTCTTACTCTTAGTCAAAACATACATTGAAATACCAACAAAAGTCAAAGAAATAAAGATGATGCATATTAAAATCTTTAATATAGAATAATAAAATAACTAAATATTAAAACTCAAATGCACGTTCTAGCATAGGAATCAAAGATTAGCATCATCTTCATTTTCATATTTTTCTTCCTCTTCTTCCTAGGTGAAAGTTGAAACAACAAAACAGAGAAGGAAGAAATAATAGCAGGATCTCGTTGGAAAACATTGGGATTACGTCGGAATAGCGAGATCTTGCCCGAATCTTGTCAGGGTCTAATTTCACGTTGTCGCGGACCACGACGTCGCGATCGGGCACTGTACCACACCGGGATAGCGGGATCTTGCCAGGAAACGTTGGGATTAACTACCTAGCTAGATACTAAGGGCTCGTTTGATGGACCGGATAGGATAGACACAGGATAGGATAAGAAGTAGGATAGAGACACAATAGAATATGGGTAGGATAAAGAGTTATCATGTCCTGTGTTTGATGTGCACATGATAACAAACTTAATAAAATTAGTTTATCCTATTCAGTGTTTGATACACAACGGATAACAAGATGATATCATTTATATTTTGATAAAATGACGAATTTGTCCTTATAATCTATTTAATTTTTTTTCTTTCAAAATAACATTCATATAATTTTTTATAAATAAACAAAAATGCTAAAAAAAATATAAATAATTTATGAAGTAATTTTATATACTTGAAAAAATTGTGATTTCTCTATCCATCACAATTGAAAAATGACTCACTATCATATAAATTGTAATTTCTCTATCTATCACAATTGAATAATGACTCACTATCATAAAAATGTAAATAATTTATGAAGTAATTTTAGTATTTTAAAATTTAAAAACTAAACAATTTGTTTGGATTACTTGTTTTTAAAAACTATTTTGTAAAACTATTTTTAATATTATACTTTTTAAAACTAAAAAAGCAAAACAGATAAATGGTGTTTTACTTTTTATTTTTCAGTTTTTTTAATTCTCTAGTCAAATACTGTTTTAAAAATTAAAGTTAGCAAACAATTTTTTAAAAAATTTCTTTTTAAAAACAATTTTTTAAAATTTATTTATAAAATAGTTTTCAAAAACTAAAAAGTAAAACACAATCAAACAAGCCCTTACTATCATAACATTATCTCGAAAAGAAAATAATTATTATTTTTCATCAATTTTTTATATTGTTATAGAATAAAATAAATAAAAAAACAAAATAAAAAAAATGGAAGAGTGCCATAAGGGAGACTCGAACACGACTCGTTGAGACTAGAGGAAGAGAGAAACGCGAACAATATCCTAACTCAAATTAAGGATAAGATAATGCGGCTGCAACATGATTATTTAAAAAATTTGATTAACGTATCATATCCAATGGCTGCATCAAACAAAGGATTAGGAAGGGGATAGGATACGTGTATCATATCTATGACTGCATCAAACAAAGGATTAGGAAGGGGATAGGATACGTGTATCATATCTGTCTCGTTATCCTGTCCATCAAACGGGCCCTAAGAGTTTAAACAAAAAGATGTTACAATCTTGTGTTTCCTTTCTTTAAGGTTCATACCTTCAATCATGTTAAGGGTAGACCACTTTGATATGTAGTCCACAGTCGACTAACAATTAAAAATCACTAAAACCTCCAACGACAATAGAAACTCATTGTCCTTCATGTTCCACAATCAAGACAATGATTTGTTTTGTACTAGTTAGAAAAAATAAAGGGAAACAAATATTAATTGAGTTATAAAGAACTCATGCTTATATGCCTTTTAATTGATTATATAACAAGAATGAATTTAAGCTTCTACTTCAAAGGGACGACGTCAATCATTGGTATAGTTTTAAACAATATTCAAGTATTAGTCCATAGTGTAAACTTTTTCGTATAACTTTTGCTTCTACAATGTGATGACTTTTATAATAAAAATATGAGAGGAATGAACAAGCCATCAACGGTTAAAATGAAAACAAAAAATTATGTGATTTTTTAAGTGGTTATGTGACACTTTCTATTATAAAATGGTTATATGGTCAAAATTTAATTATTTCACCTTCTCATATTAAAACTCTTTTCACTTGATACATCCATATATATATATAGAGAGAGAAGGGGTGGGAATCGGTTAACTTTAATAGTAACACTGTGATGAATTACTCCGTTTAATAAATCAATATCAACCATTAATTTCATCAATCAAACCGTCAAATCAAAAGTTCTTATTGAGTAAATAAAAGATTTTTATAAAATTTTAAAACTATTTAATACTTCATTAAAGAATTTGAAATTAACATATAATAAACTTTAAAAAAAATATAAATAAATATCGATATATTAGATTACATGGCTACGAATTTCGGATTTATAAAACTGTTTGTTTAATCATTAATATATTATGTCAATAGTCAACTATTGGATCATTATTCATATATTAAATGAGAGGAGTTTTACAATGAAAGAGTGAGAGAATGAAAGAGTGAGAGAGTTAACTCTTAATCACACAACCATCCATGAATGATTATGATTAAGAATTATTACTTCAAAATATCACATGACTTTTTCTTCTAATTTTGATCATCCATATGGTTGTGTGGTCAAAATTTAACCATTTCACTCGAATTTTTGAAATCTAGTGCCAAAATTGGACACTAAGTGTGAAGACTAAGGTGTGTTTGTGAGTTTAGGAAGAGAGGACTTTGAAATAAATGAAGTATGAAGTGGAATGAATGAAAACCTTTGGAAGTTGAGGGTTGTGGTGGTTTATTTTTCTTAATACAAAATCACCCTAATTTGAGGGAACTCAAAAAGCATTAGATGAGGATTTTTGAGGACTTAATAAATTCTTCAAATATTATAATACTCTTAATATTTAACATATATTAATTATAAATATTCCTTTATCATTCTCTACAAAAACATTATCTCAAAAAAGATTAAAAAAAAATCTCTATTTTTACTACTTCTCTCCCCTCTAAATTGAGTCAACAACCTCCTTATCATTCAATTTTCTGACCAAACTTTATATCCTTATAACAACAATAACAATTTAACCTCAATTGCTTAAAAAAAAAGGCAATATCAATTTAAGACCTTAATTAAATTAAAAAAAATTAAGACTTATATATAACAATGGAAGACTAAACACATGATGTTCAATTAATCAATACATAAGGAAGAAAAAAAAAACACAATAGATAAAGAAGAAAAGGAAAACAATAAGAAGAAGAAAAATGCAAAAGGTACCTATAAACAAAGAATGAGATGCGCAAGGATAGGACAAATAACTCACCTTATGCGAAGAAGAAGCGCGCTTCCAAAAGGGAAAAGGAAGAGGATTGGATGCAACGATTTGTCACAAGAAAGAAGATATGGGAATTAGGTTAAACTTTTTGGTTTTATAGTAAGTCAAATGGGCCTTAATAATAAGCCCATATGTCCAATAACAAAGTTAATTTTAACTTTTTTTTGAAATAATAGTAGGATTTTCTTCCCATATATTTTTTTAAAAAATAAATTAAAAATACCATATTTTAACATTAATATATTAAGACGTTTTATTTATTTAAAATTTGAATATTTATTTTTCCTTTTTTAGAAAGTTGAGAATGTTACTATTTATACATATATTTTTTTAACAAATAAAAAGTATAATAAATTAATACATAAAATATAATAAAAAAATTAAATTATATTAATAAATCCAACAAAATATATTAAGTTAAAAAAAAATATATCAAATTTTAATTAATCGTGTCAACTTAAATGCCCTCAATCATATGTCTAAAATGTTGTCGAAGTCGTCTAGTTATTTGAACGAATGTTGTTCTAGTTGATTCTCATTTTGATCATGTTCATCATTGTCGACATCAATGTCGTCATCGGAATTACCATATTAGACTAAAATTTCTTTCGTGCAAAATTTTAGAAATAGTTTGGTTTTACTGTTATCCCATCTTGCAACAATTCTTTAATCTCTCAGAATTTTTTGCATCTTTTTTAGTTATTCTAATTGATAATTAAGTCAACAAAAATGTTAAATCACATATTTAAAATAGTTTATAAAGTAACCTACCATTAACCAAATTTTCAACTCATAAACAAAGTACAGGTTCCATTATCCATGGTCACCAGACATAGTTCCATTATCCACATTCACAAGACATAGTTTCATTATCCATTAGTATTTTCTAGAATATTTGTCACCAGGGCATAGTTTATCTGAAGCATATGAAATTTACTATATAAAGCACTTATAAATTTATCAGTTTAATTCATTTCGTAGGCACATTTTAAAATTGATAAATGTAATTGAGTACTAATCAAAAATCAATAAATAAACGTACACCTATTACTATAATTAACATGTTATTATTTGTTTTGTTATTATATACTTAATTTTTACACCTATTATTATATATATCTACATTATAATATTTTAATATTCATAATTTATGGCGGATGTGACTTATTCCTCAATAAAACATATTTATTTATATTGATAATTGTTTTTTTTTACAAAATATATAGATAATTGTTATTATTTTTTTACCATATGTTGTTACAGGGGTTTTCATTTTTTTTCCACCCCTTCACCTTACCACGTTTTCAATTTCCCAAGCAAACATTTAATTTTCTTCTTCATCTAAGACACCGTCGATTCAATTCTTTTTATGCAATTTCAAGGTTATTCACTTCTGAGTCTGTTTTCCTTTTCATCAGCCTCACTATTTAGGATTTGTCATCTGTAACTAATCTTAACATTTCATCTACTCTTGAATGAGTTTTGGAGATAGTGAAGGAAACTGTGTATACTAGCTGGAAGAAATCATCTCAAGGTATTTTGGTGATAAAGGAAATTATATTTTTTAAGTTATTGTTTGTGAGTCATTTCACTGATCTATAAATTATAGTATTGAAAACTTAATTTTATAGCAACTTTATAATTTGTTAGTATTGTTACACACTGAGAGATCATTTGTTACATAAGATTTCTATTAATCTATTGTAAATTTAAAACTTGAAACAACTTACTTATCTGCCAATTAAGATTGTGGTTTCTATTAATTTATTTGTTAGTTGTTGTCTACTAGTTAAATATTTGTTTTTTTAAAATAAGAATTTAAACTTATATTACTTATATTCATCTAGGAAGTAATACCAACGAGGCCATACATTGTCATTATATTTTATATCAGTTTCATTATTTGCATATTTGGTTATAAATTCGTGTCATATTGGAGTTTATTTATTCTTTTTTCATTTTTCTTTTTAGATGGAAAATCAATTTAGGTTGCTTCAATCAAAGGAATCTGAAACTAGCTCTTCTCTCACACAAACTCAAAGTCAAAATGCACCTAATGATCATGTGGGTAGCTCTGAGAAGGCTAATTCTCAACCTTCTGTTGTTGAAGACGGTGATGCTATTGAATTGACTAATGATAGCAAGAAAAGAAAGACATCGGTTGTTTGTAATCATTTCATTAAAAAAACTATTAATAGAGAAGAAAAAGCTATATGCAATTATTGCAACAAGCCTATGGCAGGTAAAAGATCTGATGGAGCAAACCATTTGCGTAAACATTTTTTGTCTTGAAAAGGAAGGCCATACAAGGATATAATACAAGCGATTTTGTTGAAAGAGCAAAATAAGGTAGATGGGTCATCTACTTATTTGAGTAACTATCATTTTGATCCAGAGAAGTCAAGAGAAGACCCTTCTAATATGATAATACTTCATAAGTATCCCCTTTCAATAGTAGATCATTTGGGCTTTAGAATATATTGTGAAGGTCTTCAACCTTTGTTCAAGATTCCTTGCAAAAACACAGTTAAAAATGATATTATAAAGATATTTCAACATGAAAAAGGGAAGATCATGGGGCTTTTAGAAAAGATTGGGAGTAGGATTGTTTTAAGAACAAACATGTGGACAACTAGCAACCAAAAGAAAGGGTATATTGGCATTACATGTCACTACATTGATGATGATTGGAATATGCAAAGTCGCATATTACGGTATGATACTTACATATTTGTAAACGTTATTAATTGCATATAGTTTTTTACATTATGTTAACATTTAATAAATTATTTTGCATGTCAGATTTGTGTATGTAGAATGCCCACACACAGCTGAAGCTCTTTCAAAGATTTTGGTAGAGTACATGATAAATTGGAATATTGATAGAAAATTGTCAACCATCACTTTGGATAATTGTAGCACTAATGACGCTCTTGTTGGTATGTTGTTAAACAAACTTGATTGTTCTAATCTTATGATTGATGGTCAATTATTCCATATGAGGTGTTGTGCCCACATTTTAAATTTAATTGCTCAAGATGGTTTGAGAGTTATTGAAGATGGTATAGAGAAGGTTAGGGATAATGTTTCATTTTGGACAGCCACACCTAAAAGAGACCAAACTTTTAAGGAAGCAGCACGTCAATTAAAAGTTCCCATCACTAAGAAACTTATTCTTGATTGCAAAACTAGGTGGAATTCTACTTATCGTATGCTTGTTGTTGCACTAGAATATAAAGATGTTTTTATTCGTCTGAAAACACGAGAGCGTTTGTATACATGTTTGCCTACAACAAAAGAGTGTGAAATAGCAAAAGAAATTTGTAATAGGTTGCAAGTCTTTAATCGTGTAACTGAGATATTTTCAGGTACACAATATCCCACAACAAACATATTCTTTTCATTGATTTGTGAAATAGAACTCTCTTTGAAGGAGTGGCAGACTTATTCAATTGAGGTTATTAGAAATATGGCTTCCACAATGGTTGATAATTTTGAGAAATATTGGTCTGTTATTCATGGTATTATGGGGATTGTCATTGTTTTGGATCTAAGATTTAAATTCAAGTTGTTAAAGTACTTTTATCAGAAACTGTATGGAAGTTTGTCTTCAGTTGAAATTAACAATATCAAAAATTATGTTACTCATAATTTGAAGATTATCAAGCTAAAACCAATGGGTTGGTGGACAGTTCAACGGAAAAATTCAACGAAAAGTAGTCAAATTTAGAAAATGGTAATTGTACCAATTTTCTTAGCGGTTATGATTCATATGTCAATGATATCAATGATGTGCAATCAAAATCTGAGTTAGATCTATACTTGGAGGAAAAGGTATTAACTAGGAGTGCTACATTTGATATTCTTGGATGGTGGAAAACAAATGGAATCAAGTATCCAATTTTGCAAAAAATTGCCAAGGATATTTTGGCCATCCCAATTTCCACTGTTGCTTCAGAATCTGCTTTTAGTACTGGTGGTAGGTTGTTGAGTCCTCAACTGTCTAGATTTTATGAGGATACTTTGGAGGCACTTATGTGCTCACAAAGTTGGATAAAACATGAAAAACAAGGTAATAATTGTTGCAATATACTATTTATTTAATTAAATTTGTGTTTAGTTTAACTATTTATTTTTTTTTATGTTTTAGCAACTATTGATATCATTGAACCGCTACAATATTTAGAATCAAAAGATAAACGTTTGCAAACTTTTCAATAATCTGATTCTGATGAAGAGGTAAATAATTGTGGTTTTATATTTAAGAGTTTTTTTTGTTATTAATAGTAACTTTATAATTATAAATAACTAATATAATACACATATCAATTTTTTACAGATCTCGGAGAATACTGCCCAAGGACTTGCAACTTCATAAAATATTATTTCAGATGTTTTGAGTTAGAAAATATTTTGGTTTGTAATACTTTACAATTTGGATGTAAGATATTTGGAATTTTTTTAAATTTAATCACAACAATAGCGATTATTTATCGATCTATTTTTGTTAAAGTGCGGGTAATAGGTATGGGTACGGGCACTTAAGTACCCAAAGGGCAAGGGTACGGGTAATAAAGTTGATACCCACGAGGATACGGGAACAGGTATGGGTATTTTTTTAAACTGTGGGTATGGGGACGGGTACTATAGTACCCTACCCAAACCCTACCCATTGTCATCCCTATTTTATTCTTTGATCTTTTGGAGTGTTTCTTTTGCTAATGTGAGAGCTGTATATTCCTTGTAGAGTACTGGAAATGCATTTGTAAATTGCAGGAGCTTTTCTTGCATTAACAAATGTTTTAAACTTTCTTGATGAAATGAAAAACGTGGAGAGCATTCTTGGTTTTCCATAATTTTATCAAGAACGTTCTTGGTTCTAGTTTTTCATTTATGCTTTTTCCTTAAACTGATTTTGCTTGCATTGCTTAGTACCTATCTTGGATTATCACACTCAAAAGCACATGTTAAATTAACACGTCATTTAGAATCATAATTAGAGTCTTAATTAACATTTGTTTGTTTACATCAAAACATTTATTTGAGATTTTGTCTTAACAACATACATACCGAACCATACATTCCATATTATGGTCTACCACCACCGCACCTACAAACTCCTACATATGTTTTCATAGTATGGTCCACCACCACCACATGGACATACACATGCAAATATGTCGACTCAGTATTATATTTTGCCAATGCCAGTAAACTCCTGTTACTCAACAGAACGCGCGATTTTCTATAATTTATTTGAAACTCATTGCACAACTCCTGAATCGACGTATGCTTTTTTTATTCCATGTATAACCCTGAGGCTAAAAATTATATGGAGACATGTGGTAGTAGCTTTAATCCACACACAAATCCTTCAATAATTAGGAACGACGATGAGGAACATGTTCAAAATGACAATCAAGTAGAATAACCTCAATTCGTTGAAAGAGCTAGACGAGTTCGACGACCTATTAGATGTAGGATTGGAGGCATTTAGGTGAACATAGTTAATTAAAATTTGATGTGTTTTTCTCCTCATTTAATGTATTTTGTTAGATTTATTAATATAATGTAGTTTTTTAAAATTATTTTTATTATATTTTATGTATTAATTTATTATATTTTTCATCTGTTAAAAAAATATACGTCTAGATGGTCCCATCCCTAATATGCGACCTTATAAAGGGGAAAATTTGTATCCTTCAGATGATCGCATCCCCAACTAGTGATCTCTTAAAGGTGAAAAAAAATGACATTTTGATACATTAGTTTCAAAGTAGTGTATTTTGGAAAGAAAAAAAAATCAAAAAGAGATAGTAAGTCTAAAATAAAACCAAAATCATTTAAAAAAACACAACAAATAAAAATAAGGTTTAAATTAAGTTAAAAGTGTAGATATGATTTTAGTCTATGCAATAATGTTATTTTTTTATTTTAGTCTCTGCAAGTTTTTTACATATATACTCTCGGTAAATTCAAAAACAATTATTTTTAATCCTTGTCGTGAACTGTGACACCCTAAACCCAAATTGAAATAGAAAGTAAAATGCGTTAGTTTTGAAAGAGATTCGCAGCGGTTCTAAGATAGAGTATAAAATTTTTTTTTTTTACTATACGGTTCAAGACGTCACACTCATACTTACACAAAATGCTTGCATAAAAATTTTCAATTAAAAATCCTTTAATATCGAATATAGTTGAGGTTTATTAAATAAAAATTTCTGACATAAAAACACGTTCTAAACTTAGAGACAATTAATTTCTACATCCGAATAAAAGATAAAAATAACACAATTGATCGATCGAATTTGCAAAAATCTAAATTAGTTCATAACTCAACAAAATACGACAATTTACTCCCACCCAGTATCACCTATCAGAGCGTGGATCACCAACTGATAACCTGAAATGACTGCGCGCTCTCGCAAGCGCCAAACACAAGCAACGAGGGGTGAGCTTCGAAATTATGTAATAATATAAAATACACGAGAAGAACACGCAATTAGTCAAAACAGCACAAATAAGGAGAACATTCAAGAACATAATATCAAAGGTTAATCTAATTCAATCACAATAAAACAGTTACAAGGATGAAATGTTATGCATGTCCTATGCTCTATACTTCATCATTTGGTACCATTCTACTCTGAAGTACTTGGTTAGGAGGCCTGATACTATGCCACTACAAGAGTGGACGGACAATTCATGAATGGCCAAGTCCTCATAGATCCCCTCAACTCAACCCGAGACACATATACGCGACAGTCGGGGTATTCTTGTGTTGCACGGTAGTTCCCGGCCTTAGGGAATAACCCACTAATCCACTTAGGAATTCCCCACTAGATGTACCCCCAAGGTCTATCAGTCTTACCTTACAGTTCGACTGTAGCCCTCCACGATCAGGCTCATTCAGTTGTACTTCCCCGAATCACTAGGTTTGTCAGACCCTCCCTATATGATGACAAAATAATCCTAACTCCAAAATCTACAACACATATCTCAAACTTACTTGATCATCACAACTCAATAAATTTCAGTTTGACTTCACAATATTCATCATCATATGTATATCAGTCAATCAAAATTCAATCTCAATATTTGGTTTACACTACTCATAATGCACAATCCAATCTTATCAATCGCAATAAAAATCAATAGGTAGCACATTCAAATAATTTCACGATTTCAATCAAATAGCAAGAACACTCCAATATAAATTATTCATACAGTAAGAATCAGCATCACATTTCATAAAATCATTCAACGTGCAATCTTGCTATAAATAAATTCATAACAATTCTATAGGTTGCTAAATTATATTTTAGTCCTCAATGTTACCATTCATATTATTAATTAATTATTATTGCTCAATAGGGCTCGACCGTACGTAGTGAGTCCCGGATGAATATCTGGGAATTTCGGTATTCTCGTTCATCTCACGTTATTTTATACTCATAAAATCGAACCTCATCTCACCCCTTACCTTGATTTTAAGATTTCCCGCAGCCTTAGAGAAGATACAGAACTTCACAACAACAACCGACTCGAATAACTTATTGCATGTGCGTCTCGCCTTCGTAAATCCTTGTCTATATGTTGCTGTCGAATAACAGGCATTTAAATCACAAGATGAGGAACAAGCTGATATCAAACTCTTTCAAAGTAGACTTCTTTCTTCATGGAATCACTACAAATCAGTCTTATTATAATTACCATTTTTTTTTTTGAAATAATAGACAGCCATTTTTTTTTTTTTATCAAATATGGAATCCTCCCTGATATACAAATTCTCGTCACAAGAATATATATGGAATCTTCCATAGAAGGAATGGTATACAATTGATACAAACACTCCTATTTTATACTTTAAAAAAGTTTTGAAACAAATCAAGAGAAATAATGGAACTATTCAACATCTTATACCAACCAATTAATACACCCGATTTACCTATAGAACTGTAAATGGGAACATATTGATTAGTTTTATAATTAAAAGAAATAAACACAACAAGTATTGAATCATCTAATGGAAGGATTTCACAAAAGGGGGAAACTATCATTATTAGTGAAACAAATGATATAGTCGTAAGACAAACACGCAGCATATGTTAAGTTGTTGAAAACGTTAGGGAACCTGAGTTGAATCGATGAGATGGTTGTGTTGTTGAGAAGATTTTGACATGCGAAGGTACTTCTTGGAGAATTTGGGATCGGAGTTGAAAGAGGAGTTTCACGGGTAACCTACGTAGAATCTCCGCCACCAGATCGATTGGAAGAGTGGGTACGGGGGAGTGACGGTTATGGTAGGTCTCCGATTTTTGTTTTGTAAGTGAGAAGAAACGGTGTCGTTAACAAAAGTCATTTCCATAGCACTGGAGTTTGTTTAATTCATCATTTTTTTATAAAAAAAATCATTAATAAACAAATATTTTATTTTATTCCCTACTAAAAACATTTTCTCTAAAATATTCATATTAAAATACTAATAATTTTCATAAAGATAATTAGGTAAAATAAATAAATAGAACATTAATAATTTATCTTATTCACTAAATTAAATATCTATAAAATTCTCACACTACAACAAATACACATGTAAGGAAAATTGATCATAATCATTAATCAACATATATTCCAACGCATGCAATACTAAATTAATTCTTTAAAATCTTATTAGATAAATAAAATAATTTATTATAAAATTTGGGGTATTACATGAACTTATTGGATCATGTAAAATGATTTTATTGAGGCATATATACGATGTCAAAGACTAAAAGCAATAATTTTGAATTTGCAAGGACTTAATCTAAATAAAATAAACTTACACGCAGCAAAACAAAAAAATGTTATAATTGTAGAGGTCAAAATGATATTTAAACATAAAAACCAAATCTTACTCTTTTTATTTTAATTTAATTTATATACAATGTCAGTTTTTAGACTGACAATGAATCACAACAATTCGATATTAGAAAATGTTTGACTTGTATGGTAGCTACATTTAAAGTAATGAACATAAGTGGTCAAGATGAATTGACATTATAAAATATTTACATTATCCCACATGCAAATTAAATTCTTTTTATTTTAATCTAAATTTGCATATTTGTCTATATCTATATATTAATATGCATTAACATGTCTGCTTATCTATCTGCTTTACTCTGTCTCTAATATTCTTTTTCTTTTTTTTTTTCTCTCTTTGATTAGGTAATATAAAAGAGTAAAATTATAAATAAAATAATTTAAGGAGTAAAATTTAAAGAAAATAGATTTACCCCAAATTTGGGATCCCTTTTATTTATATGCCTAGAAAAATTAATTAATTAACTGAGTAAAAAATAGTTAAAAGTAAATGGTAGAATTGGAAGAAAAAACTACATCAAAAGTTGGTAT
This sequence comes from Cicer yamashitae, assembly GCA_037974755.1. Classification (NCBI taxonomy): domain Eukaryota; kingdom Viridiplantae; phylum Streptophyta; class Magnoliopsida; order Fabales; family Fabaceae; genus Cicer; species Cicer yamashitae. Next base: position 8,758,533 of record JBBPBQ010020321.1, on the reverse strand, counting down.
CTCTTTGAATATACTTGTGTGTTGACGATTACCGATGTGCTCAATTGTTCGCTTTTCTCGAATAAAGGTCATAAGTTAAAAAATTAAGTATAGAGTTAGGGACGAAATTATATAATTTAGTATTAATATTTTAATTCTTATTATTATATATGTTGTTAAAAATTGAATTATAATTATTTTGTATTTGATTTGTTTAGAGTTTGGAATTAAGGATTAGATTTGATTTAAAATTTAAATTATAATTATATCAAACTTGAAATGAAGATTAAATTCTAATATTTAATTAGGTGAAGAGGAGCAAGCTAGAGCCAAAACCTCTCTTTGAAACAAAACCACTTTCAAAATAAAGGTAATGAGTGAGAGGGATCAATTGGCTCATGTGTGTATCGTATGTATAACAACCGAATTAACCTCCCACCGGTTCCTACGAGACTTACCCGTTGGGGTGACCTTATTTAGTAATATATGAATAAATTATGAATTTGGGTAATTTAGATTTCAAAATTTCTTTTTAATCCCTGTACAAAAATTTATTTATTTTAATCCATACAAAATTATCATGCAAACAGTTTTAGTTACTATTGGAATTCAATGTATATTTTTGAATAATATTTTTGCAGACATGTTTACATTATAAAAAGTTTCTCTGCAGACAAAGATCTCAAAAATCGATATATAAGTTCATATTTTTTCGTTATTTTTATCTTGGGTTTATGACATTTAAAAAAAATTATATTTAATTCATTTCAAGTTAAAAAAAATTCTAAATTTTTGTGGAGGAGCTTTTCAAAATGCTCTAAACATGTTTGCAAAAAATTATTCAAAAATTTAAAAATTAAAGGACAATTAAACATGTTTTGTTACAACAGAGACTAAAATTACTTGCAAGATGTATGGTTGCTAAAATTATATTTATCATGTTGTTTATTCTATTAGTTAGATGTATGGTTATGTTCAAATTGTTGATAGTGTTGAAAATGAAATATTTTTGAGTATTTTTTTATAAGAAAATATTGTTAATGGGAGTATAAATAGTACTCCAACTTATATCGATTAAGACGGTCTCATTTCAACATCATAGCAAATGAAGACTATTCACTTTATATGAAGGGTTGTAAAATTGTGTCCACTTTCTATGAAATGTTTTGAGTAAGATAATACAATGTTAAACTTGATAAAGGAATATGCATTGAATATATACGATGATAGTTATATAAGACAGTTGATTTGATGTTCTCGAGAGGATTGAGGAAGTGACATTAATGTGAATAAATATATTAATTGACGAGTATGAGTTAACGATTTGAAATTAATGATTATATGTTTGAGATGATGGAGAACTATTAGGTGGCATGGAAGTAATTCTCCGATGCCAAGAGTTATTGTGCACTTTACCCTAACTAAACGTTAAATATGTGAATGCGAAATGTAATGTATTTGTGCGAGTTGTTATTTCATGTCTTACACTTTAACATAATTTGATTACTCATTCTTTGTTGTGTTGTGTTTGGTGTTGTTGGACTCAAATGTCAACATGATGTAGACAGGGAGTAGTCACCATATATTGTTGTTTAGTTTCTTAGGAGAATTGGTTATTAGGTTTTCTTGCTTATCATTTTGATACTATGTTGTTTTGTATTTCAACATTATGTAATATCTGTACTAACGAAATTTGAACTCTGATAGGTGATATTGAGACCAAATAAATTACTTTAAATTTTCATTTCAGACATGTATGAAATTAATTATTTTGGTGCCCAAGACTTATGCTATGATTCTTTTTTGAAATTTCTTTTATGATTGAGTAACATGAGACTTGTGATGCCCTTTACTCTTATGAGTGAAATGATTTTTAAAAGTTTAAAAAGTTAAAACTTTTTCCTATATGACCGAATTAGACTTTTGAAAATAAGTCTAAGATTTTGGGTGTCACAAAAAACTTATATCAAAACATGATATCCCATTTATATATACACATGAGTTTGTCTGTCCATTTTTTTAATGCACTAACGCATATATAGATTTTATTATGTTGTATAATTTTGATTATGATGTGAATAAAAACCGCTATGCAAAGAATATTGAAAGGATAAAAACTATTACTTTTTGAAGGTGTAGGTTACATGACTTAGAGGTTGATTTTTTTTTAAGAGAAAATCAAAGGTTGCATTTTAATTAAGTAATTTTTTTAAAAAAAGTTGAAGTTAAAAGGGTAAAAGTGAAAATTGAAAAGCCTCATCAATTACTTATAGAATTTAAAAATTGATAAAGTGTAAATTGATCTCATACATGATAAAGGGTAAGTCAATATTACTAGCGATTAATAAATACAAAGACACATATAGCTTAATTGAAGTATATGGCTTAATTGTCCGGAAGTGATGAATGTTGTGCAAGCCTTCGGGACTTCATGTATTATAGTATGTTCACATGTCTCATTTACTAAATATTATAAATAGGGATTTCAATAATATAATTTGAAAATTAATATATTTTAATACTATTAAATTAAATCATTAATAATTTAATGATATGTCATTATGAGTAAGTTTGACCATATTTTAAATTTAACACCATCAAATTTTGAAGTTTTATATTTTTGTTCTATTTTAAAATAATTAATATTTATTTATTAAACTATATAAAAAATTACCAAATTTCTTCTCTCCTCCGTTATCTTTCCGCCGCACCGTCTGTCGTTCTTCACCGTTTCTCTCCTAAGTTATGCATCGTCTATCTTTGTCGTTAGTTTATTAAGAATCAAAGATAAACTTGGAAACAACAGCGTGATTATGACGGTATGTGGTCAAAGACACTAAGACGATAGCGGCGCAAACACGAACGAATTGAGAGTGAGACAGAGGAGAGATCTTCTTGGAGGTGGTGGAAGAGTTCTTCTCACAACGGTGGAAGGACGGTGGAAGAGAGCGATTTTTTTTGGTGGTGGATCGATTTTGCGAGAGAAAGAGAAAGAGTTCTAAACTTTTGTGTTGATTATGATTTTAATTTTAATTTTAATTAAAATAAAAAATTTAAAATAATAATTTATTAAATTTAAGGGGATTAAATTAAAAATATAATTGTAACGTAGAAATAATTTGGTCAATTTAATATATATAATATATAGATGCTAATGAGAAAAAATAAAAGTAACATATTTATTAGTTAAAAAATTTAGAGTACCAATGCACTTTTACTTTTTAAGAGTACTATAGAAATTGTCTTATAATATAAATATATTTGTAAATTAAAAATTATGACCAAATATAAATTAATGGATTTAATTTATATATACCAATTATAAATCAACTTTCTATATCCCTTAGTAGGATGCTAATATAATAATACTATATCTATTTATTTCACTCCCGTCAATTTTAACATTATGTACCCAAATTTTAACTCCAAAGTAAATTTACTTGGAGTGAGTGTGATTAATCTAATTAGTGTCTTATAATAATTCTATAATTATGTTTCACTAGGGAATATAGTCGGGATTATTAGTATATATGTTAAAGGAGCCAAAATGTATCTAATAAACAACCTTTATGTAAATTTATAAATGCATTGAATAAATTGATTAGTATGTTCACATGTCTCTTTAACTTCTTGTGTGCCATATTATTATGTTGTGCCAATGATAATATATTTGGGACGATAGTTAAAACACTGAGTTTAATTTTGCTTCTAGAAATGGGATATATATGCCATAACATAAGGTACAATATATTTGGAACGATAGTTAAAACACTAAGTTTAATTTTCCTTCCAGAAATGGGACATAGTCAAGATATATGCCATAACATAAGGGACTTATGGTCTAAACATAAGGTACTTAGGGTCTAGAAGATATAATACACTTATCCTATTCCTTTCCTAATCCTTTGTACTCTAATCAGGCTGCAGACACTTATCCTATCCCTTTCCTAATACTTTGTACTCTAATCAGGCAGCCGCATTATATTTTCCCAGCCGCATTATATTTTCCCATAGTCTGAACGAGTCGACCTGGCACTTTTCCATTTTTTTTTTTTTATATTTATCCTAATTTGTGATTGGTGACTTTAAATTGATTTCTTATATTTTTGGTTGTTTTCTTATTTATTTTATTCTATAACAATATAAAAAATTGATGAAAAATAATAATTATTTTCTTTTCGAAATAATTATTTTCTTTTCGAGATAATGTTATGATAGTAAGTGCTTGTTTGATTGTGTTTTACTTTTTAGTTTTTGAAAACTATTTTATAAATAAATTTTAAAAAATTATTTTTAAAAAGAAAATTTTAAAATAATTGTTTGCTAACTTTAATTTTTAAAACTGTATTTGACTAGAGAATTAAAAAAATTGAAAAATAAAAAATAAAACACCATTTATCTGTTTTGCTTTTTTAGTTTTAAAAAGTATAATATTAAAAATAGTTTTACAAAATAGTTTTTAAAAACAAGTAATCCAAACAAATTGTTTAGTTTTTATATTTTAAAATACTAAAATAGAGTTTTTGGAATTTGAATCAAACAAACTCTAAGTCATTCTTCAATTGTGATAGATAGAGAAATCACAATTTTTTCAAGTATATAAAATATCTTCATAAATTATTTACATTTTTATGATAGTGAGTCATTATTCATTTGTGATAGATAGAGAAATCACAATTTTTATGATAGTGAGTCATTCTTCAATTGTGATGGATAGAGAAATCACAATTTTTTCAAGTATATAAAATTACTTCGTAAATTATTTACATTTTTTAGCATTTTTGTTTATTTATAAAAAATTATATGAATGTTATTTTGAAAGAAAAAAAATTAAATAGATTATAAGGACAAATTCGTCATTTTATCAAAATATAAATGATATCATCTTGTTATCCGTTGTGTATCAAACATTGAATAGGATAAACTAATTTTATCAAGTTTGTTATCATGTGCACATCAAACACAGGACATGATAACTCTTTATCCTACTCATATCTTATCCTGTCTCTATCTTACTTTTTATCCTATCCTGTGTCTATCCTATCCGGTCCATCAAACGGGCCTTTAATGTATTAAGTTGTAACATTTATAAAAGGATTTTGGTTTGATATTAGAACGGACTTTTATAATGCGTCCTCTATTTTCCACAATTTATGTGTCAACATTAACCGACAAATGTTATGTTGAACGTTATGTCTAGAATTCGAACCCGAGACTACCACAATTATGTAAGTTAATTATGGTGGTATTTATCATCTCTTCTAAGACAAAAAAATAATAATGTGTCAATATTATAAGAAAAAGTCATGAGTCACTTAAATAACTATTAATCATGATCATGATCATCCATGCATGGTTGTATGGTCAAGATTTAACCTCTCAGTGTAAAACTCCTCTCATTTGATACATATATCCGTCTGAGATAACTTACTCTGCTTAATAACTCAATATAAACGATGAATTTCACTAATCCAATCATCAAATCAAAAGTTCTTATTAAGTAGATCAACTTCACAAATTTTTATAAAATTTTAAAACTATTTGATCCTTCATTAAATAATTTCAAATGAACATATAATAAGCTTTTAAAAAATATAAGTAAATATTGATAGTTAGGTTACATAGCTAGGAATTTCGGATTATATAAAACTTTAAGTATTTGATCATTAATATATTATGTCAATAATCAATTGTTGGGTTAGTGAAATTCTTCATTTATATTGAGTTATTAAAAGGCGTAATTTATCTCATACTTATTCTGGGATACCCTCAGATGACCAACGATAAGAACAACACAACTCTGATAATACTAACTTAACTATCTGAACCACTTTACGAGGCTTTGATACCAAAGGGAAAGATACGTGAAAATATGGTATAGGAAAAAATATTAAAAGTGTAGAAAATAAGTGTATGTAGAAACATAGAATGCTTATTTATATTGAAAGTTTAGCAAAGAAATGTGAATGGAAACAAGGAAATGTATCTATAATTCAAAATACAAATTTCAATATTTGATAAAAAAATTTACAAAAGCAAATAATGTAACATCCTAGAACTATAAATTAAAAATAATTAGAATTTTAAAATAATTTAAATTATAGTTTATTATTATTATTATTATTATTATTATTATTTTGTATTAAAGATTATGTTAAATATATAGATGTTACAACTGATTTGTCAAATGGGAACATAAGATAAAAGTTTTAAATTGATCCACACTATTTGAAGGGAGTTGTTTTGTTTGTTCCATGTGCCTCATATTGTAACAAACAAGTCTATTTGAAGGGAGTTGTTTTGTTTGTTACTATGCATATACCTCATATTGTAACAAACAAGTTTATTATTATACTACACACGATCCGAGGGAGTTGTTTTGTTTGTTCCTATCCATATCCCTCATTGTAACAAACAAGCCTATTATTATACTACACAAGGGGTTGTTTTGTTGTTTGTTTCTATCCATTTAAGCTTATTATTATCCAAAAACAAAATGTCTTAAATATAGAAATTCTTAAGATTTGTACTGTTACATGTAAATAGTATTAGTTTGATACTAAAATTACACTTAAACACAATCTCAAATAAAAAATAGAGTCTACATCATATATTTTTTTATAAAAATATATTTTGTTGAAAACCTAACTCTATTAACATCGTGATTTTATGAAATACAATCTTAGATTATAAATTTATTTATTTACTATTTTGTTTGTTGAATTGCCATTTTTTTATGATTGTTTGAATTTGTATTCTTTAAAAGATTATTATTGTATATTTAAATGAAATATTATATTCTATGGATGAGTCTGGTACCCTACAGTTATTGATATGTGCTCCTCCATGTAGATGAGTGTTATACCCCACATTAGATTAGTTTTAAACTCCACACGTTTGAGTCTTGTACCCATACTAGATGAGATGATGTTCCACATGATAAGATAAAACTCACTTCGTAGGAGTAGTACATCTCCATATAAAGATGAGACATCATTGAATTGATTGATTGATTTTATGCAAAATAAATGTGTGTATTTGATTATTGTAGAAGTGAATTACTGTTAATTTAAGTGGATTAATTTATATTAATTATTGGAAGTAATTGGTTATTATGGAGAAATTATTTATATTATTTATATTTCTAAAGAATATTTTTGAAAGAACACGATTTTTCCTGTTACCGCGTCGACTAAGAACAATACTTGTTTTAAAATTGTATATATTATTCATTGAGATTTAGTATCTCATTAAAGTGTTGTTTTCAAATACTAAGATCGTTAAAGATGTCAAAAGCTGAGAAGTCCTGACTCATTTGAGAAGAGTAATTTCCTTTGATTAGATTAGTAGATCAAGAATAAGTAAAACAGTGTCTACATCGTATTATTTCGGGATTATTTATTAGATGTCCAAATTTGAATATTTGATTATTAAAGAATTTTTAGCTGTAAGATTTATTTTAAGAATTTTATAATATTATTTCTTTGGAACAATTTATTATTTATTATTAGTACCTTATTATCTTATATAAATATGAAAGTTGTTTGTCATTATCTCAATTGTTTAGCCCACGTAACCTTATTCTAATAATATATATTGAAAGTTTAGCAAAAAATGTGAATGGAAACAAGGAAATATATCTATAATTCAAAATACAAACTTCAATATTTAATAAGAAAATTTACAAAAGTATAAAACACTTACAAAAATAATTTACAAAAGAAAGCTTTAGAATTCTTTTGTGAAATTTTAAATAGAGATTTTTTCGTTCATAAAACCGATGACTCATAACTACTATGAGTTGCCCTTTTATAGACTAATGATGCATACTCAGATTATAATACAACCCTTACTTTTTCTCAAACAAGGAAAAAAAATATCACTAAGTTAAAAATACAAAAAATAAGGAATAACAAATTACTAGATACGAAAAATAAATGTGCATAGTGCCATGTGTCAGTGAATAGTACTAGTGTATGCAAATAGTAACTAAATACTAAGCTGTCTCTAATAATTTTTTCTGGTATCAGATAAGACCGAATATTTAATGTAGTATTTTAATATTATCAACATCATAACAATCATCTTCATCGAGAGGTGTAAAACTTTGACTTAACCCTACAAAGTCTTCTTCTTTATCTTCTGACTTTGAAATGACCATTTGTAAAAAAATTTAAAGATTCTTTCTTGCTAGTAGAGGTAGATAATTCAACCATTACTTCAGATTTTTCTGTCAAAAGTAATGTTTCTCTGCCTTCTTGTCTCGACGTAGCCAAATAAGATTGAATCTTTATAACTTAATCAGTTAATCTATTCTTTGATAGTAATTCAGGATTAAACTTATTTCATCATATATCTCTAATAATTCTAACTGCTTTAAGAATTGCACAATCTTCCCAAAGTAGTTGAGAACCATAAGTCCATGATGTTATACAGATAATTCCAAAGCTTGTACAGAAAGATAATAATTGAAGAGATCTAGGGAAATAGTCCCTTTAACAAATTCTATAGAGTAAATCTTCGAGTAAATTGCCTTGATGCTGAAGGATGATTCTTCCAATCCTTAACAAATAATGCCTTTATTATAAGTTGGGGCGAATTAGATAATTGCAAGAAATCATTGAAAATTGGTTGGGGAGTATCAGGATTAAAATTAACTCATGTCAAGTTAATACATACATTAGAATCTATTGAATACCTACACGACACATTTCTTAATATTTGTGAATCAATAATATTAATTGATTTATTCCGATTCATTCTAATTCTTATAGAACTCTCTTCATATTCTATTATTTCTCGAACATTTATGTGTTCTATTTTTGGTACTTTTATAATTTATTTTAAGACCCAATCTTCAGGAATTTTTTTAATTATTTCTAAAGCATGTAATCTCTTAGGAGTAGTAATGTTTAATTTTATTAAATTAGCTTTTATGACAACCGTTCATTTTTTGGTGAAACTTTTAATGCCTTAAAATTATAATTAATAAGAGATACTTTGTAAGTAATAATAAATATAAGATCAACATTAGCAATAGGCATAGCAACGGGGAGGGGCGGGGGCGGATTTTGCCTCCTCCACCCCCGACTAATCGGGAAAAACCCGCACGCGCCCCCGTTTTATAGCGGGTGTAGAATTTAGGCTCTCATCTCCACCCACAACGGGGTTCGGGTTTCCCAGCCCACACCCGCACCCATTCATATATATATATATATATATATATATATATATATAATTATAAATTTAAAAATCATATCTATTATAATTAATATAATAAAATAATTATTATTAGACAATTATATAATAAAAAAAATAATTTCTATAGAGATAAAATTATTATTTTTAATATATTAAATATATTCAATATGTATATGTATATAAAATTTAAAAATTACATTAATATTACTTGCGGGGCGGGTTCGGGTGCGGGTGAATATCACCACCTCCAAACCCATCCCCGCCCCCGAATTTTTATTTCAGAAAAAATCCGCACCCGCACCCAATCATAACGGATTTTCCCCACCTAAATCAAGCGGGTTTGAGTGGGTATCCGCAGGTGCGGGTTATATTGTCATCCATAATTAGCAACTCCTTCTTTAAACCTTTTAACAAATTGTTAATGTGTTCATTTTATAAATAAATAGAAAAATTTGGATAACAATTAAAATACACAGGACCATCATTAAGATTTGATTCTAATATAACTAGTATGGAATCATGAAAACGATTAATTCTATTATCTCTTAAGATAAATACTATATGATTACTTAGTCCTAGTTTATGTAAAGGTTTAACCACTATATGTATATATTTATATTCTTCATGAAAATGTATTTCTAAAATATTATCTTTTAACAATTTAATTGTTTCATAATCATTTTCTATAAATTTAGAAGACTTTAATATGAGTAATATTTTGGGTTCTAAAGTTAAAAGTATTTGACTTATATATTTATTTATATTGAATATCAGGTAATGACCAATTTTTTAATTGATTTTCTATTTCGGTAATTTCTAACTCTTAATTTTGATAATTATTTTGATCTATTTTAATTGCAGAAGTTGAGGCTAAGCAGGATGAAGTAGAGGTAGGTCTTAGACTAAAACTTTTTTGATATATGTTTTAGTGACAACCAACCTTATGAAATAAAACATTAAGTTTTATGAATGATCATCTATTAATGATTGCACTTGACTTTTATTTAAGGAACGTGAATTGCATAAATAGACAACAAAGAAGTTATTCACATCAACAAATGCATAAATACATACTCAATAATGAAAGAATCTCAAAAGGAATATATCATATATCAATCATTCAAGAGAATGATTATTACATCTTCAAAATAACATCTTCATGAAAAAAGTGTCCAATACATTGATACTTATACTAAAGTATCTTAGTGATACTTGATGGACAAGAAACAATATGCGCAACACCAAGAAAAATTGTAGGAAGTATTGTTTCAACAAAAGAATGATGGAAGAACATTCACTTGAATGTTTTGGTTGTTATATGAAAGAACAGTTGATACTTTGGAAGGGCAACATGTAGTAAATTAGTTAGCATTTCGCACATGGGCTTTCCAACATTTAATGAGCAATTAAAAATAAAAATTTGAAGGCCTACTTGCAAAAACAAACATGTAGATTGACCAAAAGAACATTCTGGTTTTTAGAAAGGATTATTTTGGTTAATCAAGATCATTCTAATTTATCAAAGATCATTTTGTTTTATCAAAAGATCAATCTGATTTATCAAGATCATTCTAGTTTATCAAATGATCAGTTTCGTTTATCAAAAGATCATTCTGATTTATCAAGATCATTCTAGTTTATCAAAGGATCATTCTCGTTTATCAAAAGATTATTCTAGTTTATCAAGATCATTCTGGTTATTTCGTTTTAAGGATATAATTAAAACTAATCATTCTTCATAATCCAAACTTCAAGGTAAAAGAATATCAAGACTACTCAAAACTATAATCAAGTCCAAAATTCAATCTAAAGGCCCAAAGAATCAAAACAACCTCCAAATCAATCTCCAGATTGATGAGCTATGATCAAGGACAACTAGGACATCAAGGACACTGCGTTGCACCTTTTACAAAAAGCACAACATGCTTCTAACACAGATAACTAACACTAAACAACTACTAAATCATTCACCATGTTTTCCATACAACACCGAATCAATAGCATTCTAGTTTTATAAAAGAACATTCTGGTTATTCTCTTTTAAAGACATAATTAAAACAAATCATTTTCCATAGTCCAAACCACAAGTTAAAGAGTATCAAGACTGCTCAAATCAGTGGTCAAGCCAAGAACTCGAGTTGAATGCCCAAAGGAGGAAAACAACCTCTAAATTGATGACCATATCAATCACCAGATTGATGAGTTGTAAGCAAGGATGCAACTACATTATACTTACATCCTTCTATAGAAAAAATTCTGCATAATTCTAATTTGGAGTAGTACCAGCTCATTCTCACACTTATTCATGTTTTTCATAAGGCCCAAAAGCAAGAAAATTATGGATTTGTCAAGAACGTTTTAGACAGCAATATAAACATGTGTTTAATTATTTTAAAACATATCTGACACTTGGCGAATCTGTCTAATTGATATACTAAGTTTAAAATGAATATTCAAAGTCTCTCATCATCTATAAATTGAAGATCAATTGGAAGATTAAGACAAGAGTTCAATTTACAAATCTACCAACACTTGTTCAAGTAAAAACAAATTAAAAACTCTTCAAGCAAACTCCATCTCTCTCGCCGTTTACTGAGATCATAGCTCATCAATTTGCAAATCTACCAACACTATATCTGTAGATCGTCGCTTACTGAGTTTGTCTTTGTTTATCTCAAACAAGTGTTAAGAAGTTTCAAGATCCCAAACACTTTTATCATACACATCATTTGTAACTCAAGTCTATCTTTTATGTTAGATTGAGTGTGTTTGTAAAAAACCTTTCTAGATTGAAAGATGACTGTAAAAATAATTTCTAGTTTGAAAGGTGAAGATTGTAATTGATCAAGATGTGATCAAGAGAAAATATGTGAAGGAGAACATTCTAGTTCTAAAGCACGTAGTGAAAATCTCACGGTTGTGAAAAATGAACTAGCCCGAGTTAGGTGAACCAATATACTTTTGGTATGTGATCTTTCTATCTATTATCTTTAATTATTTGCACATACAAATCACACTTCACTATAAACTAATCTGTCACAATTCAAACTTCCCTTTCTTGTGATTGACATTACTACCTCAGCATGTACTAAAGTTCTAGTTCCTTTTCTGGATCCTAGCTCGTTAAGTGTTCTAAGTACCTGAGTCATATTACCTTAGATATTACTATTTACTTATCAGGACCATTGCTAGACAACGAGAATACCTTATCTGACTTCTCTCTCGCCTTTTCTAGGCCTACCCACAGCTGACCAACACTAAGAACAACACAACTCTGATAATACTAACTCAACTACCATAACTTCTTTAAGAGGCTCTGATACCAAAGGAAAAGTAACGTGAAGACATGGTAACAAAAAAAATATTAAAAGTGTAGAATAGAAACATAGAATGCTTATATATGAGGATCCATTGACTCCATGAGTAAATTTGTGATGTGTTACTTCAATTAATAACTTAATATAAACGATGAATTTCACTAATTCATTGTTGATTACTGATATAATATATTAATGATCAAACAAACAGTTTTATAAAAATCTGAAATTTTTAGCGATGTAATTTAGTGATCGATACTTATATTTTTAAAAACTTATTATACATTCATTTGAAATTATTTAATGAAGTATCAAATAATTTTAAAATTTTATAAAAATTTGTAAAGTTGATCTAATTAATAAGAACTTCTAATTTGACGATTGGATTAATGAAATTCGACGTCTATATTAAGTTATTAAACAAAGTAACTTATCACATGGTTACTCTTAAAGTCGACGGATCTTCACTCTCTCTCTCTATATATATATATATTTGGTTAAATTGCAGTTTTAGTTATTCTCTTTTCACTAATTCATAAAATTGGTTCATCCATTATAAAAGTTGGTAACTTTGGTTCCTCAATTATATTTTTAAACTAAAAAAATGATAATTTGACATATTTTAAATAATGTGACATACAATTTCATGATATAGAACTATTTAAATGCATTAATTATTAATTTGTCATTAATTAAATTACAAAAACTTAAAATTTATGAAGTCAAAAATTAAGTTTTTAGAATATTTTATTACAATTTCATAGGTGCTAATTATTTTATATCATCATATCATGTGCAACATTATATAAAATATATCACATTGCCATTTTTTAGTTAGAAAATTAAAATGAGAACTAAAACTGTCGAATTTAAAATAGAGGAATTGATATCATAAATTGATAAAAATAGATAATTAAAACTGCAATTAGACCTATATTCGATATTCTGGTATAACCAAAATATATTGATGGGAGTAAAAGAGATACTCCAACATGTGTCCATCTTTTAGGAAGCTCTGCAAAGGCTCCACACAATAATATGCTCGCAAGTGGACCAAGATACCAATTGATAATACTTAAAGAATAGTCACTAAATACACCTGCATTCATAAATATCTCCTACAAATTATAAAATAAATGCTGTCATAAACCAATCTACCTCCAGCCACATTCCCCTTCTTCGTACTAGGCCTTTAAGATACAATTCCATCACCACAACTTGTTATTTTGATCTAAACAGCCCCCACAATCTAAAAGCATCAATCTGAATATCAATAAAAAAGAACACCAGATTCCAATCGGCAACTTTGACAGGTAGGTGAATTTTTATCCCATCTTATTTTTCATGAGATGGTCGCTCATGTTAACTAGCATTTTCGTGAAATGGTGGCTCATAATAATAATAAAATGTATCTAAATATAATGGTTTAATTCAGATCTAAATTTACCATAAAAAGTAATAAACAATACCCGTACAGACCAATCAATAGCCGCTATTAATGTTAGCTCTTATATATTTAGAGTGAAACAAAGAAATAGGAATAAAACTTATGAAAACATTCTTTTAGTGTTTAATCTTGTCAAGATCCACACACCATTAACCACTAATGCTTAGGTTAACACCTGAAGAAACTAAACATACTAATTTCCAATATTTCATCTCAAATGTCATCAAAGATCGAACTTGAGAAACCAATATCGATCTCCATTTTCAAGCATTCTCATGCGACATTGACTTCGACCAACTTTTTCCAATATCATTTATATTAGTTTTAGAAATAATAGGCAATGGCCAAATTTGGGTACCCAACCACTTCAAACTAACATCATCATTATGTTGTTCTATGTCACTTCTATCTTTCCATATAGGAACTTTAGCTTGAAATCTAGGTCCAATTGGAATAACCGGTCTTGGAAGATGGTTACTCCGAGAAGGTAAGAATTTTCTACCTCTGCAAATGAGTTCAATGTCTTCCTCTTCATCGACCAATGACTTCAATACTTTCACAAATTCCATTTTTGGTTTATCCTTTATAGATGATGTATTGGTACTTAAAGGAAAACTATTACTAGCCATTAAATCTCTAGGTTGGATTTTCAAGCTCCCTTGATACATAGGGTAAATTGGCCCCTTAATAGAATCATCATAGTCACTTAAGTGAAAATAGTCTTCCATACAAACACTACAATATTCTTCTTTGTCATTTAGAGCAAGAAAAACTTGCTCTTTCGTTCTTTGTACAATCTGTTTTTCATCCAATTGTGCTGAACATGAAAAGGGAGAAGATGAGCTTCTCCTCTGATATTTGGCATTTCTACAACCATTTTTCTCATTATCGATGAGTTCAAAACTAGTGGTGAATATACCACTGTTTATGTACCGGTCAAATTTCCTTTTCTGAAATAAAAAAGAAACAGAATTTTTTTTGATTTTATTATAAATATAAAACTATTCACGTACCTAACCGATTTTTTAGAGTTATACCTTAATTAACAAGGTGTTAGTCTCTGTATCAATTTATCAAATCGATACTTACCTTCTAATTCATCGGAATTAATTGTATTAAAATATATAAGAAATTTTACTCACAAATGAGCAAGAAAACTATATAAAGTGGGCATGTCTATTAGCATAAGATACCACTAGAGATGATAATAAGTTAGGTCGTCCGTCAGAGGCATGTGGCCTGACCTACTTAAATTTTGGTCTGATCTGATTTGTTTGATAAAAATATTAGACTTAGTTTTTTTTTTAAATCTATTAATTTAAATAGAATAGACTCATACTTATAAAAAAACCTATTTGACCTGATAGGCTTCTTATAAATATGAGTTTGACCTATTTAAGTAACTTAATATTTATTAACATGTTATTGTTATTTATTATTAACCTAATATTTATTGAGTAAAAAAAAAGTATAATTTTATTAGTTTTTCTTATGTTTATTATTTTATTAGCTTTCCTTATATATATAAAAGTCTAATTTAATCTATTTAAAAAAATATAAAATGTATTATTTAAATGCTTTAATGTAAAATAGGCTTTTAAATAAGCTTTCAAGTCATATCAGACTTTTAAAAAAGGTCAAGTCAGACTAGAAAAAAAACCCTATGATAGATTGTCGGCCAGACTCAAACCTAAAAAATTAATCGTAAGTCAGACTCAGAACTCTTAAAGCCTAGCCTGACTTGACCTATTCTCACCCCTAGATACCACTAAGCAGAGCCAATACTTGGAATTTAGGTGTTCTAGGCAAATAATAAAATGATGCTTTAGTTTTGTATTTCTTTTCAAAATCATTAATAATCCACCAGTAATTATAAGATTTTTAAAAAACATTTTCAACAAAAAAAAAATCAATAAAATTCAAAAGAAGACCATTTAATTTATTATGTGAATTAGTAAATTTCAAATAAGATTTTAAAATTTCAATTTAAAAAAACTTCTATATTATTCTATGAGATGTGTACCCATTGAGAAAACACATAAATATATTAATGTAACTTAATATTATATAGTTTAATTTTAATTCAATTGTTAAAATTTATCAAATAACTTATAATTCATCATACAAAATTTTGCCATCAATATTAAAAGAATTATCACATTTTCGCAAGTTTGAAGATGTTTACAACATATTTTTAAGTTAGTATCAAAGAATGATCTAACCCTCAATACTAGACAAAGTTAAAAAAATTCTCATATATAATATATTAAACTTAAATACAGAAATTGCCAATTTTTTATTTGAATATAGTTGTAATTATATTTATTTTTATATTTTAATATCTATAAATCCTAACTAATACTACTGAAGTAAAAATAATTTGGTCGTCCATCTCAACATCCCACACGGCTGCCATTGCCACCAATGACTAGTATAAATAGTTGGTGCACAATGTCTGTGAATGTCATAAAACTCGGATACCAAATTTGATAATAAAAAAATAATTAGAGATTAGATTTAAACTCTTTAAGTTTTAACTCAACTGACAAATGTCAATATTGTTAGGTTAACGTTATGTCACGAGTTTGAACTCGAGACATTATAGTTGTGTGATTTAATTATAGTGGTATTTATCATCTCTTCTAAAAAACAAAATATCAGATTTAAATATTGGAGATATACCTGTTGACTTTTTACGCAAACTTTATGCACATGATTTTGAAGTCTATGGTGTGATGATTTCTTTTCACAAGGTTTGATAGCAAGGTCTTTTGAACATATCATCGTATCTCTACCGTCAATCGGCCCAAAGTATATTTTTTCCCGTCTAGTTGTTCCTCCCAAGGAAAATTATTCTCGAGTAGTGTAACTACAAGAAATTTACATTTGCAAAAAGTAAATATAAGAAACAACTCCAAATAATATTAGATATGAGATACAATAAGCGAGTCTATTAGATAGATACCCTCGTTTTAATTTAATTTCAAATATAGTATTCAAAAAACATGTCCATGTTACTACAAGTCAAGGAGTTGGTTAAGTGTTGCACCGTAAACTTGTTATAAGAAATCCAAGTCTGTTAGTTACTTATTGGAATTGTGAGCATAGGGCTAAGTTGTGCTCAACTATCTTTTTTAACTTGCATAATATAGGTTTAGATATTAATCTTTTGTGTGTGTGTAAATTGAATATTCTAGTAGAACTACAGAGACTAATCCTTTGAACTGAATAAAATTATAATGAGCGACAAAATATTCCTTCAAGAGTTTGTTACTATCGCATTCTCAAGACAAGATTCAAACAAAAAAACTTATTATTAAGCTGAAATATATTTGTACCATCAAATCCAAGCGCTATTGGATGGTCAGGTCGAAATTTAATGTACCATTAAAATATATTTTAGAATGATTTACTTACAAGAATAATCACCACTAACATTATCTCTAAGTAAATTTTCAATATTATTTAGCTTGCCTATGATTAAAAAGTGTCACACATAACTTAAAAAACCTTTAATCTCTAATAGGGCTTGCAATAACAATCAAGGGAATGATATAACTTAAAAAACCTTTAATCTCTAATAGGGCTTGCAATAACAATCAAGGGAATGATACATTGGTTGAAAACAGAGGAAAAGTGTAAGATATAGTTAAAGATTTGTTAAATACAGTTCGAGTTGGTTATAGATAGATATAAGTTAGTTAGTAATAATTGCAAGTTAGTTAAGATTTGTTAGTTTCTTTTCTTATGTAACCGATTTTATCAGGTTTGTATGCATATTTTTTCTTTACTGAGTTACGTTGTATTTTCTTTATCTTGAATTGTATTGTTCATTCTAAGTTTGAAATGCTAATTTGGACTTCCAACTTGTAGGGGTTGTTTGATATAGTTGGAGGTTTGTTACATATATTTGGAGTTAGGGGTGGCAAAACGGACCAATCTGCCACGTTTGGTCCGCCCCGCCATCAACATGTCTAAAAAAAGGGTCAGGACAGACCAACTCGGATGGTTGTGTTGAGACGCCCACACCGCCTCGTCCTACCCCTCAACGAGCCGATTGGTTGGCCCATAAAAAACTTTTTTTAATTCCATATTTTAAAAATAACTTCATCATCAACCTAACAATTATAATACAAAAGATAGATGATATTCCTTTTTATTATTGGCACCAGCACTAACAAGACAACAACAACACAAACAATATGCATACATGCACTCAGCACACCAATCAGGGTGGTTCATACTCATAGAATACTACCACATATATTATCTAGAAGTGTATCATATTCTCATTGTTATCAATTTTGTAAGGATTAGTGTTAATTGCAAAATCAACAACTACTACCTTTCTTCTTAAATATAATTCTTAAATATAAGACTCTCTTAAAAAATCTCTTTCTCTCTATCCCTTTTTATAAGATCGTATTTGAATTGTAAGCTGCATTAATTATTTATTTACTAACATACTCCTATTTAATTACATCTTTTTTTGCAACAAAAAATAAATATTATGTTTAATTGAAGTTTTAATTCCCCCATTTTCACCAATTCACGAAATTAGTCCCACTATTTTAAAAATTGATAGTTTTAGTCTCACCTTCACATTCTTAAACTAAAAAAATGGTGGTTTTAGATATTTTTAATGACATGACATGCAATTTCATGATGTAGAACAATCTAGATGAATTAATTATATTTAATTAAAGTATAAAATGGATTATTTCATAAGTTGAAACTAAAGTTTTTAGAGGGTCTTGTTGCAATTCCACGGGTATTAATCATTTAACTGTATCGTGTCATATGTCATGTCTTTTAAAACATGTCACGTAGTTTTTAGTTAAAAAATGTGAGGGACCAAAACTGTTGGATTTTAAAATAGAAGGACTAATTACGTGAATTGGTAAAAATAGAAGGATCAAAACTGCAATTAAGTCTAAATATTATAATGAAAATATTAATTAATTCTATCTCTTGAAGGATATATTTGAAAGAACATCAATTGTCAACAAAAAGTTTATTAGTATTAATTGAAAATTATTTAAGATTTGTCCGTTTAGTTAGAATTAATCACTCTATAAAGTGTATCATATTCTCACTATAATCAATTTTTCTCATTTTACCAATTCCAAATAATCAATTTTTCTCTTTAAATATCTTAAAATTATGAAGATTGACTACAAGTAAGGGACATCTCTCACCCTATAAGTCAATTTTGAAAGGAATGGCATAGGTTCAACATAAATTTTATGATGGTATTAGATAATATTTGATTGTTTAGAACTGATAGATTAAAAAAAGCCGATTACAACGAGAATATCATACACTTTATACAATGATTTTAATTGAACTATTAAATTTTAACATACAATTAAAACTAACCAAATTATAGCTACTCATAACCAACTCCAAATATAAAATTGAGAAAAAATATATAAAACAATAAACAAAAGAAGATATGAACAAACTCTAAAACTAAATTTTGCATAACATAAAGGATTAAATTCATATATTTTGCCAATATAAAGATTTCTACACTACCAATTAATCATAATTGTCAAAACATTTGATTTTAGTCATATTTATTGAATAAACTATTATCTTGGTCTCTTGGTCTATAAACTATCATTCTCTTTCCAAATTGGTCCCTTAAAATCTACTAAAGATCTCTAAACTATTCTTCAATTCAATTGTTTAGTCCCTATATCAATTTTTTCTTTTGCATGTATGTCAATTGACAATTTTTTATTGTTTAGTCCTTAAATTATGGTTTTAAATTGTTGTTGCGGTCGCAGATGAGGCCACTGTATCTGTGACTATTGCGATGCATACACCACTTCAACGAAATATTATGATCGTATCACATGACGTGGTTTGTAATTTAAAACCTTACGTTAAACTATGAAAATAAAATCACGTTAAACTATGAAAATAAAATCGATATGATCCATAAAGTATCATAACAATTAATTTAGTTCATTAACTAAATTAGTAAACCAATAAGCAAATCAAACTAATAAACCAACCAAATCAATAGACAAACTATTATTTTTCAGGTATTTTTGTTGAGATCCCAACTTTCTATTTGAAACCTTCTTTTGGGTTTTCAACCTACAGGTAATTAATCATGATTTACTAGTTCAATGAACTCTAATAGTTTACTATTTACATAATACATCTAGGTTTTATTGATACATCAATTAATTTTGTGATATATTTTAGGCTAAATACCACCCGTGGTCCCTTAACTTAATTTCAGTTAACGATTTAGTCTTTTATCTTTTTTTTTTCTCGATTTGGTCATTTATGTTTTTAAATAATTTCAACGTTACCCTTTAAGTGGGATTCCGTTAAGAAAAAATTAAAAAATCCTTCATCCGTTTTCAGAAAAAGTTACCCTTTATGTTTTGAAAATATTTCAGAAAAATGTTCAAAGTTTGTTCTAAGCTTGATAATAGGATTGATTTGCTAAAACTGAAGTTACGAGGTATTTATACTCCATAGACATCATTTCAGATCAGTGGCAATCGTTCCTAGAGATTTGATAAACATATGCAATGATTCAGATGAGGGATTTTTTAACTTTTTCTTAAGAGAACCCCACTTAAAGGGTAATGTTGAAATTATTTAAAAACATAAATGACCAAATCGGGAAGGAAAAAAAAGACAAATGACTAAATCGTTAACCGAAATTAAATTAAGGGACCACTTGTAGTATTTAGCCTATATTTTATTGATGTGTTTATGTATTAATGTTTATATATGTTCATGTTAATTTTTGTTTGACAAAAGAGGAGGAAAAATTCTACTTAAATAATTTTTTATTTATTTAAAAGATATACCCATGCTTATCCGCTAATACCTGCAGATATTTAAAAATATTATAGTATCAAAATATTACACCTATGTAATTTTATTCTCTCTCTTGTTATCTCGCCCTCATTCTCTCTCTTTATATTTATAAGAAACAATTCAAATGAAAGGAGTTTTAATATGAGAATGTGAAAGGAATAATTATTAGCCATTGATTAAATCATAAATGTTTAAGATTAAAACAAAAAGAAATCATGTGATTTTTTAAAGTTATAATGTGTCACTTAAATAATTTTCAATCTTTGTATGGTTGTATTGCTTAGATTTAGTCATAGCAATCTATCATATTAAAACTATTCTCACTTAATACGTTCTATATATATATATATATATATATATATATATATATATATATATATTAATAGCATTGGACTTAAAGTACTTGTGAGATTCACAAAATCTTAATTAATCATAATGATTTTGCAAAAGCTAAATTCTATGGCTTTAGTAATATCACATTGATTGATTCACAATAATTTTGTCAACCTCTTCATTAAACCAAACACACATTTGTATTGGTGTGTATAGTAAATTGACATCATCTTACATTAATGACAGTAATTCTCAATTACTTAAAAAAAACAATATCAATTTAAGAGCTTTAAATTAAATAAATAAAAGAAATTGAGACTTCATTATAATAATTGAAAGGATATGAACTAAATCTCTTAGAGAAAATAAATAAATTATTGGAAAACCAAACATATCATGTTCAATTAATCAATACATAAGGAAGAAATAAAAAAATAAAAAATAAAACACACAAAAGATAAGGAAACAATGAATTGAGCAAAGAAAATAACAAAGAACTCACCGTAAACGAAGAAGAAGCGAGCTGGACAGAGGAAAAAAGAGGATTGGATGCAGCGATTTGTCCCAAAAAGGATGATACAAACATTAGGTTAAAACTTTTCTTTTATATTAAGGAAAACGGGCCTTAATAATAAGCCCATAAGCCCAATATAACAAATAAACTGAAAGGAAATATATACTCGATCTTTTTTTAAAACAATATAAGTTTAAAATAATGAATCACGCTAACAATGTTTTAAGAAACATTTGTTAACGCATATAAATTTTAAACTTGTCTTTTATTTTTTTTAATTTTTTTAAATCGATCTTTTAAGTTATATTTTGTTTGATTTGTTAGTCTTTCTTTCTTTTCATTATTTTCCACGGTAAATTTATTGTTTCAGATTGAGATTTATATTCAAATTTCTGGATATTTTAAGTTTTACTTTCAGATTTGTTTTGTTTTTTAATTTGGACCTTTTTTTTAGCATTTTTTAAGTTTATAATGAAGATGATGATGAAAATTTTAATGTGGTGTTGGAAGAAGGAATAACATGTATCTTAGAATCCTGAACCCCTTTCAATTGTGATTGGAGATCGATCAATATGGATGGAGAAATTCTTCTTAAAACCCATAAAAACAAAAACAAAATCAACAATTAATTTGTGCAAAAAAATCCTTGAAATCCCCATAACATTTCCAGCCAGAAAAAATCATTCTTAAAACCCATAAAAACAAATCTACAACTAGTTTGTAAAACAACATATTTTGAAGATAGTGAATTTAGGGTGAATTTCTCTTTATTTACAATAATTCAATTTTTAATTTTTGTTGAAATGATGAATTTTTTATTTTGGATTTTTCTATTAAAATTACAAATTTTGAATTTTAAGTTTTTTAACCATGGAGCGGAAGAACAAGATGGTGAAGAGGAAGAGGATAAAGAGGAAGAAGATAAAGATTGAACCTGAGCGAAAATTGCATTAAATTTAGAGGACTATAAGTGTATATTTCTAAAACTTAAATTATCAATATAAAAATCGTTTACTTTTATAATTTGTCTCGACAACATCGTAAAGGCCACATGTTTTTTTTTAATGGAACTAACAAAAAAGAGCATTTATGGAAGACAATAATACAAAAGCTAATGTTACAAACAAAGTGTCATAAGGACTTAGTTGAGAAAAAAAAATATAAAAAATCTATTAGAAAACCGGATGAAATATAAAGGACCAAAAGTGTAGTTCACAAATGATAAATTCCATACGAAAACGATAATAGGAACAATAATTAAGTCAACAAATGCTAAGTATTAATTCATCTTAGTAACAAAGTCATGGCTCATGCTCTCTCCATTGTTGTGAAATTCATACATCAATTTGTTGCCAGCGCTAATATCATTTTCGACACAAAAATCATTCTATATCATTGTAAATTTTGTGGACCTTGTGGGTTGATCACGAATTAGCATATTACAAACTATGATAGCACCTAAGGGACCTTGAAGATTGAGACTGACATGTCCAAATTCAGTTGGCAGAGCCTACATTTAAGCATAAATATGAATATAAAAAATTGATAATTCTTTTAGGTTAATATAGATAATAAACTGACTACTTATTAATTGACGAGAGATTGTTGTATATGCAGTAATGTCGACTTCAAAAGCCATTGATTGTGGGATTGTTCGGCGACTCAACATGCAAGTATTAAGAGTACAGTAACTTGGAAATTCAAAATATGGAGCTATTTTCATGAACACCGATGAATATGGCTCATAGATAGTATTAAGCGGGCGGTTTGGATTGTTGGGAGAGCAATCACGGGTGCGGGGGCAATAGTTCCCCATAGTATGGTTTGGGGGTATTGTTGTAATCTAAACTTAATTATTATTATTTAAGCACATATTGTACTTTGTAAACCCTAATTCATTCCTCTAAGAAAATAGAACTACAGTTGTTGTGTAGTCAAAGACATAGGCATCATTGGCTGAACTTCGTTATCAAACGTCTTGAGTTTCTATTTGTGATTTCTCTTTATTCTTTTAAAATTGTGTTGTTGTTCCAACAATTGGTATTAAATGATGAGTAACATTGCAACCATTGTCCAAGTACCATAGTTTTTTCTTGACATTTTTAAAACCAACATGTATTAGATATTAATAAGTTCTTAGGTACCCATTCGATCTTGGGTCCTTAAGGGTTAGTTTTTTCTTTAGTTGGTTCAGCATGACCAATCTTTGAACAGTAGGAACACTTTCTTATTATTTTTGGAGAAAGTTTTGATATGAGACCAGAACGTTCTTCCTTTTTGTGTGTGATTCTTCATAATCATTCTAAGTGATAATCATGGATTTTTTCTTGAATGAAAATTTTTTTGGGGCCTTTTTGTTCAAAGGACATTCAATTTTATAATGTTCTAATTTGTTGCACCCATAACATGTTATTTGATTTTTATCTATTTCAGTTTTAGAGTTTCCCTTTCACTTGGAAAACTTCTTTTGATCTGATCTCTTCTCCTCATCATTCTTTGAATTTTTCTTGTTAGAAAAACTACCTCCTCATCAGCTTCTTCTTGACCAATCTCTCTTTCCTTTAAATCTTTTTTTTCATCTTGTTGTAAGGATGAGCTTTCTTGAAGATTTTGTGAAGCTTTTAAGGCTACTATTTTGTCTTTCTTTGTTGGTTTATCTTCTGAAGCAGTACTTCATCTACTCTTAAAGTTCTAATAAGTTCTTCTAATTCGAGTGTCTCAAGATTTTTTGCTTCACTTATGGTTGTGACCATTGGTGTCCATATGATGGGGAGACATCTCAAAATATTTTTTACCCTGTCTTGAACTGAGTATGCCTTGCCAAGGGATCGCATTTCATTTACTATGGTTGTGAATCTTGAATACTGTCGCGGCCTAAAATTTCGAGTGTTTCTCGAATTCAATGGAGTCGCCACCAAAGTTTATTTTAAAATAGGGAAAACATTGGTAAACCCTTAAAAAAGAAAAAAAAAATTGTTTTTGAAACCAAATTTTGAGTTCGGGAGTTGATTATGCGTAGCGAAGGTATTAGCACCTACGACATCCGTTAAAATATGGTTACCTATAATTAATTGTGCAAAAAAATAATGTTGACTTATATAAATTTATTTCTACTTTTTAAAATGCAAATATAATTTTTTTATGGAAATAATCTAATCATAAAAGTATATTTAAAACATAGAGGAAAAAAGAAAATTTTATTATTATACTTGACAAGAGTGCGGTCTTGCTCCTACGTATCTCCCGGTGTGATGGAGAAATCAAAACTACGTATTTCTTGGGTAAAAAATGTGGATGTGTTGATTGCTTTTAAAGAAATACGTTTTGTGGCGGAAATTTAGATTTAATTAGAAGATGTTGTTAATTTGATAAAGGAAAAAGACCTCGAGTCTGAGAAATTTATTATAATGAGTATGTTTGGTTGTTTGTTTGAAATTAGCTGAAAATGTTTAAGATTACAGAGTTGTCACAACTCATGCGTTTCAAACTATGACTCACAAGATGTCATATCTTGATCGATCCAATTTTATTAAAAGATAATTAATTTAGAGTTTAAGATCATCAAGTTGTCACAACTCAGATGTTATAAATATTTAAGATTAATAAGATGTCTCATCTCAATCAATTTCAATATTTATTATTAATATTTTTATTTTTTTAGGAGAAATTAAAAAAAAAAAACTAAACATCCAATTTGAAGAAAGTAAAATGAAATTTAACTTAGAAAATAAATTTAGTCAAAGAATAATAATATAAATAAATAAAAAATGAATCTATCAGAAAAAGAAAGAAAAAAAAAGAACTACATAACAAAAGAAGTTGGGCTTGGAGCCCAAACTCCCTTTTTGTAAAAAAAAAATAATATACATAGTAAACCTAATTTTAGAAGGATAAATAAACAAAATAGAAAAAGAAAGAGGGAGGAGGAGGCTGGCATCAGATAGTGAAACAAAGAAAGAAACAAGAAAAAGAAACAAGAAAGAAGAAAGAGAAGAAAACAAAAAGGAAAGAAAGAAGAAAAAGAAAAGGAAAGGAAAGGAAATGAAAGGAAAGGAAGAAGAAGGAATCCAATTATGCTGTATTTGCTACTGACTTATGATTTCGCACTTGTATTCGGCTATGACGAATACACATATCCAAATTTTTGCCACTGACTTAGCACTTGTATTTGGCTACGAGGATGTTGTAGTCGAATACAAATGTGTAGGATTTTTCACTGTGTTTGCACTTGTATTCGAATACAAGGAGGTTGTATTCGAATACAGTTGTGCTTTTTTTGCTACTGACTTATGAAATTACACTGTATTCGAATACAAGGAGGCTGTATTTGAATACGACAGTGCAGGTTTGTCCAAAACTTCATTTTCCAACTTTGTTTATGCATGTTTGGCATATGATAATCCTTTCTAGATGTATGCTAAATTGAAAGGTTATTTTGTGCATTTAAAATTTAAAAGCTATGTGATATTTGCTAATTTCGGTTGGTGACCTTTACAATTATTGTGGAAATCTGGGCTTTGCCCTCAAATGAGAATCAGGATCGTCCTACCGGTTAGTACCCTGGAAGTGGGAAGGTAGTTAGTCATGCCTGACCGAAGCTGTGTCAAGAGGATTTTGCGGAGCGCGTGGAGATCACACGGGTTGTATAGTTTTTGGTAGCATGATCATATTAGATGGCTGTACAGGGGCTAGATGTCTGTCTTTTATGGTTGTATTTATTTCGTTTTGGAAGACTGTACCTATACCTTATATTGTCAGCTTGACTTTTATTTTGATGGGTCCTTGTACCACTTTTTGATGCGACATGGGGAAGTTAAAATTCTTGTGGTAGTGCTTTTGTACAGGTGTTTGCCGAGAATACCCCAGGGGTATGAGTTATATCTGATAGGTCTCATAGCCCTGTTGTACTTTTCTGTTTAAATACTTTGGATTTTCATTTCAAAATCATTTCCGCTGTTTGTAATTATTGTTGACTTTGTCGTTGTGTCACGACTTAAATATTTTATCCAAAGTATTTCTTTCTTTATTATGAATTTGAATTTGCTTTTGTTTAAAAAAAAAATATCGGGCTGATACAAATAAAGTCTATTCTAATTTCCAATTACAATCATATGAGTAAAGTGAGACATCTATTCAACTAACTTTACATTCATAATTGACATCAACATATAATATATGGGTTCATTCAATTTTAGACATCATTGCAATTATGCTTCACAAATAAAACAATCTTCACTTTATATCTATCAAAATCAAATTTTAGTTGGATATATTTATCACGAGCCACAAAGCCGGCCAACACATGTGGAGGCCTAAAACGAATTTTCTAAATTTTAACTTGACATCACTAAATTAATATAGTTGATGTCATGTAATATTTCATTTTCAATTGATTTAATATTATTGAGACAATATTAAATTTAAAAAAGATTTATGTGTTTTAATTTTAAAAATATTAACATCTGATACTTTTTTTTATTAAGTAAATTGTTTTAGGCCTATTTTTATTAAGTAAAACTTTTGTTTGTCATGGAGGCCTAAAGTAGTTGCTTTAGTGGTCTTACCCTCGCGCCGGCCTTGACGAGCCAATAAACACCCCTTCGAAAAGCTCACAGTTCAGAAAAATAGAGAGATACTAGATACAACTTTGCAGTAGAAACCACTAATGAACTCAATATTATGTTACATATGATACGATGATATAAAATGATAATACCCATGAAATAGCAATAAAACTCTCTAGAAACTTAACTTTCAACTTCATAAATTTTTCATTTTTGTAATTTAATTAATGACTTTTGGATAATTAATGCATCTAGATGATTCTATATCATGAAATTATATACTACATCATTTAAAATATGTCTAATAGTAATTTTTTAGTTAAAAAATATGAGAGACCAAAAATATTGATTTTTAATATAAGATGACCAATTTCGTGAATTAGTGAAAATAAAAAGACAAAAATTACAATTCAATTTAAATTATATTGTTGTCGAATTCTTTAGTAGACTACATTAATACTTTGTTCACACCGAACCAATTGATAAAAACCACTTAAATCTCTAATCCACACTATTGTTTCGAAGTAGAAACTTATTTCATCTATAAAGCTTAAACCAAATGATTTTATCAACATCAGTTTGAAAAAAATAGGATAAAATGAATACAAGTTTAATTTTTGAGATATATGTATTCTTTCTTTTTTTTGAAAAATCTAATGATGAAATTTAATAAATACAAATTTAATTTTTGAGATATGTATATTCATTTTTTTTCTTGAAAAACCTAATGACGAAATTTTCGTATACTAAAAAAAATATAAAAGATATTGACTTGAAACTCTTATCCCAACATATAAAATATCAAATATATATGTGTTAAATATGTAATTCATAATGATCATTAGAGTTGTTAAAAACAGAAGAAGTTAGTTAGAAGTGGTTAAAGGGAGGTTAAGAGTTTGTTAGGAAGTTACTATACAAAGCGTTTGATATAAATATTTTGTAAGACCCTTAATTTTAATTTGTACTTTTTGTATTTTGACGTGTTTTTATGTTGAATTTCGAGGCTTTTTAGCCAGTTCATTGGTATTTTGAATGTTAAATGCCATAAATATTTTTGTTGAAAACCGTTTTAAATTATTTGGCGAAAAATAATTTAATTACGTTGCGGAAAGTTTATTACCGGACTATTTTGTTAAAAATATCTATAGTTGCCAAAATTTTACCTGTCAATTGAGTTGCAATGAGAATAGATATTTTTATCAAAATTGTTGGGGTGTGTGTGAGAGTGTTTGAAATTTGTTGGTTTGGGATAAATATATATATATATATATATACTTTATGAGTAGTATATATATATAAAAGGAATGGAAGAAAAGGAAAGAAAAACATTTTCTCTGCCTGCGCACGTCACTCCATCTTCTTCCTCTCTTTCTTTGTTTTGTTTCAAAAACCCCAAACGTAAAATCTCACATATCACCTAGATCTAAGCTTCCTCTCGTGAAGTGACTAAAGAGAAAGTTGCTCATTGTCACGTTGCGGTGCTAGTGAACTAGTTTTGGAAGCATCGTGCGAAGCGAAGTTTTATCGGAATTTAATAGCGGTACCGTAATCGGTCGTTCGAGCTACCGTTAAGGTAATGACTCCTTCCAAATTTTTAGCTTGCATATAGGACTCTATATGTGTATTTGTGGGGTTTGATTTTGATGGGGTTTATGTGTGAATTTGGGGAAAAGGAATTTAATGGGTTTTATGTGAGTTGTTGAAAAGAAATTGGTGGTTTATGTTTAACAATTTGGAGTTTTGATTTGGTGTGTTATGGTTGAAAATTTTGGAAAATGAATTTGATGAGTTTAAGGTGTAATGTTGTGAGAAATGAATTTAATGCATTTTATGGGTGAAATGGTGAAATTGAATTTAATGAGTTTTGAGGTGTGGGTGGTGGTGATTTTTACTCGGTGTGATTGATGTGTTTATGGGTAATCTTATGAATGTGAAAATTTGCTTTATGTTTGAGGATGTGGAGTTTTGAATAAATGTAATTTATGTGTGGATTTTGATTTGGTGTGAAATGAATTGATGAGATTGGTGTATATGGGATTTGAATTCCCTGTGATTTGAGGATTATATATATGAGTATGCTTTGTGTTAAATGTGAAAATCATTAGTGTTAAATGAGCATTAAAAATGGGAAATCTTTTAATAGCTGCATTTACTTAATGATTGTGGTGTCGAGAGTCAGAGTATGCTCATGCATTTCATTGTACATGGTGACCGCGATGGTGCCATGGTGATAGTGGTGACCGGATGGGCCACGGAATGATGTCATGTGAATTGTTGGTTCATCTTATCCTTGCGGGGATTATCGCGTCGTGCTGATATGTGAGAGATTGCACTCTAGTTGTGATGATCTGTGAGCGATTGCACTCTAGAAAACAGTGTATAGCCTGTGAGTGGCTACACTTTAGTAGATCGTATTGGTCTGTGAGCGACTGCACCTTGTTAATTAGTACATCGGCCCGTGAGAGGTGGTACAATTATGATCTACGCCCTTCGAGGAGGGATTTGGTGATATTCCGGAATCATGTGCATTGGCATATACGCATTGCATTACGGTGCTTGGCACGCGAGTCATGTTTGATATATTACGATGGTGGTGTATACATACTTTATTGTTGTGTGTGACTGTGTTGTATTTGATGTTGGTGATTGATTGATTTGGTGTTGAAGGTGTTAGAATGATTTTGAAGTATTTTCAAAACTGAAAATCTGTCATTTTTCCAGCTGTATTCAAATACAACAGGGTTGTAGTCGAATACAGATGAGTTGTTTTTGCCTCTGACTTGTGTATTTGCAAGTGTATTCGACTACACAGAGGGTGTAGTCGAATACAGATCTCAAAGTTTTGCCACTGACTTCGCAATTGTATTCGAATACAAGGGGGTTGTATTCGAATACAAAATCTGCAGGATTTTCACTGTTTTTACATCTGTATTCGAATACACATATGCTGTATTCGAATACAACAGTGCAGTTTTGTCCGAAACTTCATTTTTCAACCTTGTTTATGCATGTTTAGCATATGCAAACCCTTTCTAGATGCATGCTAAGTGGAAAGGTGATTTTGTGCATTTGAAATTTAAATGTTACTTTGGACTTGTATTTCAAAAACTATTTTCGCTGTTTGTAAATATTAATGACTTTGTTGTCGTGTTCCTGCTTAAACATTTTATCCAAAAGTATTTATCCATTTATTTACCTATTTATTTATGGATTTGAATTTGTTTTAAAAAAAAAAAAACGGGCTGTTACATATTTCATGTAAGCTCAGTTGCTTGAGCAACAAGTAATAATAGAAGTTGATGCTTTCAATTCATGTTCTCATTCCATTCTTAATTTTCTTAACTTAATCATCACAAATTCATATGTCCTAACAATTGGCATCGAGAGTTGTTTTCTAATTCAAGGGAAACATGAGAGATATTGAGATTTCTTAAAATTTGGGAAACACAAGTGTGAGTACAAAAGAGAAAAGAATCATGAATGGATCAGGGAGTTTTCCAACTAACTTTTCAATTCTTGATGGAAAGAACTGGGAAAGATGGTGTGCATCAATTAGATCACTACTTGGAGCTCAAGAAGTGTATGAAGTGGTATAAGATGGGTATGATCAGTTGGGTCCGAAGAGGCAGCAAGCAACTTTCAAAGATTCAAATAAAAGGGTTAGCAAGGCACTGTTTTACATCCAGTAGAGTGTTGACTCGAACAATTTTGAAAGAATTTTGAAGGCCTCTACATCAAAGGAAGCATGGGACATCTTCGTAAAGTACAATACTGGTGGGGAGAAGACCAAGAAAGTAAAACTCCAGATGTTGAGAAGGCAGTATGAGTTGTTGCAGATGGAGGATGATGAGAGTGTAGCTGATTATTTCAATTGTGTGTAGGCAATCACCAATCAAATAAGAACTAATGGTGAAGTGATGACTGAGGTGGTGATTATTGAAAAGATTATGAGGACATTGACACAAAGATATGATCACATAATGGTGGCTATAAAGGAATCAAAGGATCTTGAGACATTGAAGGTGGAAGACTTGCAAGGTTCATTAGAAGCTCGTGAGTTGAGAGTAAAAGAGAGAAGTGCAGCAAATACACAAGTGCAGGCACTGTATGCTCAGGTCAACAAGAAAATTAATCAAGATGAAGTAAAATACAAGAAGGGAAAGGGAAAATCCAAGTGGTACAAGAAGCAAGATTCTGATGAAGATGCTGGAAACTCAAAGAATCAGAATAACAGTGACAATCACAACAAGAAATCAAATGGTAATAAGGGAGGTAAGAAGAAATTTAATAAGAAGGAGATTCAATGCTATAATTGTCAAAATTGGGGTTACTTTGTTGATAAATGTAGAGCAAAGAAAGTAAAAAGAAACGAGGATGGAGCTCAGATGGCACATGCAGATAATTCAGATTCAGATTGATGTATTGCTAATGGCTGCCACGAACTCAGATGATGAATGTCCATAATTATGGTATCTTGACACAAGCTGCTCCAATTATATGACATGTCATAAGGAGTGGTTTGTAAGTATTGATGAGAAGGTGAAAAGGGAGATCAACTTTGCTGACAATAGCATAGTGACTGCTGAAGGAGTTGGCAATGTACTGATTTAGAGAAGGGATGGCAAACAATCCTTCATATGTGATGTGCTTTATGTACCAAACATGAAGAATAATCTGTTGAGTCTTGGACAATTGCTGGAAAAAGGATATTCAGTGAAGATGGAGCATGGGCAAATGAAGATGTTTGATAGCTCAAAAAAACTGATTTTGAAGGCACCACTCTCCAAGAACAGAACATTCAAGATTGAAATTCAAATCAGTGTTTGAAGGCTGAAGTCAGAAGTGAAAATTGGTTATGGCATAAAATATTTGGTCATTTGAATTTTAGGAGTCTTCAGATGCTACAGTGTAGGGACATGGTGCAAGGAATTCCTGAAATTCATATGCCAAAGGAGATATCTGAAGAATGTTGTCAGGCCAAACAACACAGGAATTCATTCAAATCTGAAGTGCCAACTAGATCCTCAAAGAAGATGGAGGTAATCTTTTCTGATGTTTGTGGTCCATTTGAAGAAATGTCAATAGGAGGAAACAATTATTTTGTATCATTCATTGATGATTTCACAAGGAAAACCTAGATATATCTAATTAAAAGGAAAAGTGTAGTGCTTGATGTGTTTAAAAGCTTCAAACTAATGGCAGAAAAAAAAAGTGGATGTGATCTTAAAGTGATTAGGAGAGATGGAAGAGCTGAATACAAATCTCATGAGTTTCATGAGTTTTGTGAAAAAGAAGGAATGATACATGAAGTGACTGCACCATACACACCACAACACAATAGGGCTGCTGAAAGAAGAAACAAGACCATCTTGAGCATGGCAAGGAGCATGCTAAAGGGAAAGAAAATGCCTCACAAGTTTTGGGGAGAAGTAGTGTCAACAACAATCTACATATTGAATAGTGTCCCACCAAAAGACTTGGTACTAAGACACTTGAAGAGGCTTGGTCTAGAAGAAGGCCAAATGTGAGCCATCTAAGAGTGTTTGGTTCACTATGTTTTAGGCATGTGCTTGCACAAAACATAAGAAAGCTGGATGACAAGGCTGAGCAAATGGTGTTGCTGGGATATGACTCAATTTGGGATTATAAACTCTATGATCCAAACAAAGAGAGAATGGTTATAAGCAGCGACATACTGGTGGATGAGTCTAAAAGATGGGACTAGAAGATAGGTGTCACAGCCAGCTCAAGAAGTGCAGTAGTAGTTGATTTGGATGATGATCACGCAACAAGACCAGCAACACAACCAGCTCCAAAACCAGTGAGAAGATCTGGTGGAGCTGGACAGCATTTTGTGAGATTAAACCAATTTGAAGTAGCATCTGATTCAACAATCAATGCAGATGGAGAGCTGATACATTTTGCATTATTAGCTGAATCAAAACCAGTTAGTGATGATGAGGCCCTAAGTTATCCAAATTGGAGACTATCAATGGAAGAGGAGCTCAATGCCATATAAAGGAACAAGACATGAGAGATGATGACTTTACCAATGCACAGAAGACCAATTGATGTGAAATGGGTCTATAAAATCATAATGAAGCCTAATGGTGATATTGCCAAGTACAAAGCCAGACTTGTAGCAAAAGGATTCCTACAAAGACTTGGACTGGACTATGATGAAGTATATGCACCAGTGGCCATAGTTGAAATTGTAAGGCTTGTAGTGTCAATGACCAGTTACAAAGGTTGGTCCATGCATCAACTAGATGTGAAGTCAGCTTTTTTCAATGGACCATTGGAAGAAGAAGTCTATGTGAGGCAGCCACCAGGATATGAGATAAAAGACAAAAAAGACAGTGTGTAGAGGCTGAGAAAAGCCTTATATGGCCTGAAGTAAGCCCCTACGGCCTGGAACAAGACAATTGACAGATTCCTTTTGGAACAGCAATTTGAAAAATGTGTGAATGAGCATGAAGTCTATGTCAAAAGGGCAACAACACTGCCTACACTACTGATATGTCTCTATGTTGATGACTTGTTAGTAACTAGCTGTGATGAAGCAGAAATAGATCAGTTCAAGGCCAGAATGAAAGAAGAATTTGAGATAACAGATTTGGGAATATTGTCTTACTTCTTTGGAATTGAGGTATTTGTGTAATACAAGACCTGCCATAGCTTATAGTGTTGGATTGATTAGTAGATACATGGAGAAACCTAGAGCACCTCACTACTTGGCAACAAAGAAGATATTAGATATATCAAAGGAACTAGTGAATTTGGTCTGCTATATTCTAGAAGTTCAAATGAAAGTGAAGCTGAATTGATTGGATATACTGATGTTGATTGGTGTGGAGACAAGGATGATAGAAATAGCACCACGGGTTATGTATTTGTGATGAATAAGACACCAATTTCTTGGTGTTCAAAGAAGCAAAGAATAATAGCTTTATCTACATGTGAAGTTGAGTATGTGGTTGCATCAATTAGAGCTTGTCAAGTTTTATGGCTCGCAGAATTGATGGCTGAGATGGGACTAAGGGTTAAAAGACTATTGAAGATAATGATTGACAACAAATCTGCAATAGACTTAGCGAAACACCCAATTGCTTATGGAAGAAGCAAGCACATTGAAATAAAATTTCACTTAAGAGACCAAGTGATCAAAGACAAACTAAAGCTGGAGCATTGCAACACAAGTGAGCAAAAGGGCAGACATTCTCACAAAATCATTAAAGAGATTGAAGTTTCAAGAGATGAGGAATAAGTTTGGAGTAACATCCTTAGATCATTTTGAATTAGGGAGAATGTTAAATATGTAATTCAAAATCATTATTAGAGTTGTTAAAAACAGAAGAAGTTAGTTAAAATGGGTTAAAAGGAGGTTAAGAGTTTGTTAGGAAGTTACTAAACAAAGTGTTTGATATAAATACTTCATGTAAGCTTAATTGCTTGAACAACAAGTAATAACTGAAATTGATTCTTTCAATTCATTTTCTCATTCCATTCTTAATCCTCTTATCTTAATCATCACAAATTCATATGTCCTAACAATATGCAGTTAGGTTGCAACCATTTTCTATTTTAAAATAGAAAAGTTTGTGGAATGTAAAGGTCAAGTTTAATTGCAGTTTTAACCTCTTTATTTTTATCAATTCATATAATTGTCCTCTACTTTAAAAATAGATAATTTTGGTTCTTCATTTAGATTTTTGAACTAAAAAAATGACGATTTGACATATTTTAAATAATGTGATATACTATTTTATGATATAGAATCATCTAGATGTATTAATTATTTATATGTCATTAATTAAATTACAAAAATGAAATTTTTTGAAGTTCAAAATTAAGTTTTAAACTATTTTATTGCAATTTCATGAATATTAATAATTATACGTTATTGTATTATATATCACGTTAATTAAAATATACCACATTGTTATTTTTAGATGTAAAATCAAAATAAATTAAAATAAAGAATCAAAACGGTTAGATTTTAAAATAAAAGACTGATATAGTGAAATAATAAAAATATGAGGACTAAAATTGTAATTAAGGTAAAATTGAAGCAATGCATCATCGAGACATCCAGCTCTGAATAGGTTCTCGCCGCGAAATGCTGGACCTACCCAAACCTCTCTCTCCCCACCGTCTCCTCAAACTCCTCGAATCCCAAAAAAACACAAACTCCGCCCTGCAGCTCTTCAACGCCGCCACACGCCTCCCAAACTACACTCACTCCGCCGAGGTCTTCCTCCACATCCTCCGGCGCATTTCCTCCGACCCCACCCTCCTTCATTTCCACACTCCTCACATCGTTCAAATCATCCAAAAAACCCAAAACTTCAACTGCCCTGAAGAGATTCCTCTCATTCTCTTAAAAGCCTACGCTAAAATCTCAATGCCGGATCAAGCGCTAAAGCTTTTTCAAAATATGGGTCGGGTTTTCGGGTGCCCACCCGGTATTCGTTCTTTCAATTCACTTCTCAATGCTTTTGCTGAGTCTCATCAATGGGACCGTGCTGAAAAGTTTTTCGCTTATTTCGAAACTGCTGGTGTTTCACCTAATGTGCCAACTTACAATGTTTTGATGAAGCTTCTGTGTAAGAAGCGTCAGTTTGAGAAGGCGAAAGCTTTGGTGACGTGGATGTGGAGTGTTGGTTTGAAGCCTGATAGGTTTACTTATGGTACTTTGATTGGTGTGTTTGTGAAAAATCGTGATTTGAATGGTGCGTTGGAGGTGTTTGATGAAATGTCTGAACGAGGTGTTGAACCTGATGTGACTTGTTATAACATTATTATTGATGGGTTTTTTAAAATTGGTGATTTTTTGAAGGGGAAGGAGATGTGGGAGAGGTTGTTGAGGGTGGAAACGGTTTTTCCGAATGTTGTTAGTTATAATATTATGATTAGTGGGTTGTGTAAGTGTGGGAGGTTTAAGGAGAGTTTGGAGATATGGGAGAGGATGAAGATGAATGATTGGAAGCATGATGTGTTTACTTATAGTGCTTTGATTCATGGGTTGAGTGAGAGTGGGGATTTGGATGGGGCGAAAAGGGTTTATAAGGAGATGGTTTTGAGAGGGGTTAGAGCTGATGTTGTTACTTGTAATGCGATGCTTAATGGGTTGTGTAAAGCTGGGAAGGTTGATGAGAGTTTTGAGCTGTGGGAGGAGATGGGGAAGTGTGGTTCGCGTAATGTGGTGAGTTATAATGTATTTCTTAAAGGGTTGTTCGAGAATGGGAAGGTGGATGAAGCAATGAATGTGTGGGAGGTTTTGTGTGAGATGGATTGTGGTGTAGAGTCGGGTACTTATGGAATATTGGTTCATGGTTTGTGTAAGAATGGGTATGTGAGTAAGGCTTTTCGGGTGTTGGAAGAGGCTGATCGTAGAGGTGGTGATGTGGATGCCTATGCATACTCGTCAATGATAAATGGGTTGTGCAAAGAAGGTAGATTAGATGAAGCGGCTGGAGTTTTGAAATTGATGGAGAAGCGTGGATGTAGATTGAACCATCATGTCTGCAATGCACTCATTGATGGGTTTATGAGACATCACAAAGTTGACAGTGCTATTCAAGTCTTTAGGGAAATGAGTGCCAAAGGTTGCTCACCTAATGTTGTGTCTTATAATATTCTTATAAATGGATTTTGTAGAGCAGAAAGATTTCCCGAGGCATATCATTGCGTTGAGGAAATGTTGGAGAAAGGGTGGGAACCGGATATTATCACGTACAGCACGTTGATAGATGGTCTTTGTCAGGGGAAGATGAAAGAGAATGACACGGCACTTAGGTTGTGTTATCAGTTTCTTGCAAAGGGCTTTAAGCCTGATATTACTATGTATAACATTGTCATCCATAGACTTTGTTCTTCTGGCAAAGTGGAGTATGCTTTCCAGCTCTATTGGATGATGAGAAAGAGAAACTGTGTTAATCTTGTGACCCACAATACCATCATGGAGGGTTTTTACAAAGTTGGGAACTGTGAAAAGTCATTAAAGATTTGGGCTCAAATCTCAGAAGATGGCTTAAAACACGATATAATCTCATATAATATTACTCTTAATGGACTCTGCTCTTGTGGTAGAGTAACAGATGCAGTTTGGTTTTTAAATGATGCTTTGGCTCATGATGTTCTGCCAACTGTTATTACTTGGAGCATACTAGTTAGAGCTGTGATTTTTTATGGGGATTCAACTTGATTTAAGTAACCTTTTTTGGTTCCAATTTTTTTCTTATGCTTGTTGAGTTCATCAACTACAGGCATATTCTATTGATATACAAGCCTTTTTTGTTGGCTTCCCACAAGAAATAGGATTAATGATATGTTTAGGTTTGAGCCTAAGCAGCATTTGTTGGTGTGGGTACTTCGGTTCAATACAGCATTCAATACACCAATTTGTTAAGCTACACAGAAGCACTGACCTTGCATAGTTATTAGTTTCAGTGTACTTATTTACATAATGGAAGATGCAGAGGTAAATTCAGATTCTAAAGGTACATTTCTAAAGGTTGAGAAAAATATGTTCTCTTTTTTTTTTTTTTCTTTCTGTTTAAACATAGGTTATAAAGAATTTAATCAGCATCATAGGGTAACCCAGTTACTCAGATTTTGGTGATTTTAGTAATATCACTCAATATCTTCTGTTGTTGATGCCAAAGCAAATCTGCATGATATTATCAGGCCCAAGTTGTAAGACAATACTTGGGTTTATTGTACATGCAATATCAATTCAAAAGCTGTCTTTTACCAGAAACTTGCAGCAAATAACAGTAAAAATTGAACTCATTTATTTTCCTCTTCACTGTTGGCCTTTCTCTTGGTTCCAATTTCTGCTGACATGTTTTGTTCATAGATGAGCTGAGAAATCAAAGCCACAAGAATTGCTCCAAAAACTGCCACTTTTCTCCATTCAGTTGATGGTGAGGCAATAGTATAAACTACTGTAAAGGTCAGCAGGCCAATGAATAAGCGGTAAACGTTTTTCCTGATTGTGCTACCAGCTTTTTCTCTGATTACATCTTTAATTTTTTCTGCCTCTTCTTTGGCTTTTGCTTTATCAACAACAGGTACCTTCTTTCTGAGGTTCTTAAAGAATAGCCCTTTGTTTCTTCCGTTTTCCATTTGAACTTCAAACTCCTCTAACTCGCTTTCACGCACTAGAATCTCTTGTCTGTTAAATTCTGCAGATTCCTTGAATTCTAGCATCTGGCTCTCTATGTTCGCTGTTATCTGTTAAATACAAGTGAATATAAGAGGTCACTGTCACTATTTTTCTACATTTTACATGGTTAGTTCAAAAGTGGAAGCATACTCTGGCATCAGCTTCATCTAATCCTTTGAGTGCATCTTCTCCGATCTTTTCGAACTCGGCGTTGATTTTTTCACCGAATTGGGTTAAATACGCAGATCTCTCATCTATATAATCTGTAAGACGGACTTTTCGAGTTTGAAGCATGACGATTTGGGCTAGTAGTTCTTGTTTATGAGTATCTCCTGGTTGAGAAGCTTGAGAATCAGACTCATTGGACTTGCTGAGGCACAAAGTAGAACTTCTTGTGTTGTGGAGTTTTGTGCAGTGGACATTATACTTTATGTTGGTACGTCTGAAGGAAGGATGTATAGATTTGAGAGCATTCATCTTCTCTTAGGATTGTAAGTAGGTATTTGCAATGGTTCTAATGAAAAACAAGTATATGGAACTGTTGGAGAAAGGGGGTGCAGCAGGATTAAATTTAGGTGTTTTACAGAGGAAGTATTTTGGACCTCCAGTTACGTTATCCATTGTAAACAAAGATGGGGACAATTTTGTCATTTGCTGGAAAGAATCCACTACCTATTAGTTTAGATAATACTAACAATAGGAGGAATCCAACCTACCCTACAAGGGATATTTGTAATTTGGTATCTATACAATTCTGAAAGAAAAAAAAGTGGATATTAATTAATTACCAGTGCGTTTACATGTGCATTGCATTTTTTTTATTTATAAATAAAGGTGGGAAATATCATTATTTATTTACATAAGCCATACATTGTTAATGGAAGAGTCAAATTCGGTTCCTAGCGTAAACGAAATGTGTGTTGCATCAATGAACAATATCTTTGGCATAAAAATAAATATCACTAAGAATCCAATAAAAATGGTTGAATAATTGTCATTAAAATACGTGAAATGCTAATAAAGGTACTTGAGTCTTAATATAGAAAAACATATATTAGAATTTGTGTAATTCATACTTTAGAATTGTAAATATGTAATTTTTTATTCAATAGTTATTTTTTATTTTCTTTTTGGTCCCTAAACCCTTAAAATAAATATAATTAAGAATTTGGTGCAAAAAACAATGAACTTCTATTAATTTATGATGTTGAAGTGAGTAACGAAGTATCTCCAAAGGATTCAGCAACAAATCTTAACAATGAACATGAAATTAAGGAAAATCCAAAAAACCCAACCACAGAATAATCTTTTGATTCACTCAGAACTCCAAATAACATCCATATGTACAAATATATGTATAGGAAAATGCTGCAAATATCAGCATAAAAACCAATAAAAAAAAAACTATACTCTTCAGCAAATAAAACTATGTTGTCTTAAGCTATTATCTCATTCAACATTTCCAGACACCTTCTTATACCTGTACCTCTTTGCAATCCAAAGATACACAAGGAAGTTGAGAAAGCTAATAATAGACAAAAGCCAATAAAAGTAGTCAAGATGGCCTCTATTCAAATTATCAGGTATCCAACCAAGCTTACCATGTCTTGTAGTGACTTTTGTCACTATAGTAACAAGCAAAGTACTAATGTAATTTCCCAATGCATTAGTTGTGAGTGAAAGAGCAACACCTAAACTTCTCATAGCATCAGGTGCTTGACCATAAAAGAACTCTAACTGACCAATGTTGGTAAAAACTTCAGAACATCCAACAAGAAAGTACTGAGGTACTTGCCAGAAAATCGACATAGGGATAGTCTTGAGATCATAGTAGTTGTTTTTTCGTATCATGTGGAGGCGAAACACTTCTAGAATCCCGGCGATGACCATGGAAAAAATCGAAATGACTAGGCCAATTCCGATTCTTTGGAGCTGTGTGAATCCTTGTTCGTGGCTGGTGAACTTTCTTGCGATAGGGACGATGATTCGGTCGTAGACCGGAGCCCAGAAGATGACACTTAGTGTGTCGAAAAGGGAGAGGGAAGCTGATGGGATTTGGAAGTTAGGGCCAATGTGTTGGTCCATTGTGTTGCCTTGTAACACAAACATTGTGTTCATTTGACAGTAGACAGTTGCAAAGGCTATAAGTGATGCCCAAACTGGGAGTAAATAAATTATTGATTTTAGTTCCTCAACTTGTGTTACTGTACAAAGCCTCCATGGATTTGATAAATTTTTCATGCGGTCAGATTGTGTCTCTATTGCTGCCTTATCCAAACACCTGCATGGATTTCAACACTTTTTAAATCAGAAAAAACATAATATAAATCAAACTTTAGAGTAAAAGAATTTTATGATGAAGTGACTTTGGCAAAATCACAGTTTCATAGTGATTTTGACAAAAGCTATACTTCAACTAAATTATGGTGTTACCATAATTTCGTCAAACTCATCTTCAATTCAAACATGTACAAAATCTTATAAAATATGTAAAAGAGATGCTTGAAAAATACTTCTAAATGTCTAATATACTCTTCATTCTTTGTATTCAATAGAATTTTTTTAATGACATTCACTTAAGGATGAGTCGATCGGGAAACACCCTAGTTTGAGCCCTGACTAGAACAATCCTTGGCCAAGTCTTTATTTACCTCCCGATCGAACTTCGGATTACCAGGCCCCGTTTCCATGAGAACCAGAAGGTTAAGATCAAAATAATAATAATAGAAGCTGTTAGTTTATTATCATCATAACAATCACTATGAAGCACTTTTTTTTTTTACTATAATACCTTTATCCTACACTTATATTAAAGGTATGTAGCATAACATGTGAATATTTCATTTTCATTGTGGATGTTAATTATAGAAGTGAATGTAGATGTGTCTATAATAACTCACCTTAAGTTGTTTGTATGATCAAGTTTTCTGCTCCCTTTGATGACAGATTCTACATCTATAGTCTCATGAAGAAGAGACTTATCATCTGGCACTTGAAGACTTAGTTTCCTACAAGCTGCAACTATAACTTGGCAAATCCTTGTAAGAGGGCTACCTCCAGGTACTTGAATTCTATAGAGAGGACTACCACCAAAGAAAAATATAATTGCAATGATCATTGCAACTGCAGGTACTCCAAAACCCCATTCCCAACCAACATTCATCTGTATCCAAACTAATACCGAGGAAGCGACGAGTGCGCCGATGTTAATTGAGAAGTAAAACCAGTTGAAGAAAGAGCTCTTCTTTTTTCTCTCATTCTCATCTGTTTCGTCAAATTGGTCTGCACCAAATGACGAAACACATGGTTTGATACCGCCGGTTCCAAGAGCGACCAAGTAGAGTGCTATGTAGCAAACTGCAGTTTGTGTTGATGTTGGATGACAACCATTAGCATCACATGATGGCTTAACTCCAGGTACAGAAGCTGACATTGTTAAAATTACCATTCCCTGCAGACAAAATCAACAAATTTTTCAAAGAGCGAATTATAGATAAATTCGAGTTTTAACCCTAGTTGAAATAATCCTTGACTAGACTTTACTTACTTTCCATCGGAACTCTGGATTACGAGGGCCCCACCAGGGGTTAAAACCAAAAAAATCAACGTATTTTTCACTAATAAAGTTTCAAATGGAAAAAATAGAATGTGTTAAAAGATAAAATGAAGATTAAAAGAAGTAACTGTCAATATCATATTGTTATAAAAAAATATAATGAGACTGAACATATGGTTTTCTGTTGAATTGAAAGCATCATGATTAACAATTAAATTGGTTAACTTTAAACTTCATAAATATAAAAATGTAAATTCTGATCAGAAGAAAACAATTCATTTTTTGTCTTAACTTACAATGACATAGATAATAGAGAAGCTACCAATTGTCCAATATCTTCCAAAGTATGAATCAGCTACAAATGCTCCAAGCAATGGTGTGATGTAACATGTGCCTGACCAAGTTGTGACACTATTAGCAGCAGCTGCATTTCCTTGATTGTAACGTTGTCCAAGATAGTTCACCAAGTTTGTACTCATACCATAGTATGCCAATCTTTCACAACATTCATTTCCTATCACAAATGTTTCAAATTCAGAATCATATAGGTTATTCATATTATAACACACAATCATACATTACATACTAAAATTCAAATACATTATGCAATTTCACACAACATTGATTCTATTTCTAAGAAACAAAAAATAGTCCTACCACAAATGTTTCAAAAATCAGCATCTTAGGATCTTGAAATTATAATACACAACCATATATACTAAAATTCAGATACATTATGCATGTCCGTACAATAGAACATTGTTTCCAATTCTAACAAAGAACAAAAAATAATTTTATACCAAGAATGAACCAACAAGCTTTCCAATTTCCAGTCTTTTTCTTGTTGGCAGGTTTTTTATTGATGGTAATGGTTCCATCTTGTGTATAAATTTCATCTTCTGCCATACTAACAATACAGTTTCCTTATTCGCCGGTTATGTTTCGCTCTGTTATCTTCAAAGAATCAGGCCCCTACAAATTTCTTTTGCAGGTTTCCTGAAAAAAAATTGAATACATAAATTGAATTGAGATATGTTATATTCAAAATTGTTTTTTCCTTGTGGCAGAATGCAGTTATTGATATCAAAGAACATAAAAATACAAACCAGCCTTATGATAACAACACTTAACAGAAACAATATATGCCTTTATATGAATAATACAGAATCCACTTTCTCATCATATCAAAAAGACTAATAAAAACAATCTACTTTCTCATCATAATAAAAAGACTTATAAACAATCCACTTTCTCATCATGATAAAAAAGACTAAACAACAGAGAGAGTGTGAGAGATCTCAAATAATACAAAGAATTGCACATTTGTGTGCTTTATGGCATAAAGATACAAAATTTTCCCCTTGCTTGACACAAAAGAAAGTTGAGTTTAGGTATCAGTCAATATTACAACAACAACAACCAAACCTTTTTCCACTAAATAGGATCAGCTACATAGATCAAACGATGTCATAACGCTATATCATAAAGCATATTTCGTTCTAGCTCATTAATCTTCACATCTTCCTCTGTCTCTTATAGTTTCTCATGGGGCACAATGACGATTGAATATAATAAAACTGAAAATATGATTAAATAAATAGACAACACACACAATTCAAAGCAAAACACATCTCAGCATAATGTCAAGGTGAATAAATACGTTGTACATGCTTACAACCAAGGTTTAAATTGCAACAATTTGTGACTTTTTTGTCTCAATTTTTTAATATTGCGAAAAATCTCAAATTAATTTTGTTGACGCAACCTCAATTGCAGTCGCATTGTTGTATTCGACACATATTTTTTCTTTTAAGTCATTGACAAATTGTACTTGAGGAATTTTTGAACACCCTAATTCAAAATGATTTACATACAAAGAAAAAAAACTACAATGCATGAATATTATATATACTAGTATATCTCAAGATGTAGAAATAAGAGTGAAACCTAAAATTCAATATAATGAATTTAATTCAAGAAACTCGCCAAACCAAAATCACACATGAAAAAGAATAATAAGAATTTGGTAACGGTGCATGCAAGTGAAGATAATATTAACAAGAAAGTGACAAAAACAATGAAATTGATTATTCTTGGCACATAGAATAAGGCTTATAATGGTTAATTTGTATTTATATATACCTTATCGTGGTTGTAGGAGTAATGTCAAATATGAGCAAATCTAGAAGAAAAAAAACGTTATGGGCTATATTACGTCAAATCATGTCACGATTTTTTTTTCCCAGTGGTTATCCTATGCATTTTCTTCAATTTATTGGTGATATACATATATACACAGATTCAGGTGGATTCTATCATTCTCTGTAGTCTTTAGAGTTTCAATTAAGGTTTACCATTTTTTCTTTACAACCATTAATTTGACTCTTTTTTTCTAATGACGTCTGCCGTTACTTTTACTCAAGAAAAGACGTTTACCATTACTTTAGGGTCATTTGTTATTTTAAAATATAATACTAATTGTTGCTATTTTTATTAAAATTACTTATTTCTATTTTATTGATTATAATTTTATCTTCATTTTTATTATAAGTAGTATATATATATATAACATGGATTATGACTTAAATGTGTTACATTAAAAATATTTAATTGTCCTAAATTATTTGTCAATTAAAAATATCTTTAAAGCATTAATCACTTTTTTTTCCTTTCTAGTATAACCCTTATTTAGAACCGTTGGA
Organism: Cicer yamashitae; assembly: GCA_037974755.1. Classification (NCBI taxonomy): domain Eukaryota; kingdom Viridiplantae; phylum Streptophyta; class Magnoliopsida; order Fabales; family Fabaceae; genus Cicer; species Cicer yamashitae. The sequence continues at coordinate 8,713,898 of JBBPBQ010020321.1, read as the reverse complement.
CCTAACTTTTATTGAGTACAAAAGCTATTTTAAAATTAAAGCAAACAAAAAGAGCTTTAAAAATTATTTGATCATTTTAATTAATTTTTACTGTTACTTTTTTGCTTAAATCTATTTCGCAAAATAGGTATGTTAATACTGTAAGAAAGTTATTTACGTGATATAAATATTTATATTTTTAACTTATGTTTATATCCAGTCGTATTATTTTATTTTATTTTATTTCGAAGCATGTGAATATTTATATTTAATTATTCATTATTTTAGATTTCTCAAAAATAATTTTTGCGATGTTTATTTTGTGATTTATTTATGATTACTTTTTAAATATTTAGAATAACCATATAATTTTATTTTATCTTAGATCATATCTATTTTTCATGATTTATTATAAACTAATATGGTATTTCTTTACTCAAACTAATATAGCATATAGTATAAGTATATTATTTTTATATTTTTTATCTTTAAGATGCGAAAGAAGCACGTTTGCATCAGCGTTCCCAAATTGACAGGAAATATAAAAAAAGATAAAATCGTAAAACAAATTAAACAGAATAGGAGATAAAGAAAGGAGTTTTTAGATTATAGTTTATCGCTTATAAACTATCCATTCTTTGAAAATAGTAATTTATAAGGTTCTAGTTTGTAATGTTTTTTAATAAGTTAAATTAAATAGTTTTTGAATTTATAATTTATCATTTTTTCAATTTTATTTTTATTATTGTTATTAAAATCTTTTTTTTTATCTTTTAGTATTTATTTATTATAATTTAAATAAATAATTTTATTTTTTTTAAATAATTTATATAATTTTAAACATATTTTAAAGTAAATAAATAAAAAATATATCTGATTGATAAATTTTAAATTAATAAAAATAATAATTTTAAATTACTACTTTTATAATATTTTAAACATTAATTTATAAATTTTTAATTAAAAATATATTTTTATGTCATTTTATATTTTAAACTAATTGAACCGTCGATTTTACAAAATATTTCAATTAATTTAACGACTATAAACTATAATTTATCTGCTAAACTAATTTTACCAAATAGTGTCTTACGTTCATTGACAAATTGCCCACAATAGATAATAGTATACAAGGGCTTTCATTAACCGCATTCCAAATTATTTAATTTCTACTTTGCTAAAGTCTCTGTAAGGTTATAATGTATTCTCAAAGGAATGTCTGATGTGTTATTCTAGCCTTGAACAAAAGTTTTTTTTTTTTTTTTGAAAAGAAGAAAATATAATGGATTGGATAAGGAGCTTAAAATAAGGAAGTTTCATGGAACGATGGACATGAGAACAATCATATATAAATGAGGCATACAGACCTTAGAGTTCACATGAAAGCAATCTTTACAACTCCTAATCAATTAATAACTTGAATAAATTAAAAAGATGGAAGAATGATGTCCGCAATCTTTAGTCTTACCTAATAAACATGTAAGTGATCACATAGATTTTGTTATGGTGATTAGGGTTGGACAATGGTCGGATTTGAGTGGGTTCAGGCCCAAACTAACCCAAACTGTGGTTGGTAATCACATGTCCAATTTCGACCATTTTTTAAAATGGATTTGTTGGTTTTCGAGTTGACTTGACCGGATTGCATTTAATATGAGTTGTGAAGACTTTTCAGCTCAAATAACAAATTTTATTTGCGAGGTTTTTTCACCAAAAACTTTTAAAAATTTAAACTGGGTCAGCCATTAAACAAAATTTAACTAAAGACTCATTTTCTAAAAAACTAGTTTACATCAAACCTACTTCAAAACAAAAATTGACCTATAACTCCATGAAGGATCAATGGACATATTAACATAGTCATCAATTGAGACCAAAATTTCAAGAATCTTCATCATTGGCAACAAGTCTAAATAAGAGATAACTAACTCATGCTATTCAACATTTAATCCAAATCAAAAGCTTACAAATATCATACTGAATGAGTCATAAACCTTATAATTACAGTCATCTAGAATAAGTTATAAACACAGAAGGCATACAATCATCCAGAATATGAGTATAGTTTTATATTCCAATTTGAATCTATTAATAAAAATCATAAAGCAAGATTTTGAAACTTGATGAGCAGTTTGCAAATGGTTGATGCTGCAACAACTGTACATATAACAAAAATGGAATTAAGTTCATAAAAACATCAAGAATATAACCTAATGAAAATAAAGTAAAATACATCAACATAAATATATAAAGCTTAAAGTTATAACCTTGAAATTTGACTCTCCAAATGTGTGAATAACCAATTCGAAGTCAAAAAGGAACCACAATCAAGTCTCTTACCACTAATTTATTGGAAAAAATAATAGCTTGAGTACAACATAACCAGTTCATAACCAATTAAGTTCTCATTCTATCAATTGAGTACAACATAACCAATTAAGTTATCATTCTATCAGTTTAAATACAACATAATCAGTTCATATTCTATTCTAATCTAAACTACTAAGTAGGGCTGGACAATAATACTAATTACAAAGTTAACAATAGTATACGTTTCAATAAGTTAACAATAATACGAGTTCAGACTAAGTACTAAGTTAACTATAATACAAGTTTCAATTCCAAACTTAACTGCTAAATTTAATGATACAAAAAAAAAATAAAATGAAGGCAATAGCTTACGCATTCACTAGTGGAAACATGAGTTAATTTTTTGTGGTTCCCAATAGTGATGTTCATATAAAAGTTGATGACAAATCAAACACAACAGCTAATACATATTAATTTAGAAATTTGAGTAAATATAATTCAATAAGTATCAACCTATCAATTATCAAGCATGAACCACACGTAGATAAATTGTTAACAACAACCAACCCAAATTATGTTTAATATGATGCCAAACAAACATAGTTTTCATCCAAAACATCATCCTCAAAATATAGGCATGTGTTGTGCAAGTATGAGTCATAAGTGACTCCAAAAAATTTGAAACCTGGAGGTAATTAAATAAAACTGAATTAGTATAATTGTTAGGTTGATTATTAAAGCTCACTTATATATTATATAAATAAAACATAATTAGTATAAATTTTCTTACTTAAAAAGGACTTAAACAAGTCCACGAGCAGCTGCTCCCCCAATAATAGGCCCATGTCTTCCACCACTAATTGTTGTTGAGCCTTGTTGAAGTTCTATGATGAATAAATAGTTAAAATGAAAATTAATTTACAACAACAACAAATAGTCTAATTAAACAAGTACATGGATATATTACACAACATGTCACAACATTTTCATATATCTCAAAATCTTCAGTCAAAATAAGGTCTTTAAAGTATGAGAAAAATGGCTTCAACCAGTTTTAATTGTTGTTTAAAGGCATATGCTTGCGCAAAAAATGATGGATTTTTAGGAAGGGGAAATTATTCAATAGGGGAAATGATTTCAGATTGGACAACAACACTTACAGACACAATACAACAATCATGGGTAGATTTGTGTCAATTGTACGACTTTATTAAATTATTCTTAACATGTTCAGCCTTCACCTTATCAATCATCCTCACCATAAATGTCATTAAAGGTCCACCCCATATACCCTAATTTATAACGAGGGTCTTATATCACTCCAAAATAGAGAAAATGATTGATTTTTCCAATGTCACCCCAGTATTTATCATATTTCTCATTCATATAAGAACAATTTACAGCCACAACAATATTCAAATTCATTGATGTTTTGTCAAGCTCACATTGACTAGATGCTAAGTTATGAAAAGTTGTGTGCAAAGACATTTGTTGCGACGATGACAAAACCTTTGGTGCTTCAAATAAAATCTTTAAAAAATCAGCAAATGCTCGAACTCTTTCCCAATCATCAGAAGTTGGAGGACCGACAACTATAAATTAACCCAAATATCTAAAATCTTCACCCTCTAATTTATCAAAAGTTGTTTGATACTTTTCAGCAACTTCCAACATGATGTAAGTTGAATTCCACCTCGTGGAAACATCAAGACTAAGAAGTTTTATACATGTTATATTACAAATTTCAATGCATTCCTTGAACTTCAAAGCTATTTGCGAAGAAGACTGCATAGTTCTAACTGCATTGCAAATGCTAAAAATAGACAAATTTTGTTTTGTTAACCCATCTTGGACTACCAGATTCAAGATATGGGAACACACACCTCATATGAAAATAATCCCGTTCCCTCATTAGTCAATTCTTGTTCTTAAGTCTCTTATTCAAATAAGATACAACCATATCATTGGATGATGTGTTGTCAACAGTAATTGTGGACACATTTTTAAGATCACATTCCATCAACACCTCTTCAATTTTCCTACCAATAGTGTCCCCTTTGTGATTTGACATTAAACTAAAGCTTATAATGTGTTTCTAGTAGTTCTATTCTTTATCAATGAAATGGATAGTTATAACCGAGATTTTGAACGGACATCCAACAGTTTGTAGTAAGAGTTACCTTACTGCAATTAGATTGGAAATAGGCCTTAAGCTTCAATTTTTTAGAAAGATATAACTGAAAACAATCCTTAGAAACATTCCTCCTTGAAGGGATGGTCGTTTTGTGGTTGAAATTGTCTACATAATTGCTTAAAACCCTCATGTTCAACTACTCTATAGGAATGTTCATCAAGGATAACAAAAAGGATAATATCATTCCTACATTGATCCTTTGGCTTGATGGAACCAAACTACTACCCTCACCAAAAGAAAGGTTTATTTGAGTTGGGTCATTAAGAATGTGGGCTGGATTACTTTTGCATTTCTTAGAGTGAACTTTCATGTTGGAGGTTCCATGTGTTTTAGAATAACAAAGATATCTCTAGTGATAATGTTTGCAAATAGCAGTAGTTATAGACTCATCGGGTAGAATGTTAAAGTCCAACCAAACCTTAGAGCTTCTTCTAGGACCCCTAGCATTAGGTTTTCTTTTTTTACTATCCATAGAAAGAGGAGGAAGTCCATCTGCAACAGCATCTGCTGGTTGTGTTGGTTGAGAAGGTTCAATAGGTTGAGAATTTTCCACTATTGAAAGATTCTAAAAGCTTAAGTGTTTAATTTTTTTAATAGTTAAAGTGTAGTTTTTAATTACTTATAAATTTTTTTTTTTATAGTTAAAGTGTTCTAGATAGTTAAAATGTTTAGTTAATAATTAGTAATAGAGTGCTTGATGTATTAAATAAAAACTAAACATCAAGCATAGTTACTAATTAAGCTTGAGAATACATAATATTTAAGTATAAATGATACGTACTAATTAAGCGAAAACACTTGCAAGTAAACACATGAATCATACATATTAATTAAGCAAAAACAGTTGCAAGTATACATATGAAGTATATATACATACTAATTAAGCAAGAAATATACATACAAATTAAGCATAACAAATACATACTATTAAACATAAAATATTTGCAAGCATACATATTAAGCATGAAAAATGCATACATACAAACACTACAAGAAAATACTTGTGTACCTACGGAAAATTACCTACGGATCTTAGTCTGTGGGTAAATTAGTTGTTATCTACGGAAAAACCGTGGGTATTTCTTTATACAATAAATTAATTTTTTTATAATTAATTTCGACGGTTATTGTGTAGGTAAAATTAAAAAAAATATGTGGGTAACGAAAAAAAAATGAGGCTCTCACTTAAATTTTTCGAAATTTTTTCGTGTTATTTTTGCTATAACTTCTCCATAGGTAATTTCTTTTTCTCCGTAGGTAATTTTTTTTAATAATTTTTTTTTTTTAAAAAAAAGTTTGTGTTGAGTTTTTTTAAAAAAAGGTTTATGTGTTGAGTTTTTTTTTTCTTCAGAAAAACACTTCATTCTCAAAACCAAAACACTTCAGAATACAACCTAGACGACCCTAAACCCTTCTTCTTCTTCTTCCAACCTCCTCCAAATACCAACTCGCTCCGCCGACCCAGAATGCTCCGGATGCCTCCTTGATGATCGCTCTCTCTCAAGGGTAAGTTATCTTCCTTTATTATCGTGCTCAAATCTCATCTGGTCCCGGGTCTTCTTCTTCTCTCAGTGACTTTCGTTGTCGCCCTCACTGAACCGGCTCGAATCTGAACTACGAAATCAGATTTCCTTTTCGTGCCATATGTGCTTAGACTTTCTTTACTATTATCTGAAAAATCCCCAATTTATATTTAAAACCCTAACCATTTTCCTTCAAATCTGAAATTATTCATATTCTTTATATATGATTCTTTGTTTTTCTTACATAATGTTGTAGTTAATAATGTTGTAGTTAATAGTGTTGTAGTTTATTTTGGGTTTTATCTTTCTTTCTTACAAGTCCTTGTTCTTCCTGCCTTTACTAGATTAGACGCCTTTTGTGCTCTTCAAGACATGTGGCAATTCAAACATCTGTTAACCATAGTGCCTCTGATCAGGATCTCCAACAGGTATGCCTTTATATTATTTGGTTTATTTGATATTTTCTACTCCTTTGTTTGTAATGTAGTTTCAAGCAACATATTTACTTAATGGTAATATTCTTTGCAAATCAGCACCCCTCATTTGGTGAAAATTCCTTTATTTTGTTACTGATTGTGGGAAGTTATCAAATAGGGGGAAGTTGTGACTCTTGGATATATTTTGGAAAATAACCACTTGTTAGTTATGGGTAGAGGGAAATGTCCTTTATAGCTCTCCTTTTGCAAATGAAATACTTTTCACAATGTATTAGTTGAAATTACTATGACAAGTTATATTAAGCATATTTTCAAATGATTCTATAATATTATCTCCCTCACAAGGGCTTGGGAGTCATCCATTTATGAAGTCCAGTGACTATTACATACTCTAGATTCTAATAAGTATTTTTTTGGCTCAAACCAATTATGAATTTGCCATTGTTGGCTTCAAACAATTATAGACAAATTTTAAATGAAAGTTAAATGTCTATAATACTGGTCATAGATTTATTTTCAAAATAATTAATCTCAAATGATTTAAAATTTACAAGAAAATGTAGTAATTTGTTTTATTTAAAACTCTTACACATAGAAGGAGTTAGTTTACAGATTATTATTAATCCCTTTCAAATCACTTTGGTAGAAAATTTATTAAGACCACTAGAACTTTGGTAGAAAACTTTGCAGTTCCTGTTAAGTTCAATTTACTAGCATTGGTTTCATAGATTACTTATCATAGAACTTTGTTTTTATTTTCATTTAAAAAGAAGTTATAAAAGCAACATATAAAAACTATAGAAGATATAATAAAAGCAACTGAGATTCTGTTGTCTAACACTCATACACAACAACATTTAGAAGATATAAAAGCAATTGGGATGTATAGTATGTTGTTGACCATGAAATAATGAGTTACTTACAAGCTGTTAGCAATCAAAGTAATAGAATTTATCTATTACACAACAATGTTTGTTCTGCCAGTCAAACTATAAAGCCATTAATATCAGCACTGCTACCAGATTTGTTGGAACATATTGTGTGAATTTAAAAAAAATTGTTGAAGTCCCACATTGGAAAGAATTTGTTTTTGTAAATTCAAGTGGAATGAAACATGTTTTTAAAATTCAAGTCCCACATTGGAAAGAAATTTTTTTTTGAAGTCTCACATTGGAAAACTCTCATATTTTTAGTTTTCAACTCTTAATATGCTAAAGTCCCACATTAGTTAGAAATCATATGTGAGTTTGCTTCCATCACTATATAATGAGTTTCAATCTATTGTGAAAAGCACACCAAAGTTGGATGCTTTTCCCAACTTTCTTTTTTCTCTCTCTTTTATTCTGCTCGCCTATTTTTCGAGCTACTTCTCCCCTTTCTTTCTGTCCCTTCGATTTTTAGAGCGGTTATTATGTCGCAGTCCTTTCGATTTTTAGAGCGGTTGTTATGCCGCAGTCCCTTCGGTTTTAGAGCGGTTGTTATGCCGCAGTCCCTTCGATTTTAGAGCGGTTGTTATGCCGTAGTCCCTTCGGTTTTAGAGCGGTTGTTATGCCATAGTCCCTTCATTTTTGGAGCGGTTTTTGTGCCGTAGTCCTTTTGATTTATGAGTGGTCATAGTACCATATTACGAGTGACTTTAATCGTCATATTGAGACTGACTTTAACCGCCATATTGAGGGTGTAATTCTAGAACGGTTTTCTACGGTGCAGTGGAACTCCGATACAGTGAATCTGAGTTGTTTTATCTTGGAGACTTCGTGGTTGATAATCTGCCTTGCACAATTTGGGCAGTGCCGCGAAACGTCTTAAAGAGAGCGACCTAGTCCGCGACTCAACCCAGTAATATCTTTGGTGGCATAAATTGTGATTTTAAATAGTTTTTTGAAACTCAAAATAACAGATTCAACCGATCAGAAAGCTTTTTGATATTTTCATGTCAATTAATATCGTTATACTATGCTTTTACTCTGTCTCACATTCTTATAATTTTTTTAGATATTCTACAATTAAATGGCAAGCTTATTTGTAAATGTTGTTTTGCAACAATCCAATGTTGATTGGTTTTGAATTTATCTTTAATTAGAAGTTCAAAGTTCAAATCGTGGTAGACGATTTAGATTCACAAGTTAACCTTCCTATATTTCAACAGTGAGCTTGGAGGCTTACTAGCACTTAGAATCAAACTCCAATTGAGATATTAATTTCATATAGTTAAGAAATGTTTGTACAATTTTAAAAGGTCAATATGGTGATGTTTGTTTTTATTCAAAAAAATAAAAAGAAACTATTATGTGAATAGTTTTATGGTTCTATGAAAGAAAGATTTTATTGTTCACATATAACACTTTTTCTAATAAAATGGATAATCATCATAAAATGTCTAATGGCTTTGTTTTTGTAATTTGGTAAAGAGAATTATTATTAATAATAGTAATATTAATGATAATTTGTTGATTATTCCAAACGAGGCACGAGAGGAGCTAAGGAAAGTAGAGCAACGTCGACAAGAGAAGGTTCAACAATCAGAGCAGCGCACTACAGAGCTTCAGATGCAGCTAGCAACATTGGCAAAAAGTGTTGTTTCCATACAAGCTCTGTCCTCCCGTCGTCGTCGTCATCCAGATTATGACGAGGATGAGTCTAACGATGATGACGGCGAGTAGTAATACTGATTTCAATGTCTGTTTTATTTAGTAGTTATGACTACATATTTTGCTTAGACTTGTAGGCATTATCTATATATATTCTTACGATAGTATCGTTAAGTGTATTTTTAAACTTATGGTAGCGACAATGTGCTTATTTTGAGAATTATGGTACTGTAAGTTGTGTTTATTTTGAGACTTCTGGTAGTCACTATTTGTACTTTGAAAATACTATTTATATAAAACTTCACTTTGTTTTGACAATGATGTGTTAATATGCCTACAATTTATTTTAAAAATACATTAAAAAAATACAGGAAACAATATAATACAAAATAGAATGAATATATTTTTTCATTACCCACGAAAATTCTATGAGTAAACGATAATTTACCCACGGACATGTCATAGATAACATTTTAATTATCAAATAGAAATCAGTATAATTTTTACGGATTGTCTGTAAGTAATGTTACTTGTGACTTATCCGTCGGTAAGTATCTGAGTTTTAACCCACGGCAAATCTATGACTACTTTACCCACGGAGAATCAGAAAGTCATTCTACATACGGACGTTCCTTAAGTAAGTATATCCCACTGCCTGTCCGTGGGTAAAAATTTTCCTACGAGCGAAATAGCTACGAACTCGTGTCCATGGATAATCCGTAAGTAATTTTACGTTACCTACGGACTTTCCATGGGTACAGATAAAATCTGCCGTAGGTAAAGACAGTTTTTCTTGTAGTGAAATTAAGCATAAAGGATACATATTAATTAAGCATAAAATAATTACAAGCATGGATACTAGTTAAACATGAAGCATATATACAAATTAAGCATAAAGAAAACATACTCGTTGAACAAAAAATAGTTGCAAGCATACATATTAAACAATAAACATGAAACATACATATTAAGCATAAATCAGTTGAAAATTTAACAAATAACACTTACAAAAACATACATATTAAGCATCAACGTACATAATTAAGCATAATAAATTTATAGTGATGTTGCTCCATTACTTCTTATTGTCCTCCTTGACTGCTACCCTCTCCTTACCCCATCTTCTAAAACTAGAACCTCACTAATTCTCCAAAAACAGAAAAGAGAAAATTTAAAAAGCACACAAATAACTTAACCAAACAAAAAAACAGCTAAAAATGTCAAACAACAAACACGTTAAAAACCAGAATTAAATACAAACCCTCATAATAAAAATAAAATTCAATAACCAAACATAATAAAAACGAAACACCAAAAACCATAAGAATAAAAAAAAACAAAAACATGATAAAAAAAAAATTAGTTAAAAACAAACTACGAAGAAGAAAGCTTGAGCCCAACAACACAAACTATTAGAATAAGATAAGTTAATTTTTTTAACAAGAATTAAAATAAAACCACAAAAATCATAAGAATAAAAAAAAAAATTTAAAAACACAAACATGTTAAAAAATACAGTTAACTGATAAACAAACTAAATAGAAAAAACTTCATTGTTAAAACTTCCTCATAATACAGTAATTAAAAAAAAAAACTTGACAATAATCAAAATCAAACATCAAAAGAATAAGAGTAAAAGAACTAATCAAAAAACCACAAACTAGATAAATAAAAAAAGTATAGTTAGTTAAAAACGAACAATATTGAAAAATCTTGAAGCCCAAAATCAGGAACCTAATCTTTAAAAGCCAAAAACAAACGAAAATAAAAAAATAAAAACTAGAACTAATAAATGATGCCCTATCAACCTAAACCTACGGTATCACAAAAACAAAAATTAAAAAGATTGAACTCTAAATAAAAATAAAAACAATATATAAATAAAATGATCAACCTTCGGTCCCCCACATCTAAGCTAGCTCTATTAAAAAACCTTAATCACTAATCAATATATAATTTTTTAAAACAGTGTAGGATTAAAAATTAATAATTTAAAAATTAAGAATAATGAAAGCACAACAAAATATAAATAAACTAACCTCTTAAGATATCTTCCTATGTAAAAGCAAGTCTCCAATCGGTCAATTTGTAAGGCTCCTATGGTTAAAAAAATATAAAAAAAAATAAACATGTTAGAATTATGAACAAGCTCAAAAATCAAAGCCCTAATACAGAAGAAAAACAATCCTAAAAAATAAAAAGGTATTGAGAAGAACAAGATAAATAAACTAACCTTTCAACCATATTTTTAGTCTGTTAATTTGGTAGATTCAATAGGTTAAAAAAAAGAAGAAGAAAAATAAACACGTTAAAATTCGAACAACTTCAAATATCAAAACCATAAAAAACACAATCCTTAATATTGTAATAGAAAAAGCCATAAGAAAAAAGATCTAATCACAAACTTAATCTAAAATTAAAATCAAAACAGAGTAAAAGTAGAAAATTGAAAGTTAAAGAAGAAACCTTTTAATAGTGTTTTCTTCTACTAGTCTCCAATCCTTCAAAGTTTTCCGGTTTAAAATAAAAAGCAAAAACACAAACAAATTAGAAAACTAAAATCCTAAAAGAGAGAAAAAAGTTGACAGAGAAAAGGAAAAAAGTTGAATCCACTATGGAGAGGGGAGCGTACAAAGATATGTACCCACATCCAACATTCTTCAATTTTTTTTTCAAAAGTAGTTTTTATATTTGGTACATAGACTTATTTCCAAATTAAAATTAGTTTGAGTACTTATTAGTATATTATAATATATCACATCAACGTAAATTAACGGTTGACTAACTTCCTTTTAACATAAGGACTCAATTTAAAAAATATTAGTTTAAGGATTTGGTTACAACTTTTTTTAGTTTAAGGATTTATTTAAAAAATTTCAAATAGTTTAAGAACTTACAAATTAATTCAACCTTTTATTTTTTTAATAAAAATTAATTTAAAAAAATATAATTTACTCATTTAAATTTGCTACTTGATCAACTTTGAGAATGTGTCCCAATTTTAACAATTACATAAATTATTTTTAACCGAGTTAAACCAAAATTTTAAAAATAACTACCACCTTGATATTTAGAGATTTTAATGATCAATTTGAGGAAAAAATAATTTAAAAAATCAATACAAAAAATAGTCAATTTAATTTTAAAGGATTACAAAGTTTTTTCTTTTTGCAACGGTAAAGGATCACAAAGTTAATTTTGGTATTTCAATAATACGTATAGACAACAAGCATTTTACATTTTGTCAGAAAAAAAAAATCACAACTATTTTACATTTTTACTATCTAAACAATATGTTAATTAAGTATTATTAAATTAATAAGCATTTAGAAGTGTGTTGGGTAGCTAGTTTTGGAGGAGGCGGGGTTGAAGCAAAAAGACAAAGGGAAAATCAAACTGGCCACCAACACGAAGCATAGTCCAAAAATAGCAAACAGCAAAATAAAAGCAAAAGGAATCGCACCCATAAGGTGGCTTACGTGTTTGCCTGCTTTGTTGGGGGCATTGTGTTCTTTATTCATGTATTTGCCTTAACCAATTAAAGACTCGTGCTTTTAGGTGGTTTATTACATGTGTAGGTAGATCTATTTGAAGATGGCATTTAGCATACACTTAACAGAAGGCAACTAATTTGTTTATCTTACATAAATGTATTTTTCACCATCGGTATTTTAATTTAATTTCATATAACAATTTATTTTTTTATTTTTTTTCTTTTGATTTAATCATTTATGTCTTAAAATGATAATAATATTATTCTATTTTATAGAAATTCAGAAAATTCATTATTATCTACAAACAAAACCTATAAAATTCATTATCAATTTGAAGAAAAATTATATATTTCTCAAATCCATTACTCAAATATTCAAATAAACTCATATTTTCTTCTTCATCAAATAAAGAACCCAAACTTTAATATTTGATCCTCAAATCACTAAGACAATATAATTTTCTTCTTTATGTCATTCTCCAAATAAAATTTCTAACATAAATCTTAAAATGTGAGTTTTTTATTTGATGAATTTGATGTTGTTGTTGTTGTTGGAGATACAAATATGAGTTTATTTGAAGATTGAAGTTATGACTTTGATGAAAATATGGATTTTGTTAAAGATGATTACTAATTTTCTGAGTTTCGTTTGAAGATGATGAAGACAAATTCTTTGGATTTCTATAAAAAAAAAATTATAACATTACTGACATTTTAAGACATAAAAGATCAAAACGTTACTTAAAATTAAATTAAAGATCAAATTAAAAAAAGAATTTGAATTGTTACCTAAAATTAAGTTAAATGACTACATGAAATATTTTACGCCTAATATTAATTAATTCAAGACTGAAGAAAGATTACTTGTATTGTGGGTTTGTTATTACATTGTAGGTATCTACAAATAGAGCGTCCAACAATAATGGAATTGCATTCATGCATTTTTGAGAAAAAATAATTTATTACTTATGAAAAATAATACAAATATTGAGAAGTATTATGTGATGCTCATTATACAACACTTAGGATATGTTTTTGAATAATTATTTTTAAGAAAATTATATTTTGTCAAATAATTATTTTCTAACAATCTTAATTAATTTATGAAACTATAGAATTTATGAAATAATTATTTTATGAATTAAGCTAACTTTTGTCAAGTTCAAGTGTATGCAAAGTCATCATTTTTATTTAATGGAAAATAAAAAAAATTAAATTCATGATTTTCCCCCAAAAAGAATTAAGAATCTGGAGATTGGACCAATAAAAGAGGAAATAACCCAAAAATCTTCAAAATTGATTTTTCACAAATTTGATTCACCAAAATTATGTTATTCAATTTCTTCATGGTGTTTGTGTTTGTATTGTTAGTTTTATTGGATTTTCTTTTCTTGTTTTGAAGGATTTGTGAAAAAAACTAAACTTTGAAGGAAAACTAAGATGTCAATCTATCAAAAAAAGGGAAACTAAAAAATGAGCTTTTATCGTTGTTGTTGTTTCATAGTGGTGTCACTTTATCCGAAAAAGTCAAATCTAACAACAAAAATGTCAATCCTTTGTGTTCTTCTTAAAAATCCAATTTGAACATCATAGTTGATATAAGACAATCTCATATATTTGTTGATATAAGACAAATCATATTACCACGAATAATGGGGGAAAATAATAACTATGGTAAAGAGGAAACATTTTTTTGTTTTGAAGAGGAACAATTTATGAGTTTTGAAGTTCACTATTTTTAGATTTTGAAGAAAAATAATTTTGTTGTTAGGGATTGAAATCTCATTTTTTGTCAGATCTAGAATTATAGAAAGTATACCAAATAATTGGTGAAGAGGAATGAGTATAGACAATGGCCTCTTAGAGATGAGGATGAATGAAGAACAACCATAGTTGATGCTGAATGAGTATGAAGAGGATGAAGTGTATGTGTTATTGAAGATTAAGACACCTTTAATAAAAACATCTTTAATGAAAATTTATTAGGGAAATGTTAAAATACTAGGTCAACCTTAAGTTAAGGGATCGATTAAATAACTTGAATTACCTATTTACCTGTGTAACTTGCTAATGTGGTTAAATATATTTTTTGTATGGTACACAAATGAATTGGTTTGTGTAGATTAAACGCCACCCTATATGAATGGTGTGGGATCATCCATTAAATATACATTATCATGGGCTAATTGTTTTCATAATTGTGGCATTAGGTAAAATTACATATATAGTATGCTAAATGGTGTAGAGCAGTCGATTAAAAAGATTTTATTATGTCGACCGTGAAATCATCTTAAAATGTATAATTATAGTATATGGAAGACCATTTAAATCCGTTTTGAAACTATTTAAAAGATCATGCTTTAAACTGATTGATACAAAATCTTTTATTGATACTTAAATTCTAAAACTATCAAGTCTTTTATAGGTTTCTTTAACATCATAACTCTTCGGGTCTTTTAGAGTCTAATTGTGGTGTTGATTATTTGAACTTGTAATAATGACAAAACGCATTGCTGGAATTTAAACTCCCAACATGAAAATCAATATGCAAGACTTAACCATCGAACTAATGGAAATGTTAGAAAAGTTCTACAACAACTATAGTATATATTACTAGTATATTTTTCATTTTAGCTCTTCTTTTTTATTTTTCTATTTTCTCAACTTCTCATTTTTGTCTTTAAAGATTATGACTATGACTAAATATTTAAGATTGATAATATTCTTTATCCAAATTTTCAATGATAAATACTAAAATCTTCAATTTGTCAAAAAGTATAATAATTGTAAGTTACAAAAATTTTATACTGTTATTTTTTAAAAAATATTTATTTAAATGGGTAAAATTATCAAAATTTAGAAGTTTAAATAAATGGTATAATAAGAAAAAATTATTACACCAATATTTGATATCTGATATATATATATATATATATATTAAAATTTTATAATTCATTTTTCTTTTTATATTATTATAATATATGTTATTGAAGTTAAAACATTTATACCCTTGGCTCCAGGTCTTGGATCCGCCACTGCCCTCCAAGCCACATAGGTGTTCCCATCCCAAGCATCCCCAAGGTGTTGTGACTGTCACTTATAAGGTCCAATTCGATTGTGCTTCTCTGTTATCATCGAGTTACTTAGTCCTCCTAATCATCATTTCATAAATGCACAATTACACACAAATTGTTTGGGGTCTTGGTCCTCACTTATACATCTCTCCTCTCGTCGTGCTAAATCACTCCTTACTCATGGAGGACTATCATGAACATGGGTCAGGTATCATCACGTCATCATAATCATCATATCATCATAAATCACATATTATCATCATAAATCGTCATATTTTATAAACATAATTCATATAATCACTTTTTATCACATAACCACAATCGTTAGTTAGTCACGTTATTTATCACTGGTATCAATTTTCTTCCTCCTCTCTATTGTGTCCCACTACTCTTCTAATGTCTCATGTGTTTTGCTTTTCTTATTATTCATGATTACTGTAGCTTCAACTAGGAGTTTTAAATCCCTTTTTATTCCAAGCTCAAGGCACATGGACCAAGCCCATTAAAAAACCATTTTCTTCCTTCTTTTTTTCTTTATTCTAAACTTGATCTATTAGCATAAACACACACTCACTATTATTCAAGGATAGAACTCTAAAAAGTGGTAGAACTCATTTATGGTGATATTTTGTTACTCAAAAATCAAAGATCAAAATGGATTAATGTGGTATAAAATAAGTTCTGAAACGGGTATGAAAAATGTTCAACAAAATGAGTTAGTATTTTAGAAATCACATAAACAAGTTTCACTTAAAATGCTTAATAATAGTTTATTTCTAAGTCATGCTTTTAGACAAGAACAATGAGAAGGAGAAATAATGATTTTTTTCTCGCTCATTCAAAGTTAATGCGAGATGAAACATGTGTTTGCACTAACCTTTCACACTATAATATGAGTCAATGTTTAAATTATGGAAATAACGTTGTGTCGCACTGCGAAACATTACTCTAGTATTGTAAAATGACGTGAATTTCAAATTTTCTAAACTAAAACAGATTAATGTGGTATAAAACTAAAACAGATTATAAACTTATCTACTTTTAAAATTATTCCCACGATTCATATTGTATATCCTAAAATACTTTTAATATTAAATTAATTTCTTAAAATCTTATTTAATTAAATAAATAATGCATTTTAAAATTTGAAGTGTTACCCATCATACTATAATGTAATATGTGTTGCACACTATCATTGTTGATGGTAATAATGTAATATGTGTGAAGTATCTAGGATAATTAATAGAATTTCACAAGATGAATAATCCATTCCAATCATATACATATTTCTACCTGCAAAAGCCAAAATGAAATTTTTTCCACTTCCTTAATGAATTCAAATCCTTACCACTAATAATAACCTAAAGTGGTTAATTTTTCAAATCAACGTAAATAAAACTACAACGTTTAGAATTTTGATGCTACGAGAATGTATCAATTGATGCTACGAGAATGTATCAAGTGAGGTAAGTTTTAAAATGAGATGGTGAGATGACTACATCTTGACTATACAATAATGCATGAATAATCAAGATTAGAACAAAGTCATGTGACTTTTTTAAGTGATCATGTGTCACTTAAATAACATTATTACTATTCATGTACAATTGTATGATCAAGATTTAGTCATTCCACCCTCTTATTTTAAAACTCATTTATTTTGATACATTCCTTTGATGCTACACCCTAAACTGTAGTAATCGGTTGTTATACTTTTGTAAGCCACTTTAATTAAAGTTTTTGATTTCCAATGGTAACTGTAATGTATCCTCACAATTTAAGTTTTATAGGTTTGTTATTTGTAGAAAAAACCTTATAATTCCCTTCAATGACATTAGTGGGATTGAATCCACAGCTTGTCGGATCCAATATCTGTCTTTTTACCACTAGATCAAAAGATTAAAATTTAATTTATTATTTTATTATTGAAAAAATTAAATGATATAATCTCAAATACTCCCCTGGTCACATACATCCATGATCTATTTTTATTTATCTTCTGATTCTTTTAACCCATTTTTGTTTATCTTACGAGACAAGGGAGTAGCCAACTCCAAGACTCAAACTAATTGTTTTCATAGTGGAGGGTCATGTTATCTTTTCTCTCATCACTAATGTTGATTACCCATTGTTCTGTTTTCTTCCCTCAAACAAAAGTGAATTAAAGTGGCTCCCAAAATTAACTAATAATAATTTAAAAAGACCAAATAATTCCTAAGCCACTAGAAACATTGCCTAAACCAATCACAACTCACCCCTTTGACCTCTCTTTCTCACTCTTCTTTCCTGTTCCATAGATCGCTGTCTTTCAATCACTACAAAGAACTAACACATTTCTATTCACTACTTCCACTCCCCTAGTCCTACACTACACTGCTTCTTTCACAACCACAACTTGCTTATTTTCACCTCAAAGTTCATACCTTTTTCCCTTTATCAATTCCCCTCTTCAGTCTTTTTGTTCTATTAAGCTTCCACAATCATACTTATGTAAAATATGTATCTTTTTTGCATTTGGGAACTGACCCAGTTACTCTAAAACCCTTTTGGTTCATGAGTTGGTGTCAGTCTTCTAAATTTTGATGCGGTTTTTTTCTTTTTAACCTTTTCTCTTTTCACTCTTTTAGATCTGATTAGTTTTATGAAAGTTCCAACTTTGCACACCATCTGTTTGAAAAATGGAATTTTTCCTTGGATTTTGGATAAAAAAGTCATTTTTTAGATTCCTAAGTTTTGTGGGTAGCTGAAATAAGCAGCAGATTCTTCCCATATGCCTTTTGATTATATGCTTCTTTGGCAGTAAGAAGTTTCACTTTTGTGCCTTATCTCTCTCTCTCTTTGAACTTCTCTTTGTAAGAGAGAGATGAAGAGTTAGATTATATTATATTGTTTTGATATGTTTGCTTGCTATATGCAATTTTTATTATCTAGAAAAATGAATAGCGAAATTGAAGTTCTTTCACCATCCTCATACATCCAAAATTCCAATTGGTTGTTTCAAGAAAACAAAGGTGCAAAATGGACACAAGAAGAGAACAAGCTCTTTGAGAATGCCTTAGCTTATTATGATAAGGATACTCCTGATAGATGGATAAGGGTTGCTGAGATGATTCCTGGAAAAACTGTTGGTGATGTGATTAAACAGTATAGGGAGCTTGAAGAAGATGTTTGTGTTATTGAAGCTGGTTTGATTCCTGTTCCTGGTTATACCACTAGTTCTTTCACATTGGATTGGGCTAACAATCAAGGATTTGATGAGTTCAAGCAATTTTGTAGTGTTGGTGGGAAAAGGGGTGCTTCGACTCGGCCGACTGAGCAGGAAAGGAAGAAAGGTGTGCCATGGACCGAAGAGGAGCATAGGTAATTTCATATCATACATAACCTTTTTGTTGATTTGATTAGTATGTATGTTGTGCATCAATTTAGATCAATGTTCAAATTTATGTAGTGAATCAGTGTTTTAGTCATTGAAATTGTAGGCTTTAGGTGATTTTGTTCTTGAAATTAATGAAATTTTGAAATGAATCTTGAAGTTGAAAATCGTCCACCACATTAGTTCTTTTGGTTTGATTAATTTAGTTTATGAAATTGTACCGGAAGTACTAGTATGATCGAAGATTTTTAATTTCAGAGGTTATTTTATAATTTCGTTGATTTCAAGGATCAAATTACCTATCTCTTGCGATTTCATTGTCTAAATTGGTGATTCACTCAATTTATCGACGATTCGAATAATCGAGGTAGCCAGAAGCATTGTAATTAAGATGTTTCGTTATAGGCTTTTGCTTTTCACCTTTTGAGAGTTAATTTTTATTGTTGGTTTGAGCTATTATAAATCAGTTTGTAGTTAATTTTTTTATGGTTATGCTTTGACAAATGCTTTTCTTGTTGGTTCCTTGCATTTGATATCTGACTCAAACCCTGTGTTTTTTGCTCTTTGGCTACTTTAATAAATAAAATATTTGCTTGTTGACCAAACCACAGGCAATTTCTTCTGGGTCTGAAGAAGTATGGTAAGGGAGATTGGAGAAACATCTCTAGGAATTTCGTGACGACAAGGACACCTACTCAAGTTGCAAGTCATGCTCAGAAGTACTTCATCAGACAAGTAACAGGAGGGAAGGATAAGCGGAGATCAAGTATCCATGATATCACAGTCGTCAATCTCCCAGAAACAAAATCTCCTTCATCGGACGGTAGCATGCCTTCTCCTCCAAATCTGCAGAAGAATCATAAATTGTCTAGCATGATTAAGCGGGAATATGACTGGAAATTCCCAGATGAGGAGACTATGCCATTTGTTTTCAATTCAACAACTAAAGGAAACATGTTTGTGGCACCGTTGTGCGGGATTGCATCACACGAATCGAAACCGCCGGGGCGTAATGTACTCCGAGGCATTCAACATGGATGCCAGTTTTCATTACCTTTTGATACTATCTTGCAAATGCAATCTATGCAGGCATCAATGAACTGTGCATATGATGCAGGGTTTTAGAGTTTTTAAGGTACTAAAATTCTAAAACTTTTTCAGTGATGATGGGTTGCTTCATAGATTAGTCCCTAGTAATTAGAATCTATGAAGAGAGATTAGTTCATGTTGTTTATGATGTGAAATTTCTGGCACTAGTTTGATAAACAGAAGTGAAGTTTGGACATGTGTGATATGATTTTGCTGATTACATGTTTGGAAATTTGATTGTACTTAAAAAATTTGAGTGAGCATCTTCCTACATGGACTTGAGTTATTTGCATAATGCTCTGAGCTAGTTGAGTTATCTCTCAACTTTTTATGAGATGTGATTTAAATAAATATGTAGTTCCAAGTTCACTCAAGGAATTATGTAAAGGCACCAATCATGTTGATGTACTATTTGTGTAATCTGTAGTAAAAATATATATTCAGGTTGCTAATTTTTATAAGTCAATATTAAGACCAAGGTTTTGAAAATGATCTACAATTGCGATTTGGGTCATAACTTAAAAGACTTTTGATGTTTTTATGACCACAAAGAGACCATGATTCAACCTGCATTTGACCTCGATTCTCTACAATATCAAGGATCGCGATGCAACCACGATTTAAAACTTTGTTTAGGAGTGTTTATACCTCAAGTATGATTAGATCACAAAGCTTATCAAATATGGTCAACAGTTAGGCATATACTGGATTTGGATCTCATGCAGTCACAACTGCACGTTGTTGTAATGTCGGCACATGGAGATATAGATTAAAATCAGACGGTTTAAAAATAAAGATCGGAATTTTTAATTTTAAAAAACAAAAAACTATTTTATTTCTGAACCGTCTAATCTTAATCAGACATCAGACGGTCTCCGATATGCTGAATGCGTGGTTGTGACCGCACGGATCTAAACTCAGCTTTTGATTCTCATGTAGTTACTAATAAGAATGAAATTTATCAGGAAGCATTTGCTTTGAAGCATAATATCTTGAGACCATTAGTTCTACAACTCGGTGGACATAAAGATGCTAGGGTGAAAGTCCACAATTGTGTAAGAATTCATTGTTTTATGAGTTGTCCTAATTAAGTCCACCAGTTACTTTTGATATTCTCTCTATATATATGTTGAGTTAGCCAACATGTGGTTATGTGGATCTGATGTGGAGAATATTAATAGTGAAAAAGAACTTCAATGGGTGGAATGATGAATGATCAAAGTGAAGAATCATTCACTAACGTTCTTTTTAAGGCAAGTGGAAGCAATTGATTTGGACACTAAGGCCATGTCACCATATGCTTGGTCCTCAATTGTTGAGTCACATAGCATTTCTTCAAAGTGACATAAAAGTACTTGGTTCCCTTGATTCAACTTTTTAAAGAGTTGATTTTTTATTTTTTATTTTGGAAAGACTTTTTAAAGAGTTGGTTTCTTAAATTAATAAAATTATTTTTAATTGGTTAAGATTATGGCATAGTTTATATTAAATCAAAAAAATAAATATCATATTGTTTATTCATTTTATAAATTCTCATGATTTGGAAGTAGAATCTCAATCTTGTGAAGTTATATTAAACTCTAATTAATTTGAGTGGAGTTGAAGTTATATAAGTGGGTAAAATTCTTGTGATACCTGATTCTTTTTTAATTGGATCTTCTCCTTTCTTCTTTATCAAGGTAAGTTAAGAGGAGAGAGAAGACGTGAAAAAATTTGAAAACTAACGAAGAGAGAGAAGAATTAATATAACTTATTTGAAAAAATTACTTTCGTCTCACAATAAAAAATTTATTTATGTATTTCATATAAATTAAGAAATATATAAATAAAATAGAGAAAATAATACATTTATTAAATTATCTTTATCAACTTTAGTATATTCAATATATTCGTTAATATAAAATAAAGAATAGTGAATTGAGAAGAGTGCATGTATAAATTAAAGGTACAATTAAAAATAAATTAAAAATTGAAAGAATTATTAAATTTGAACAAATATCAAATATATTTTTGTTTGTAAATAGTTCACTCGTGAGAGGAAAGAAGTATATAAAATGGATTAATTTAAAATAAACGAAGAACAAAGTAAGTAATAAATATCAAACATCCAAAAGAGTTATCACCAGATTCCCTATACCAAAGTGGATAAATAGTAAATGAGTCAATTATTATTGATGTCAATATAGGCCGAAAATGAATCCTCTCCAGTAAATGGAGAGTCCAATTAAATCTTAGTCCTACAAAATTAAAAAGTGCATAATTTGAAATATTTTAAAAAATAATTAAGGGTGTAGATTGTCCAATGAGGGGTTTCCACGGGAGGGAATCCTTTCCCATATAGGTCATATATAAGAGTTAAGGGCCAATCTGATTTTGATATGGAATCATGACCATCGATGAAATTGAAGGTCATCGATTGAGCATCTCATGCTGCTGAACTTTCTCCACTTTCACTTTGTTCTTTCCTTAAGAATCTAAGCATTTTCTTCCCATTGGCTTTCTTATATTTTAAATGTCATCATATTAGCATTAATGAATTGGATCTCACTAGAATTCCACACTTAAACGTGTTTAGGTGGCACAATGTCGGCTCTGAATATGTTTAGGGTGTGTGACTCTATAGAATTTTAAATATTCAAAGGCACAAAAAAATTATTTTTATAGTATAAAAATATCATATAGTATAAAAAATGTAGTGTGAAAAATTATATAATAAAAAGATATCAAAGTTTAAGTAATTCAATGATTTTTCTTCTAAAATTCTAGGCACAATATTCTAATATGTACTAAAAATGATGGAACTTTTTTTATGCTAGTCCTGTAACTAAAACTCTATAAAACTAAAAGTTTTTGTCTTTTTCAATCTCTTAGTTTTGTTACTCTTTGATCTCTTAAGTTTGTGTAGAAGAACAAAAAAATAAGATTACTTTTCATAAGAATCTCCTTTACCAACAATTGTTTGTCTTTACTCTCATCCCAAAAAGAAATTTCTCTTCTTAGAGATGGTTGCTAAATGGGATTTTGTCATACCAAAATATGTTGATCACGTCAAATATAATAAAATTCATTATTATTATCTTAATCATAAGATTCAAGATGAATTGATTAGTAAAAAACAATATAAATTTTATAAAAATTACATATATTGACTAGAGTTGCCGGTAATATTTGGAAAATATTTTCGAGTATGACCAGTTAACTGACATAGTCCGCATTTTCTTGACATTTTTTCTCTAACGTCCATTTCAGTTCTAATACGAGTACTATTTGGACGACCTTTTTTAATTCTCTGCATTTCAGAATTGTGATACACTGTTTCACCTTCATACAGGGGAGAAGAGTTTCCACCTATACCCATTGGCCCCCATATGAAGGTGAAACAGTGTATCACAATCTCAAAATGCAAATAATTAAAAAAGGTCATCTAAATAGTACTCGTATTAGAATTGAAATGGACGTTAGAGAAAAAGTATCAAGAAAATGCGGACTATGTCAAACTCAAAGCTCAAAAGGGTCACAAAATTTTCACACCTAGAAACATCAAATGTCTCCCTAAACTATCTCTAAATTTACAACATTTGATAGATTTAATAGAACTACCACTTCCCCATATAGACAATCCCACTAGTAATGCAGAAACTACAGTGGACTTTCCACAACACATTATGTAAGAAATTAAATGAAAGTACTCTAATATTACATATTAGAATATATTGTACATCATGATAAACATATATCATTTTCACATATTATGTCATGAACAATTAACTTAGGATCTAGTTGCATGAATTTAGGACATCATATACAATGTTAAGAAGAAGTGAGAGAATACTTATCTCTTTAAGTCTATCCTCTTGAGGTTGGTGTGATGTTCTTGAATGATCTTGGATGACAATTATGTAGGACATGATCTTCTTCCCTTTCTTTTTCAAGGTAAACATATAATATCCTGCACATGTCCCAAGACATATTTACAGAGAAAGTGAAGAGGGGACCTGCCATTTCAAGTAAGATTACAATGGTTTTACCAATTCTTTCATGAATAGTCATAAGGTATCAAACCATACCCTTTCACGAAGAGTTGAAATGGCTCCATCCATAATGAATTAATTCAACTATATGTTACACTAATCAAGCATACTCACCATGTGATGTCCATTATCTATTGATCACAAGATCGATATTCCATAACTCATCAAGATATTATTCAACCAAGTTTTTATAAATCGACGGAAGACCAACAGCTAGAAATAAAATTTCTTACATGTTCCATATCTCAATAATGCTTTTGATTGTTTTCAACAACCTTTGACTAATTTTTTAGAAAAATCCAATCTTGATTGTATCATATATGATTTTGCACCTTATTGGTTACCACCAATATTATCTAAGTTCGACATGTTAAGCATATATGACCTCTTGTTCTTTTTATAAGAAATAGATGCATTATGATTTAGTCAACAAAAGTTGATGTATTTGGTCAATATTATTGCCACATTTCCTACAATTCAGTGAATAAAACAACAAAAAAGA
The DNA here is from genome assembly GCA_037974755.1 of Cicer yamashitae. Taxonomy (NCBI): domain Eukaryota; kingdom Viridiplantae; phylum Streptophyta; class Magnoliopsida; order Fabales; family Fabaceae; genus Cicer; species Cicer yamashitae. The sequence continues at coordinate 8,689,302 of JBBPBQ010020321.1, read as the reverse complement.
TGAAAATGGGTGTAAAATCCTCAAGTTGTTAAAGAAACAAGAAAAAAGTTCAGGGGTTTATGTAGCATTTGGAAGCGAGGCTACATTAAGTGATGAAGAATTTACCGAATTAGCTAGAGGATTAGAGTAATCAAGTTTCCCTTTCTTTGGATTGTGAAGAACTATGTTAAAAATGAAAGCTTTTTAGTTGAGAATGAGTCAAATAAGACTGGACAAATTTGGAGTAATTGGGCACCACAATTTAGAATCTTAGCACATGAGTCAATTGGTGGATTTTTAACTCAATGCAGTTGTTGGGGTGTGCAGGGAGCAACAACGGACCAAATGATTCAAGACTACAAGAGACTTTGACACCATATCTCCACCCAAAATATTAAGGCAATGGGTTTGTAAATAATCTATCTTATATATTCAACATTTAGCTCATTCATAATCGATGTAGGATTTCACCAGTCACACTTTAACCGAATATGTGGTTGGAGTTTAGTGATTGAGAGTCTTAAAGTTGGATGTCCACTCATTAAGTCATTATGTTACCTTTTCAAAATGAACAAGGTTTAGCTGCTAGGAATTTGACTCCTCTAAAGTGGGAAGTTGATAAAATAAGTGAATCAATGATTGATATTATAATCACCCATAATTGATCATGCATGTGCACATAGTATCATCAAAACCGTTTGTACTTACTTCAACAAAGGAAGCGAGGGCCTCCTCAATAGAAGAACTTTTTTTGTCTTGATCCCAATTCAAGACTAAACAAGTCCACAGTTATATTGACATTATTCACGTTAGAGAAGACAAATCCTAATTGGAAAGAAAAAATGGTAGGTGTGAAGGTACAAAGAAATGATCATGCTGAAAAATTCACTAGGGATTCAGTTGCTAAGGCATTGAGATTAGTGATGATAAAGGAGGGAGGAAAGAGTTATAGAAGTAAAGCAGAAGAAATGAGTAAGATATTTGGTGACAAGGAGCTACCACAAAATATGTTGATGGTTTTGTTGATTGTTTGGAATTTCATATCTCTGCTTCTAAGCATTAGCATTTAAGTTATATATTTTTAAAAAATTAATATTTAATAATCTATTATCTATTATCTATTATCTATTATCTATTATTTATTATCTATTATAATAATTAAAACAGAACCCCAAAATTCTTCATTTATGCCACATCCTCCAATATTTACCAACTAACCAAAATTCTGATGTGGCACATTCCAAATTCATCTTCTATTCCATTATGTTTTGTTTCTTCAATATATAATGCAAACCTTTTTAACTTGCCCAAATACAATTATTTCATATATTATATGATTTCAGCTTTAATTTATCACTCAATAACTCATCAATATACTTAAAAAGCTCTAATTACTCATCAAAACTTTCATTTCAATAACTCATACAAAAAAATACAAACCATCAAATATCTTCAAATCATCACAATGAAGAATTTTGGGGTTCTATTTAATTATTATAATAGATGTTCAAGTTCATATATCAATATTATTGCATAGGGAATAAGTTTTTTTTCCCTATGTTAAATGTCTCCCATAACATTTTTTCTTTTTATAATTGAAAAAACACAAATCATAATTGAAACAAAAAAAAAAATGAATAATATTAAATATTTGGAAATAAATAACTTATAACTATTTCATTATTCACTCAAAACTTTCTATGTCTTAAACATTCACAAACTTTTCTTGCCTATAATTTTTTTCAACCACTCTTGAAGTTTCTTGACCGTGTCAAATAATTATTTGAAAATTTCAAGGCACACACAAATGAATTGTTTCAATATTTTGGATTTAACAAACTATCACTCATGATGCTATTATAATAATTAAAACAGAACCCCAAAATTCTTCATTTATGCCACATCCTTCAATATTTGTCAACTCACCAAAATTCTGACGTGACACGTTCCAAATTCATCTTCTATTTCATTATGTTTTGTTTCTTCAATATATAATTTTTTTCAACCACTCTTGAAGTTTCTTGACCGTGTCAAATAATTATTTGAAATTTTCAAGACACACACGAATGAATTGTTTCAATATTTTGGATTTAACAAACTATCACTCATGAATGAGTGTTATAATATATCACAAATCACATAATTTTATTTAGGTCATGCTTAGATCGATAGTGAGATTGACAGAATTACGATGAACATATAAAATTGAAAACGTGAAAAAGTACATAAATTTATAAATCTAATGTTTCAAAACTAATATAAATTATATAAAATGAAGAAAAATTATAGCTAAATGTATAACTTTAACAATAAAGAAATACATAACTATTTAACAAATATATTATTAGAATAACCACTTCAATGAAATCAAAAAGCTTGAATAAACCAATTCCACATTTAAATATATTTTGCATGAGTTGTATTAGTCAACAATGTTTTACTTTTTCTTTTACTAAAAGCAAACCTAGCTTATATATAATTATTCAAAACTATATTTACCTTTAAGTACATAAACACTCGAGTATATTCTACTGTAAAACAAAATTAACATTACTTTTAAATTACATATTATTGTTATTTTATATTCAGTAATATATTAAATTCTACCGCGCAACACGCGGGTTAGTATCTAGTTTAGATATTACTTTTTAGGAATTCAACATATATTATTGTGTCTGTGTAAAAAAGAATCATGGATCGAAATGATTTTTTAAAAAAAAACTACTCAAAACTGCTCTCCAATTAAAACAATTTTTTTTTTTCTTTCAGATTCTCGTTTTTAAAAAATCTGTAGCAATTAGTTGAAAATTCAAAATAAAATATCAAAAGTACAAAATGGATAGAATAGGGATGCGAAGGTTTTTAAATTTTAATCTTTATCCACTTTACAATGGCACAAGATTAGGTGCAACACATCACACCATATTGTAAGCTACATTATATTCAGAAAAATGAATGCATTACACTCAATCAACTAACTACATATTCATCCCAAAGAATACAAGTCTTGTATGAATCCAAACCAAGCAAGGAACAATCTTAAGCTTGGAAGGTTTCTTTTGCATTATCTATAGTTAACTTGTGGTGATGGGAAAACACGTTTGGCCATCCATTGTAAAGGTCTCAATAGTATAGCTCTTTTCTTGCGCCAGAACCAAATGGCAGCATTGTATTGTTCGTTGCGAACCTTTCGCGTGGCTGCCTTCCAATCATATTTCTCCATCTCACCACGCGCGGCTTTTCCCATGGTTTCTCTCAACTCTTTGTTGAGCAAAAGTGGTTTCAATTTACTCAAGCAGTCTTCAAGATCGCCTGGATTGTAGAGATAGCCGGTTATACCTTCTTGATCCGCAGGGATTATATCTGGAATGCCTCCGGCGCGTGCTCCCACCACAGGGATACCCGAAGACATGGCCTCCAAAACAACTAGTCCGAGTGTCTCTGACTCCGAAGGCATGACAAATACGTCTCCGCTAGCATATGCTTGAGAGAGATCTTCCCCTCCTAACATTCCGGTGAAGACTGTGGGCATGCCTTCAAACATTTTCTCCAGCTCAACCCTAGTAGTTAAAGAATTAAGACTACTAAAAATTGCCAATGTATATTTATCACCGCTTTATCTAGAGAATGAGGAAAATGATATATAAATAAAAAATATTGAGAGGTGGACTGAAATCGCCATAGGCAACGGCGCAATCTCTCCCAAATACTCAAAAGAAAGAGAATAAGGGTGTGTTTGAATAAACAACTTAATTAAGCGTTTATATGATAAACACATCATATAAGTTCTTATGTATAAGCTAATTCAATAATCAAAGAGAAAATTTAGTCAAATTGTTTTCATATAAATTGTTTCCATATGTTTTCCTGGAGAGTTTATTGAAATTAGTTTAAAACAACTTGTGAACATGTCATAAGCTGTTTCGATGAGTTCAGCCAAACACTCCGTCAAGTGTTATGCCAATAGATAAGTCCAAATAATAGTTTATATGCCAATCCAAATGCACCTTAAATATGAAACAAAAAAATCCTTTTCATGATGACAGTTAGCCATTACATGATTTGAAATGGAAGAGGTAATAATAAAAAAGTGTTCATTCAATGAAATCAATTAGTTAAAAGTAGAGACGTGTCATAATAAGTCACCTGTATGGTCCATCTCCGATGAAAGCAATTCGAGCTTCAGGAAGCTTATCCATGAGCCTGTCAAACCATGTAGTTCTAGTTTATATTCTAGATTTTTAATTACAACCTCAAGTTAAGCAAATTGCAAGATAAAGTTCACTACCTTTTGAGAAAATCTAAACTCTTTTCAACTCCTAGCCTTCCGACATGAACTATCAAGGGTTTCTCAGGTTCACCGTTGCTGTAAGAATAAGATGAAAACCAATCATTACCAAAACTTTTAAAAAACAAAAAATTACCAAAGTTTCAAACCTTAGTCTTAATCGCATTTCATGAGAACGATATCGAGGATGAAAACTTTCAGAATCAACGCCCTTGTTCCAGAGACGAATCTTGTTAGCTGGATATAAACAAGAGAAACAAAACAAGTCAGTCTCTAGATTTTGTTGCATTGACAAACACGCGCTTAGAATTGTGTATATTTAGATTCTGTTATCAACTAAGCAGCGATAAAAAGACTAGATAAGGGGATTTTAAGTCCACCTGCTGTTACTCGAGCTGCTTGAAGATCCCTCCCAATAGCAACAGATGGCACTAGAGTCAGGTCAGCAGCTCTGTGAAGAAATTCTACATGAAACATCAAAATTTATGGTATGCTCACAAAATTGAGTCCAAATCACAAACAGTGAGAAAGAAAGTATACATACTTATGACCAACCACATTGGTTTGACCAGCCAACTAAAAGTATATCTTGGAATGTACCTGGAGACGCAATAAGATTAAACATAAGCAATACATGATTTAATATAGAGCGTCCCTGAAGGTGTAGTAATCCATTGATATGGGTTGGGACGCTGAAGGAGTATTGAGAAGGTCTAGAGTTTGATTCCTGCAGCTAACAAATTTCACATCCCCCTGACAAACTAAACACTAACGTTTTGCCTATAGACCAGATCTGATATCATGATGTCGTAATAGAAAAATCATTAACAGACGAGCCACGCAATCTAAAATGGTAAATATATTCAGAAAATATGAAACTTACACTGGAACATGGGTATGATAGGACATGACAATTGGAACACACAAAAGTTTTGCAATGATAAGAGCACCAAAAACCTGAAAATAAGGTAGTATCATACATGAAATGTAACAAATAAGTCTTCACACCTACATTATCCCTATTAACACCAAAATTTAATAAATGAGGAGCTATAAGAATTGAAGACCAACCATTATGCCTGGTGATGATGCATGTATTATGTCGGGCTTGAACCGAGCTACCTCCGAAATTATTCTTGGACTCAGTGCTAATGAGAGAGGTACGTTCTGATACAAAGGGCAAGGAAAGCTGAATTTCCCATTTGTTTTTGGTACAAATGCAAAGTATTAGTGTAAAATTTGGTAGTGATAGTCGTTGGTAAAATACATAAATAGGAAAACCGAATCTTGTCATTACGGTAATTAAGATACTTATGAATTGTATAATTATCATGTAACTCTATATAATTGAGTTGCCATTGTGTAACTCAAACACACTGCCTTCATCATTGGTCTTCATAGTAGTAATCATACTTTTAAAGAGCATGTCAAACTACTCACATTCTAAATTGAAATTAGAACATTAAAAATCATAAAATGAGTATAATAGGAATGCTATAAATGCTTACTAGTGAAATTTAATAATAAATGCACAACATATGATAGCAGAAGATGTAGTCAGGGAATGACAGTTGACAAATATATGCAACGAATACAATGAAAAACAAGAGTTAAGCTCATCATGACAAGAAAAACACAGTTTATTATGATTCAAAAACAATAAATTTAGAATTACAAGTAGAGCAAAAAGATGATTAAGAGATATGAGCTAAGCAACTAAACAGATCAATGTTAACAACCTCCAAGATCCTATTAATTTGGCTCCATAAAATTCTTGGGGCACTCCTTTATGGGTTGTCACAACCATCACCTATAACAAACAAATAAACACATGTAGTTAGTATGCAATGTTAAAGAAAAAAATGACAAATATTGAATCAAAATTATTCACAACACAGAAGCTATGTTTTCCAGATTTTCTTGAGTTATTGGGGATATTGTACAAAAAGTCAAAAAACACCAAAAATTCAAGGAAAATAAACATGTGCATACCTTGACACATAACAAGTACAAAAGTTACCTCATCTCCCATTTCACGAAGGCATTTGATAAAATTCTGAAACCGGTTTTTGTATCCGGAGACATATCTGCAAAATAGACATCGCCAAGAACAAATATTCTGTTAAATATGAAGATACATACATTTTTTTGTTTGATGTGATTTTATTGCAATGAGGACAGAAACTAGAAAACCTAGTAGTGTAATTGCTCTGTGACGTTTCCTAAGCTATAATAGAAAATATTCAAATGTCTGAGCACAGCACAATGCAATAGCTAAGATGCAACTTTTCTGATAGCGCCTGCGTGAATGCACAAATAGACTGGATATCCACAACAAATGAACACAAATTCAGCTCAATCTATCTGATGCAGATATCTTGATTACTACAGTGTAATTACCAGAATTTCAATCCTACTTCATTACAAATTACTTTGCATAGGTGTATGCAAAGGCAGAGAGAATCAACGAAGCACATACACTTCAAAATATTAGTTATATATACCCATAATGTACCCATGTGAGATGTTTCAAATACTCCTAGTCCTAGGATCATAGCTGTACTTTACACTTCAATACATTTATTTATTGAAATTCTATATCAATTTAGATTGGAATACAACAATAATCAGATAAGTTATAGTATTTAAGTTAAAATACAATTTAGTTTATAGAAGTGATAACTTATGTTGTTTTCCTCCCTGAATTGTTCATCTGTACAAATTAGTCCTTGAATGTACTGTCAACTAACTTCACAAATACATCTTTTTGTTATACAAATCCACCGTTCTGGCAAGTTGGCAACACATACACTTAATGCTACTACTGTGTCGTTAACATGCGACATCTGCTATTTCATTACACAGTATTAACTGGAGTTAACAAAAGGATGAATTTGTGAATCTAGAAAGATGGACTTGTGTGAAGAATTTTACACATTCTTGGAAGTTAATTTTTGTGCATACTAAAAGTTTCAAGACCAAAGCAGACACATTTTGCCACCTTCAAAGGCCAAAATGTAAATCAACTTCATAATGTCTACAATACAACTATTTGTGCTCACTTTCCAAACATCATTTCTGCTTTTGATTCTATATCCATGTGTATCATTGTAGCATCTTGTCCTGTAATTTTTAAAATTGTAATATCTCTATGTGCATACCATACCATGAACCAGCACTGTTTACAGTTCGGTTATTTGGGCGGTTCAACTGCGGTTCGTCCAGGTTCAAGAGGTTTAAAAGAGTTGAACCATGACTCGGAGGTCTAGCAGGTTAGATGACTGTTTTGGTTTTTAAAACATTGAATCCATCAAATGGTTCCAATTCAACACTCAAACCAAACCAACAAAACAGTTCAATTGCTGCATAAACTAAAATTAGGAGGAAAAAAAAACAGCAATTGAATCATGCCTACTTGGTTTGGTTATAGTATGTTGACTTTGTGGCGTTTATACATATATAAAATGAAGAGCAAATAAGAAACAATTGCAATGAGGGTTTCAATTTCAACATCAAACAAACAACCCTGATTCAATAAATTATTACATAAAACAGTGCAAAATGAAGAACAAATCCAAAATAAAAACAACAACACAAAAGGGTCACTCACGCAAATGGAGAAGGTTCAACAAAAAGAACAATTCGACGTGGCCTTGAATTCCTCTCATTTTCAGAATCAACCAAAGAAGAAGATGAAGAAGTACCCTCTTCCTTATCCTCTTCTATATGAGAATCAACCTCTGTTATAGCCATGTTTTTAGCTTCAAGCATAAAACTTTTTCTACCCTTCAAAGCTTTTGACCCTTGATAAAAACATAACCGTGCTTTTGTACAAGAAAGAGTAATGGGTTTTGCTCGGAATGGTGAAAAACGTTGAAATTTAAGAGGGATAATAGAAGAAGGGTATGAAGAACATGATGCAGCAGAAGTGTTTATATTCATATTCATATTCATAGAGTGATGTTAAAGGAAGGAACAAGTTTTACAATTTGGATAGAATCAATTCGATTAGAGAAAGAGAGAGAATCAAACGAAGTTGGAATGAATGGAAGGTGTGTGAGTTTGTTGTATTATTGTTACAAACAAACAACACAATAGTTCTTTTAGGGGCGAATTCTTTTGGAATATACCTTTTCATGTTCTTAATTTTTTAAAGGGTTAAAGATGAATGGATTTTATTTGAAGAATTTTGTTTTCAAGTGTCGACTCTCATCGTGTTGGGTTAAGTGTGTGTATAGATAGATGAAAATTACATTTAAAACAAAAAACATGTTAATTATACATACATTTGAATAGTTTTTAATTTTATAAATATTAAATTTATAAATACTAAAGTAAAGTTATTAGCACAGTAACTCATTATTTTGATTAAAGTAGGTTAGTATTTTGTAGTGGAAATTTATTATACCATTTTCAAATGCCTCAATCATTCTAAAGTCACTATTCTTAAAGTTTATTTTTCTTGGAAGACAAATGTTTTGACCATAATTGAAATTCAATATTAAAATCATATTTTTTTAATAATTGATTATGAGAGATTGTTAGATTAATTATTTAATTAATCAATTATGGATCGATAATAATCAATTATTAGAAATTATTATTAATTAAATTATGGTTAATTAGTATTAAGCATTGAATTATGTTTTGGACTTTTATTGTTGAATGTACCATGATGGATTGAACTATTCTGTCAAGTCTAATGAGACGTCGATGCCCTCAACTGTTTAACTATTTAATCGTTATCCAATCAGACAGTTAACCAAACTCTAAAATACTGATCCTAAAACCTCGACGACCATAAAGATAGTTCACCGCTCATCGTTTTCTCTTAGTAAACAATCCTAAAGGTACGCTGTTTTTGAATATTCTTATTATTTTAGATATACTATAACTTGTATCTAATATAGTTAAAATCTAACATGTAAATGTTTTGAAGGTTCTCACAAGTTCTCTCATGTGATAAAAAATAGTTTTGGGTAAGTTAACTGGATTGCCCATATGATATTGATACAACATAAATTTTTTTGGCACTTGTATAGTACGTGAAACTAGCCTTTGGTACAATCCACCCAATCATAATTTTGAACCATTCTGTGTAACACTTCATTTTCGTAGAACTTTCTTGTAATTATGTTTGCATTGATTATGGCGATTATATTGTGCTTGTGTTATATGATGTGTTGGGTTAAGACACTAAGCATGAGATATTTTAATCGAATTAGGAAGCCATTATGCAAAGAAATTGTTGTTAGAGTGTTTTCCAAGTCTCGTTTCTGTCTAATTGGTTTCTATTGGACTGTCGAAAATTAATTCCCTGTTCTATTTTAATATGCCAATGCAAGTTTTTGCCTTAGACATATTCAACTGCAGCAGGTATATTTGCATTTTTACAGGTTGTAACGCAACGACTAGCTGGTATGTTCACTGCCATTATATGGAGTATATGGAAATGCGCAATAACAAGTTGTGGAATAAAAAAAACGAGCATAGCGACACAATTTTTTGCCCGCGTTGCAATACTGCTGTCTGATTGGGAGCTTGCGCTGCTGTCAACAAGAACAGGTCGTGGAAGGCACCCTCTTTGGGTCACTTTAATTGCAAAGTTGATGCTTCTTGCTATCACCGTTTGAACCGCGTCGGGATTGGTATATGTATTCGAGATGAGATGAGTACATTTGTGTTTGTGAAAACAGGTTGGTTCTCTCCTATTGTATCGGTTGATGTTGGGGAAGCTATGGGTTTGCTCATCATGAGCCTTGGATTGGGTACATACTTTCCAGTTGAGTTCCAATTGACTTCGAACTCAACTATAATAAGATTGTATACTTTTTTTATGTATTATAAAAACTATCATGTTAAATTTATTTAGAGACCAACTGACGAGAAATCTCATCACGAGAACTTTGTGAGAGCGGCTATATCTCTAACTAATTTTCATGTCTTTATAGATGTTCTTATTTATATATATCCAACATATTATTATTAATGAAATGCTTTAAATACCGTTTAATAAAAATAAATAAATCTATGCGTAGATAATATAATTTTCTTACAAAGTTACAAGTTGCACTATTAAATACTACGTATTTAAATATATATTATGTGTGACACTGAAATTTGATTACTATATTAACGAATACATTTTGACTTTATGATTTTGAAAAGGACAATATTTTTAAATAATGTTTCTTTTTTGAAAGAATGTTATTTCTATTTGTATGGAACTTAACAGATTGAAGTATTGAGGTATATAATGAGCTAACATTGTTCAACTGACTTTGTCAATAAAAGTACTAATTCATTTTTTGTGGAATGATAAATTAAACTCCAAGACAGTATTTGAGGGTATTGCACGGATTTATATTCTTTCACTCCAAGCTTCTCTCAATTTCTTTTTGATATTCTCTATTTATCTTTATTTTATTTTATTTACAATTTTATTAGTTATGATTGAAAATTTATATCATATAAATTATGTATGTAAAATTTTACACAAATCTAAAATCATTTGATATATAAAGTTTATATGATTTGCTCAAATGATTTTATATTTATGCTAAATTTTATATATATGATCTATATAATATAAATTTTTAATTTAATAATTTTTTTTAAAAAAGAAAATAAAATTAAAAAAGATAGAGATAACTGATATAGATTGAAAGAGAGTTAGATTGAGATGTTTCAAATTCTGCAAGATGGTGGATATCTTGGTAGATTTTTATGTGTTTATGTATTAGTAATGGTAGTGGTGGGTCATTATCCAAATAAGAAATGTTAATGATGATGCACCGATGCTGATAGTAATATCATGTCCGATTCAAAGGTTAGACAATCCAAATTAAAGTTTTAGACTTTAAAATTTTGAAAAAATATTGGTGTATTCTCCATTATCTTAGTGCAAAAATAAAAAGTATTAACTTAAGAATGATGCAAATAATATTTTATAAATTAAAAAATAATTTTGTTTTGAAAATTAAAAAAAAAAAAGACATTTATTTTAAGATATATATTATTCTTACTAATATAGACCTCTTAAAAAATAGTTCGAGGATTTTAATAATAAAAATAAAAATAAAAATAATATTTTATTAAAATTAATGAAGTATAATATTAGACTAAAACTACATATTAAAAATATCAGATACAAAATATTATTTTTTATGTCATTTATATTTTATATAATTTTTTTTAATATGTATGAAATGTTTTTAAAAAAATAAAATAAAATCAACCGTCTCATATTACATAGCTAAAAAAACTATTAAACATTCTTCCTCTGACATTAAAACATTGGGACTAGGTGTGAATTGTAATGTCAATGTGTATCCAAATCTTTCTTCTCTAACATAAACAGAGAATTAGAGATTAGAATTCAAGGAGAAAAAAAGGGTGTTAATTAAGTTAATACTCCAATAATCCTAGTTCATTGGTCTTGACTAGGGCTGTGCAAAAAATTAGGTTATGATGTTCAAATTTATAATCGGATCTAAATCTATTTTAAATATCCGGTTAAAATAATATGGTTATAATCCAACTCATTTATTAACCGGTTGAATATTCGCTCATGTTTTATTTTTGGATTTGGATTTTATCCGGTTATTATCCACTCATATTTTATTTGTTAGATTTGAACCCTAAATCCTTTCTTGGAATTTTAATTCCTTTCTCTAAATTGTAATTTACATATAATTTGAATTGAATTAGTAAAATGCTCTTTTTCACTCATTAACACAACAAAAACAATTTGTTGATTCTTCTCTGATTTCGACGACAACAATGAGGTAGTCATTCTTGAACTCCAACTTCATTCTTCCATTTATCTATTCCTTTTCTACATTTCAATCACTTCCTAAATTAACAGTACTTTATTTTTTTTCTCTCTATTTCTACATGTATTAAGCTATACCATTCCTCCCGTAGCACGAGTTTTTAGTAGAAATTTCACCATTTTCATGATCTTAACAAACTCTTATCTTTTCACAACAAAAATCATATTTCCTAAAAAACAAATTTGCCTTTTTTTTATAAAATAAAGTTCATACCTTCAGTTTTAAAATAATGCATAAAAACACAACTCATTGTTAATTACTTCATTTTGTACAAATTAGTCTTTTTGTTCATCTTAGACTTTTTCTTTCTGTTTTCCTTTTCACATCTTATATAAGTTTAACCGTTTTTTTCCTTTCATATTTGTATAAATGTTATATATTATATTTTGTCAATATTTCACCCTGTTGTAAATCATTTATTGATTTCTTATCTTTTTTTGTCTTCCATTTTATTTGAAGATGAATGTCAAATTTGGAGAGTGCTACTAGTTGTGGTGTAATACGGTGTCTAAATTGTAATTTACATACATTCATTATTGATTGAATTATATAGTGAGGATTTGTTTAAGGTAATGAAAAGAAAAATATGTTTAAGCTTGTTTGTAGTTTTGTCATCATAGTTTCATAACGCATCAAATTCTTGTAATTAACAAGTTATATCCAGTTTTCCGTATATAATGTCAAGTTTTTTAAATTAATTAAAAGTAGCAAATCAATTAAAAAAATAACCGGATTTTAACTGATTTTTTTTTTTAAAAAAATCGATTTTAAAATTGAATTTGTCAAAACCGGTTGCATAATCAAAAACCGATTATTTAACCATAATCGATTTTAAACCAAAAATTGGATTTAATTATAAATCTTAATCCATATAAAAGTTTTGAAATGGATATAGTTTGATTTTTTTTTAAAAACCAACCATGTAGAACCCTAGTCTTGACTCTAGTATATATCATTCATAGCACAACCTTCATTGTCTTCTTCCTTCACATGTGATTGGACTTATGATGTTTTCCTAAGTTTTAGAGGACTTGATACACGAAACAACTTCACACTTTCATTGATGAAGAAGAAATCAGAGAAGGAGATGAAATCACACCTACTCTTCTCCAAGCCATTAAATACTCTAGGATTTTCATTGCTATTTTCTCAGATAATTATGCATCTTCAACGTTTTATCTGAATGAACTTGTCATGATTCTTGAGTGTTCCAAGTCACAAGGACGGTTGTTTTTGCCGGTTTTCTATGATGTTGATCCATTTCAAATTCGATACATGACTGGAACTTATGCTGAGAGGCGAGGTTCAAAGATGACAAGGATAAGGTGCAGAAATGGAGGGATTCTTTACTTCAAGCTGCTAATGTGTTTGGATGGCATTTCAAACCAGGGTATTTACTTCCTACCATACCTTTATAACTTTCTTTATCTTGAGTATGTTTGGATTGATTTTTTTTTACTAAAAAAAATGCTATTTATTTATTTAAATTGAGAGAATATATGGATCGAACACAAATTTAAAATTATTAAAATATAAATTTATTTATAAATTCATAACACTTAAATTAATAGCATAAAATAACAAAATGTTTATAAATTTGACAATATTAAACTGTCGGAATACTCATGCCCTCTTGACTTGTAACAATGACAGCGTCGAAGTCATTAATTGAATAAACATTAGATCAAAGTTAATTTGTCAATTTGAATCAAACGAATTCTGCAATAAAGTAGAACTAAAACAATGTCGCATCAAGACAACGAATAGAACAACATTGTACCTAGGAAAGAAAAACCAAATATAAGTGGAAACCACTTATTTAAATAAAAAAAAATAAATAAACGATTTAGAGAAGTAATTTCAAACCAAATATTGAACTTAAACTACTCATCTCATATGGATGAAGAAGAAGAAAAAAAAAAGAGGGGAAAAAAATGATGGAAAGATGGTTTGAAAGTGTTTATAGAAACAATTTATGACATTCCGGTAAGTTGTTTTCAATGTGTATTTCCATAAAATCTTTAAAATAATTTATAAAAACAGTTTATAGATTTATATAAAAAAACAAATTGACTTTATTTTAATTTTTGTTATAGAAATAACGTATATATAAATATTAATATTATAAAGGTTTAATTAAGTTTTTTATTCATATATGATCCTATTCTATTCATTTAAAAATGATTAAATAAGTTTTTAATCTTTATAAAGTTATAAAATTTTATTTTTAGTTATGATAAAAAAACACACATTTTTTAGTCCCTATAAAATTATTATACAAGCGCACTTTTAATCTGGAATATCTAAACAATATTTTTGAATGATTTTTTAGTAGGAACATGTTTACAACAAGATATATATTTTCTCCACAAAAAGTGAGTTCAAAATATGATTTTCTAGGACCATATTTTAGTTATTTTTATCTTGAATTTAAAACATTTAAAAAACTCATATTTAATTCATCCTAAATTAAAAAATTCTAAATTTTTTTATAATGTTATAAACATGATTGAAAAAAAAAATATATATATGTTGACATTTTAATAAGGACTAAAAATCCTTGCATGATAATTTAATATAGATTAAAAAATTTGATTCGAAATATAACACATTTCTTTTCAACTATTTTTTTCTTCATATATGTCTGATTTCTCACAATATTTTTGTTTATTAATAAAAGAAAGTAATCTTGCATGATATAATAAACTAATAAATATAGGAAAATGTTTATTGTTACGATGAAAAACATTAACTAAAGAAAAATAGTTATAAGTGTCATTGTTGTAGATAGAACTGTTAATTTCATAAGTCTATTAATTATTGGCCCCAGCGCAGATGTTGGAGAGGTAAAAAATTTCATAGTTTAAAAGGCTCCCGAAAAAGGAAAGCTCCCAAAACCAAAAAACCCTAAAATTCTGTGGCTTAGGTGGGCCTATGGGCCCACTTTTTCAAAAAATTATTTGAAAAAAAAATCTATTTTTTTTTCTGAAAAATAAACTTTTTTCTCAAAAAATTTCGATTTTTTTAAAGATTTACAATTTTTTTTGTTTTTTTCTCGAAATTTTTTGATTAGAGAAAAAAAATAGATTTTTTCAAGAAAAATAATTTTTTGATTTTGCTCAAAAAAAATTTCGAGAAAAAAATGATTTAAAAATTTTTTCCGAAATAAAAATATTTTAGATTTTCTTGAGAAATTTTTCCGATATTTTTTTTTAGAAAAATAAATATAAAAATTTTTTTAAAAAAAAATATCTCAATTAACAAAACATTGGGCCTATGAGCCCCCTCCCTTAAGTCCACTAAAATATTGGTCGGGGGCCTTAAAAACTTTATTTCAATAGGGGACCTAATATTAAGGGCTTAGTATGAGATTTTTGAGAGGGTGATTGGGACTTGGGGCTTTTTTGACAGCTCTAGTTGTAGGGTTAGCTTTGCCAACTTAACATTTTAGCATTCATGAAAAAGTCTATCGTAATATATAGTATTGTTGAGTTCAATCTTGACTATAAAACATATAAGTCTAGAAGAAGGAAATACAATGAAGAAGTAATAACTTTTATGAGTTGAAGTGAATAAACTAAACACATTGAATGACTATTTCAATTTACATGTATTTTTGTAATGTGCAGGTTTGAATCAGAGTACAAGTTTATCAGAAAGATAGTAAAAGAGGTCTAAATAAAGATGAATCGGATTCCTTTGCATGTTGCAAAGAACCCAATTGGGTTGAAGTCTCTATGGTGTTTTATAGAACCTGGAAAACATTTGGATAGCGTGGTGTTGAATTTCAAGTTGAATGTACTCATCAATGGCATTACACAACTCACTTCTTCATGTGATTACATATTTTATACACAAAGAAAGACAGACCAAATATTTTTTGTGAGATATAAGGCAAAGTGGAGGATGTTTTTTTAGAAAATGAGTGGAACCAGGTGGAGATTTTATGTGATATGGATCATCTCAAGCCATGTGAATCTGAAAGGATTCTAAAGTGGTCTCTAATATATGTCTTTGGTCAAATGGGACACAAAATTGGAAGGCTACGAGTTGGTTTACTTTGTGAAAATAATTTCTTTGTTTTATTTATAAACTTTTTTGTAAATTTAATTTTTGTTAATAAGAATGTAAGAGACTTTTAAAGTGATTAATTGTCTTTCTCTCCCTTTTCCAAAATTGCCATGGACCGTCAACTTCGTTCATTAATGTACTAAAATCTTCATTTGTACATGAGGATGAAGTAGACCCGTACTCCATCTTCCTTTCTTATTGCATCACCATGGAGAGAACTCTATTTATTTTTGGCATATGATCCATTAAAAGTACTCTAGAGGATACACTTTGGCACTCCTTAATCCTACAGGAAATTGAATGATTTTGTCTTCGTACCTGAATCATTTTGCATTTCGCATAGTCAAACATGTGCAAGTAATTGGACATGTACATTGAGACATTGGCATTTACTGACCCAATTTCTCCCGTAACCCTCTGAAACTGGAATCCAACCGTCTAATTAGAAATGAAAAATAATAATAATAATAATAATAATAATAATAATAAAACATCTTGTATATATAACATAGCTAGTTGAAACCGCCTAACCAACTATGTCAACTAAGATAATTTATCTTGATCATTACGAATATTTTTATTTGTACTACTATTCTCTTTATCATATCTCATTTTTACTTAGAGATATTTATGTCATTTCCTAAATATAGTTATTATTTTTTTTCTCGTACTAAACAACTAATAAATATGCCCATTTTGTTTTCTTCTCACTTTCTTTTCCTTCACTTTTATTTGAGTGAAAAATCTCATTATTGTCCCTAGCAAGCAATTTGGGACTTAGTTTGCCCCATAACAAAAAATACAATGTTTCCTAAAATAGGAACTAGCACAATTTAGTACCTAGCTGAATCTCAGCTAAAAATTGAATTTTTAATGTTGATGGATAAAGTTTTATTCTAACATATCACATCCACCGTGTTAGCATATTAGATAAATATCAGGTCACAAAATTAAGATATAATATAGTTGATTTAAATTTATAGTTAGTATCTTCTTCTTCTTTCTCCATCAGTTTTTAATTACGATGTAGTAGTAATTTGAACTCTATTCAGATGCATGTTTAAATTATCACTTGGATAACATGTGTTAGTGTTGAAAATTTTGTCCATTAGCTCTTCATATCACAAGCACCACAAACATTTCACGTATTACATATCACACGTATAATGATCCTAATCACAAGCAGGCAAAATCAGAACCATGAGCTTGAAAAATAGACCACAAACATTAGAGAATAACACTAATGATAGGCATGAGACGTGTGAAAACAGATTGTCCTGAAATATTTATTCACTTAAAACAAAAATCATCTAGATTTATTGGACTCTTTCAAAAAATTACTAGAATAAAAGTGCTATGAGAAACTATTTTCTTATTAACCCATATGGAGAAAGCGAAGAGAAAACAAACAAACAATTTCAGTCATTTGGTCCACTTAACAATGCGAAATTTCTAAGTAAAAATATTTCATGTTGTCCAATTAATAATGCGAACTTCTAAAAGTTTCACTACAACAAAAATGAGTTTAGACGACAACAAAAAATTGTGACTAGAAACGAAAAAAACCGTGGCTTAAACTTATGACAATGATTTTATACGCAGCTATTGTCTATTCTTATATTGAGACTTTTGAAATATTCCAAAATATCCTATAATTGGTTATTTTTCTATGAACTTCCTTGATTATCCACATTGATTATCCACATAAGTTATGAAAAAGTTGTACTCATTAAAAAAGAATATGGCTAACGAATCACCTGTATTCACGCCAACCTGATCATATTCAAACCAATTCCCTCTTCACTTTATTATATTCTCTTGTCACTCAACATAACATCCTTTTAAACTGCAGTTATAGTTATACTAAAAACTTTTATATTATAAAAAATGCGAATAAATATAGTATAAATTGTAGCTCTAATATTGTTGAATTTTAAAATCTACAATATTACTTCTATAATTATGACAGTGAATTGCAATTTAAAACCAGGACGAGTAATTGATACCTCGATTTCTGATTTAAGAAACAGAACCAAATGGCTAACAAAAAGCATGACTTGGCCCTGCAAATTCCACCTAAAAAGCAACAAAACTAGAGACAGTAATTTACTTCCTTTTTTGTTACAAACAAAACTGTTTCACTCTTTGTCCCTTTCTCAAGTCTTCATGATCCACCACTTTGTCTTTTGACCAAACCCTTTATTTTTTCTTTCTTTTCTTTGGTTTCTGAGAAATTGTTACACAATATTTTTAGATAACAACCTAAATTTTAATTATTTTTTTAACACAAATTAACAATTGTTAATCTATGAACAATGAAGAAAACTTAGCTGCTCATATTAAAAACTGTCACACTACTATACTTAAGATGCTTATCTAAAAAACACTAGTATTCTAAACAATAATAAGACAATAATTTGTATTAATTTTAATTCTAGTATATCCTCTCTCCATTTTCACTTGGTACCTTTTTGTCTATCAATTAATTTATCTATATATACTCTTACATGCATATTCAACAGTCCTGCCTTACAAACATTCCCACTCTGCCTCTTCACTCCTCTCTCTCCTTCACAGAATCTATTTCTCTCTACCTTCACAAAACCATACACACAAAAAACCAAAATAATAGTCTTCTCTAAATTCAAATTCTCCTATAGTTTTTCAAAATGTCAATTAAAAGCAAAAGGGTATGTTTTAGTCCTGATGTTAATAATGACATACCAACCATTTTTCTCAAACATAGTTGTTATTATGGTGACAGTGGCAGAATTTTAAGGAACAGCAAAAAGAGTGAAATTGGAAGAACGGGTATTAATTTCAAAGTGACCAAAGAATCAAAATTGTCTCCTTTGAGATTCTTAGTGAAGTTAGGAACAAAAGTGGCAAGTTCTATAAGAAGTGTTTCTATGAGAAGAAGATCTTCTAGGAAGGTTTCTTCATCATCTACTTTGGTAAGGTCACGTTCAATATCTGACCTCACTGACTCACATCGAGCTGAAACTGTTGAAGATTGTATTGAGTTTTTACATTCTTCTTCATCTAGGGAGAGACCAAGTTTCAGTTGAGTGTTTTTGCAAAGTTTTCATAGTTTTGTAATGTTGTTAGTTTGCTTGAGATTTTGAGATGTAGCTAGTATCTTAAGAGAAAAAGGGTATGATTCAAAATGTTTATTAATTTCAATTAACATGTTAATTTCTAGACTAAGGAAAGAGAGGTTGGTTAATTAATTAATTAAGCCATTGTGAACTTTTATATGATATACTTTGGGGTTTGAGTAGAGATTCCAATATTAACATTCACTCACTCATGTAGTTTGAGTGAGTTGCAAACAAATTGCATGCAATTAAAACTCTACAACTATCACGCATTAAATGATATTGGAGTTAATATGAGATCAAACGGTTTATATTACATAATTGTAAATTAGCTTTAAACGATCTCAATTGTTCATTTGTATTAATTCAACGGTTGAGATTGGTATCAGCATCTGCACTAAAACCAAATGTGTTGCAAATTGTACAGATATAAATTTCGGACCGCAACATGTAATATGACAGTAATATTGTGGTTGCGGCAGTGACAACAACTATATCATACTACAATTGCGGTGTGATTGTAATTCACATCAAAAATTGCATCGCAATACAGTATGTAAAATGATCGCATCACATTGCATTAAACAACAACGGATTATTATGTAATGATCAAATATATTATTTTTCTAGTTTACTATTTTTGTATCATAAATTTAGAATGTGTTTTAAAAGATTAATGATACGTTAAAGTGATAGAGATTTAATAATGAGATATTTTAGATATTAAAGATAAAATAGAAGAGTGAATTAAAATATCAATAATAAATTATAATATTTTGTGTTAATAAGTCTAGTAGAAGGGGTTAGACTCTCACGATCTAGTAAACTCAGATTCAAATTCCTACTAAGTGAGGTACTCATGTCCAATACGTCTCAAATAAAATTATCTAAGTAAAGAGAATATATGAAAAAAAAAAAAAACTCACACTACAAAGAACACAATATACACGGCAATAGCGGCAATGTCAATAACTACAATTTAAAATTATAACAAACTAATATTAGTGCATTCATATTACAACAATAATATATAAACATTTATAATTTTATTACACACTTTCTAACATTTTATTTTTTTTATATTTTTATTTATTACGTCATTAATATATTAACATTTATCGCATCGATTTTTCTATATTTTTTTTTCTTTCAAAGTGTCAATAGGCTTATAGATGTTCTGGAATAAACTTTTTACATAATATTATTATTATTATATGAAATGACACCCTGGGTTATAGAGAAGACAGAAGAGCATTTATCGAGTATCTAGTCCTCTTCTATTCTGTCCAACAGTTGAAAAGCCTGCAAATCAGGGAATATTCTTATTGACATCAGCTTTACAATTACCCCTTTGACCAATGCATCACCAACCAATTTCCTATTATTGTCTAAATACATAATTCAATTTTAGTAGAGGTAGAATTACTTCTAGAAATGATTTGAATATTTATCATATTTTAATCAAATATAAAGGATTATCTTGATGACCTCACTATTAAAATTTAAATAAAAAAATATATTAATAGGGTTTAATAAATTTTGGTAGTAGAATGATAAATATAATCTTTCTCATGTTTGATTAAAATATTATACGCTTCAAATTCTTTTAGAAATATAGAATTAATTATGTCTCTAATAATTGTGATTTTTTAAAATTTATAATTTTAAAAATTACGGTGATTCTTCTATAAAAAATATCTCAATAATTCTAAAAAATCCACTTTAATCTCAAACAAACACATAGTAAGTTCACATGATTATACAAGTTTTAATATACGTATTTTTTCTTTTAAGATAAAATGTTATAATTATTATTAAAAATTTATACATAATTATGAAATCTGATTTTAAATTTGAAATATAATATTCAATTTAATAATGTCGATATTTTATTAGTTGAACTAAGACACAAAAACTAAACGTGCGTGCTTCAACTATGGTTATCTCTGATTACATTTTTTTATTAAATATCTCTAAACATACTTTTTGCCTTATTGAGAAGCTTTTTACATAATTGGATGCTTTCGACTAAAATCATATTATTAAAATTGATTCTAAATAATTTAATTATTTATATTGAAAATATGTTAGCTATATATTTAATAATAAATGAATATGACTTATTAGTCGAGCTATTTATTTTTAAATAATGAGCTACTTGTTATTGATATAGTTTATATATTTATTTATTTTATTTATATTTAACTTTATCGTTAATAAAATTAATGTTAGTTTCGCAACTAAAATTGTTTAAATCAATTATCACGGTTTCAAAACCAAATACACAGTCACATATATTTAGTATTGGACTATTTTATTTTAAAATTTGGTACATTAGATTTTTTTAAATTAATTCTTAATCAAGTTTGGTTAAAGATGGCAAAAAAATCCATACACGCAAATATCTGAAATAAAATTCGCGATTGACACTGAGATTGGTAGCAGCTTAACAGATATTCAATGATAAAATAAATAAATATTTTAACTATTTATTAGTTAATAGATACTGAGATGAGTGTAATGATATTTGTATTTATAGATTTTGATAAATTAATATATTAATTATTAAATTTTATTTATGTGTTAATGAATTAAGATTTTTATGAAGAAATTTTGTAATATATTTTAATTATATATAAATGTTTTAATATATTTATGTATTACCGTCTTTATTTTGTGTTGACAAGAGGAAGAAATATTCTACGTAACTGTAAAAAGAAAATTATCCATAAACAGTTTTTAAAAAGATAATATCAATGGATATTCTCTAATACCATACAAATTTAAAAATATGTTAAATATTTTTTTTACAAATATAGATATAAATATGACATGGATATCATTTTTGTTGAACGAAACATATAACAAATAACTATTATATATGTTTGTGAGTAGATGTGTGTAAAATATATGGTTAATTGAATCATATTGATAAATTGAATTGTATTACA
>JBBPBQ010020321.1:8652434-8666750 GCA_037974755.1 Cicer yamashitae | reverse complement strand
AAAAGAATTTCAAAACGAAAAAATAATCGAAATTTTTATTTTGAAAATAGTTTTATCAGGAAATTTTGTACATTTATTTTTCTCAAAAAAAAAAAAAATCAAAAAATTTTTTCTTGAAAAAAATCGACATTTTTTTGTCAAAAGAATTTCAAAGTTATTTTTCCAAAAAACTAATTCGAATATGATTTTAACTAAAAATTTATTCAAAATATTAAAGTGGTTTATATTTATAAACCAATTTCAAATCGATTCAGAACTATACTGAATTTGTTTTGAAAGTAATTTTCAAAAATTGAATTAAACTTTTAATATAATTCAATTCAATTCAGTTTTTCCACCACGAATTCGAATACATGTGAATATCCAATATCATCTTTAAATCTTGTGGAGTACTGCAATTCCGAAACCCATGAAAAAGTGAACAAAAGAATTGACCCAACAATTGCTTCCTCAAGAGACAACATATCTCTCTTGTCTTTTTCTTTTTGTTTTTGCATACTTTGTTGAAAGAATTTAACTAAAGCATCAGTAACATCACAATCAAGTATCAACCCTTTAGTGAAACAGTTATAAGTTTGGGATATAGTTATATTCAAAACAATTTGCATTTGCATAAAAGAATGTGCTTAAAAAGCAGAAAATCATTTTTAAAGTTCACACGTATGTTAATTAAAAATTATCAATCCACTAATCATGGCATGGTTAGAAAAGATAAACCAAAAATTCTAGACGGCATTATGAATAAACAGTGCATGGCATGATCAAGAATCTAATAAAATATAATTTTCAATTGTTAATGCATGTGTTCCCTAGCTAGGAACTTTAGTTAGTGGATTTAAGTGATCAGAATCATGCTCTCTCAGATTCCCGCAATCTGGAAATTTGATTAGTTGTGCTATTTACATACTCAAATAAGAATGTATCATATCTTAGTGACGAATGTATGTAGTCACGGGCTAGTGTGTCAAAATTTGGGACAGCTACATATTAGTACCCCTTGTATTGTTATTAATATTATAAAGAAAACCTCCACTGTTTGTATACACAATTTACTTATTTTTATATTAATTGATGTGAGATTTGATATTGATGTTAAATTTAAGTGTGAGTAGTTAAATTCTACGTCGATTATGAATGAGGTAAATGTTAGATATATAAGAGTGTTGACTCTTATACCTAATAATATCTTAAGAGTTTGAGTTGAAATGTGGTGTCAAATTCTCTTGTAGTCCTAGAACATTTGACCCGTTGTTGCTCTCACGCTCCCCCAGACTCCCCAACATTTCATAAAAAAAATTATTTGGTGCATGGCTTGAACATCCCTGAATTTGATAATCAAGTTAGAGATCACTAGATTAACTTTAATAACTGATACTCTAATATCATAAATCTAAAGTCTATTTTGCGCTTTTAGAACCATCACACATTTGGTAATATTACGTAAATAAAAAATGTGTTCTTAAAAGATTGGGCAAGTTCAGTCCTCACAACCATGAGATTTTTACTATGTGCTTTATAACTAGAATGTTCTCCTCCACACCTTTGCTCTTGATCACACCTTAATCAATTACAATCTTCACCTTGCAACCTAAAAAAGATTTTTACGGTCACCTTTCAACCTTGAAAGGATTTTTACAAACACATTCAATCTAACATAAAAGATAGACTTGAGTTACAAATAATGTGTATGATAAAAGTGTTTGGCATCTAATGATTCTTAACTCTTTGTTTGAGATAAATAAAGACAAGCTCATTAAATGATGTTCCACAAATATAGTGAAGAGAGCTGGAGTTTGCTTGAATAGTTTTTGACTTGTTCTTACTTGAACAAGTGTTGTAGATTTGCAAATTAAAATTTTGTCTTAATCTTCCAGTTGATCTTCAATTTATAGAAGATAAGATGCTTTGAATAATCAGTTTAAACTGAATATAGTCGTTGGACACACTTCTCAAAGTGAAAACAATCTTTTGAATCAATCCCTTTAAGTGTGGTGTAATTCTGTCCAGAACGTTCTTGATCAACCCAAAACGTTCTTGCCTTACTGGAGAGTGGAGAAAAAAAACAGAATGTTGGGTGGTCTACCATATGATTGTTGGAACAGTTCCTTGAACTGATATATGTGCAGCAAGTTATGTCAAATAATACTTTGCAGTGTACTTGTGTGCTTTGTACTTGCTAGTTTGACTTGGCTTTGCATGGTCAGAGTTATCTTTTTTGAGAGAGTCAAATCTATTCTTGTGATTGTTATCTCCTAGATTTTTGTAAGAGATTTCTTCTGTTTTAGTAATTGTTTGACTTAACTCTACACGATCAATATTATCTTTTTTGAGAGAGTCAAACCTATTTTTATGATTTTTATCTCCTAGATTCTTGGAAATGATTTCCTCTTTTTTAGTAATTGTTTTCCTTGAATTGTGCGATGAGCTTGATGTTTAACCAACATCCAAAGAGCAAAACAAGCTTCCTTATTGCTATCTTTTGTAACTGCATTCGATATATCTTCCCAAGATTTTGTAATCTCTTTCGGGGAAATAACATCCATTTTGGGGTCGGGTAGGGTTTTGAGTGTCGGGTCGTCTTTGTGTTTGCCCTAGAGCATGCGGTTTCGACGTCGTAGATGTTTCTGCACGCTCTGTATAACATTCAATCTTAAATCCATATTTACCACAATTGAAGCATATAGAATGGAGTCCCTCATACTCCAATGAAAAATTTGTATCCTCTTAGCATGATAAACGGAACTAATTTTTTTTCCAAATCAATCTCCACACATATACGTGCAAATTTGCCTTTCGAATGTATAGATGTTGTTTTGTCAATTTTCAGCATAGTGCCTACTGCTGCTTCATTGTGACCGAGAAATCCAGGTTGTGCAACTCTAGAGGAAGCCTTGGTATTCGAATCAAAACCACCACTTTTTTGGAAACCTCAACTTTCTGGAGAAACATGGGTGACCATCTTTGGATAGGACAATAAGATAGTGATCTGCTACTAACCATGGCCCTTCGTAAAGAACATGTGCACATTCTTCCTCAGTGGCGGAGCTTGACTAAAAAGCTTGGGGTGACCGACATAAAAATATAATGTATAAATTAAATATATAAATAATATTATATAGCAAAAAAATTAAGCACCAACAGGCAACAACCTCAAAAATCAATCAGCACTAACATCTAACATCTAACATCTAACATAACTCCAAACATTAGCACTAACAGGCAACAGCCCAAAAAATCAGCACTAACAACACAGAAAATCAGCACTAACAGGCAACAGCCCCAAAAATCAGCACTAACAGCACTAAATATCAATTCTGAATTTTTTGACGATAAACGAAAATATGAAAATTGAAATCCGAACCTTTTGAGGTTTGACGATTGACGAATGACCAAGACGGATGCGATCTGACGCGATTTGAATGCGGCGAACAGATGATCGATTTGAAGGTGGCAACGCGACGAGCAGATGAGCAGAGGAGCGACGCGATTATGAATCTGGAGGCGGAGGAAAAGTAGTGTCATTTACTCAAAAATTAATATTAACTTGATAAAGAAAAATTAATATTAACATAATTGGCATCCTAAAAACTTGCAACACATTTTCTTTCAAGTACAGCCCCCTATCGCCCACAGATCCACTATATCCTCCAAAATTAAATTTTTTACAGTCCAATCTACCATAATGAGATTTATAGATATCACATTTCAAAATCACATTTTTAAGCTAAGCTACTGAAGCAATAAAAAAACTGCTAAGCTAGGCTGAATGTAATCTAACGTATTTGAAGGTTCAATGGCAACTGTTTAGATTACAATTAATAGTCAAATAAAATTGAATATAAATATCAACCAGATAAACTGAGCCTAATTAAAATGCAGATTAGTGAGTCACAATTATGTACAATTGAAGGTCAACCCTGACACTTATATTACTAATGCTCCACTAGTTTGTCCAATTTTTCAAAGCAACACTTCATGAAAATAGAAAATCAGAATGAAATTGATCAAGAAAATGTTGGTATCAAACGGTCTAGGAAAAACAGTTGAGGAAACTCAGAATTTAAAAGACAATTTGCCTATGTGGGAAAAAAAAAGATTTTTATGTATATTATGATTTGTTCTAATCACAATGCTCCCAAGGAAAGTTTATGTTAGTTCCCTCAATTGGTATCAGTACTTCCCAAAACCCCGTAGACTCCATCATCAAATTTATCAAACAAAAAAATTCCCTTTATTTTTATTTGGAATTTTGCAAACCTTCATAAAAAGAAAGGGGAAAATTAATCAAAACAAAATCAAGATGAAACACAGCCTGACTCTTCAGATGCTGAACAAAAAATTAATTCCTAACTCAACTACCAAAAAGTAAACCTTTCTAACCGGAGGAGCGACGCGACGACAACGACGAGGAGCAGAGGAGCGACGCGGCGACGACGAGTAGGTGAGTGAGCAGAGAAAAGAAGGCGGCGAGCAGAGGCGGGCGGCCGTGAATCTGGAGGGAGAGAGCAGATGCGGACCGCGGCGGAAGAGAGAAAGAGGAAGGTTGGGCCTGGGTCGCTGGGTGGAAGAGAGAGGAAGAGAGAGATATTGAATTAGATTTAAGGCAATATTGTAATTTCTTAAATTTCATAAGGGCATTTTGGTCATTTTACCTATAATTTTTTGTTTTGTTTTGGGGTGGCCGTGGCCCCCCATGTCCCTACATAGATTCGCCCATGTTCTTCCTCATCTTTGAAGTGTACAAGAAAATACTCATCAATCATGTCAACAATATGGATGACACTATTTCTTGTCCACTTTTGTGTAAGGTTGTTTTCCAACACTTTAAAATTAATTTTCTTCCCCATAACTTTGACCACTAGCGTTTTCTTCCAAGGTTATCCCATTCTTCATTAGCAAGAAGAATACCTTTGCCTGCTACGCAAGGAGAATAATTTTTTTTGGGATCAGCGAAAGCATTCGAGATACCTTTACATTGAAATTCATCATCAAAAAAATTTAGTAACTTTTTCTAAAAGAAGTGATACACATATTATTTTTTGGATCATCCATTTTTATGTTACTACGATGAAAAAGATCGTCTTTCTCTTGAGAAGGTACAATTTATGGGTTTGTCATAAAGTAAACTCTAACAAAGCTCCCCATATTCGTTTTCAAGTGAATATAAATTTTACCAACTATGAATATTTTTTGTGAATATTCAAGAAATCTAGATCCATTGGTCATCCTTAATTTATTTTGATATATTTTTTTTTATAAAATATTAACCGGCTTAGTTCCCTGATCGATCGATATATACTGCAAACTTGCAACTCCACATGCTAAATGAAGAAGAAAAGGACCACAATCATATACTCCATAATAAATATCTCCCCAGCAAGGTAGGTTCGGTTTATAATTGGATTCCAATTATTCAGTGCCTCGCATTGAATTTGGAATAATATTTTCAGTTTTCACAACTAATTATATGATCCCAGGCTGTATTTTACGGATTTCAAATTGACATAAAAATTATATTTAGTTGCAGTATACCTCCAGTAGTGGAGGGACATTTTTCTTTTTTACTAAAAATAAAAACCATATTTATTATTAAAATTACATTGATAAAAAACAATAAAATTTAAAGTCTCTAAAAATAAAAGAGATAAATATACGAATTAACTCACAACATCTAAATTAATAGTATAAAACGGTAAAATTGAAGTGCATGGAATATTCATATCTTCAAAGTTGTAACATTGAAGACGTAAAAGTAATTGATTGAATCAGCATCAGCTCGAAGCTCAACCTAAACCAAACAAACACCGCAATAAAACAGAAAATTAAAACACCACACCAAGATGACAAATAAAATAACATCACACTCGAAGTACGAAATCACAAATAAATAAATAAAAATTAAATATATTTGAGAAACACTTATTTAAATAAAAAAATATTAGATATATAATTTTAGATCAAAAAATAATCTTAAATCATCTCTAAAAAAAATTATACCTTAACTTTTTTTTAGTGGAAAGAATCTGTAAAAAAAAATAAAAAGACTTTCACTTGCTGTAAAAAAACTTAAAGTTTTTCTTTTGAAACAAAAGTCACGCGATATCATTAATGATAAAAATATAGTATAAGGGTATCATCATCACAATAATTTTGAAAGATGCAAAAATTATAGCCACCTCTGCTAAGATATGAGCTACTACACATGCTTTATTGCAAACAAATTTTACCAAGTAGTTGGTGAAAAATGAAAATATCAGACTCCTACAAACAGATTGTTAAAAAATATATTCAACTTGGTCTCAGTGTTTCTGATACTACCCACTTCATCTTTGAATTCATCTCAAAGATCACGAACTCAATTGCATTGTAGATAGAGTCGTCAATTTCACAAACTCATTAATTATTGCTTTTAGTTCATATATTTGAGGGGTAAAAAAATTTATAGAAAATTAAGGTTCCAAAAAATGAAGTCCCTAAATTTGTGGGTCAAGTGGGCCTATGGGTCCACTTTTTCAAATTTATCTTTAGATTTTTTTTTTTAAAAAAAAATTTAACAATATTTTTCTGATTTTTTTTTTCAAAAAATAAATTTTTTACAATAAAAAACGATCTACAATTTTTTTTTACTTTTTTTTCAAAATTTTTTTGATTCGAAAAAAAAGATCGATTTTTTTTTAGAAAAATAATTTTTTGAAATTTTTCACAATTTTTTTTATCTTTTATGAGAAAAAATGTTTTAGATTTTTTTCGATTTTTCCAAGAAAAATAAATTTTAAAAATTTTTCAAAAAAAAATCTAGATTAACAAAACAATGGGCCCTTGAGCCCCCTAACTTAAGCCCACAAAAAATAATGAAATAATAGATTGGGGATTTAAAAAAGTTATTTCAATAAGGGACCTAATATTAAGGGCTTAATAGATGATTTTTTAAGGAAGACTTTGAATTTTAGGATTTAATTGATAGCTCTAATTGTGAATAACATATCGGATTGGAGTATGGGAGAGTAGCGATAAGATTTAGCTTTAAGTTGTCTTCTCTCCTTATGAAAAATGAACAGAATACCAATTACTACTTGTTTGTCAAAAGATACGACGACGATGATAACACTCCATGTTGGATCTTTTATTAGAGGTATGCTGCAAATTTTGAATAAGAAGAAGATGAAATTGACGACGATGAAAGTTGCACAAATAAATTCCAAAATGTGTGTATCATACTAAACTTTAGGTTTGATTCGTCCCCACCAATCTATGTCTATTGGATGCAAACGAGTTAGCCGACGAATCCCCTTCAAGATACTTTTGAATCCTTGAAATGAATTATACATTCACATTAAGCCTATTGAACAATGATAGTTTACAGAATAAAGTTATTTCATTTGCTCTTGTACATTAGAGAAAAGAATAAATGACTAAGAAATATTTTTGACACAAATTTGACTCATGTAAATATAAAAATCATGTTCTTTTTTTTCTGCCTCTAAAATTTCTCTATTTATAGAGAAATTCATATCAATTGGTGAAAGAAAACAACTCTTGAAAAAGTTTGTAACATTTCGTAACTTAACAAATGCATTGGTTTGATGGCTAACAGATGAATTAAACCCGAACATCGCAATCGCTTGACTAAGTAATATAGCTACTAGAGAATTTCAAATATATTTTGGAAATTTTCCTCACTCCATACTAGTTTACTTAAGTTACATACAACCTACAAACAAAACTCAATGCATAGCAAGGATATTTCCTCTACTTTATTAAAATAAACCAAAATCTCAATATATGTTATTTGAATCTTGTAACCGTCTAACCACCTTTAAAGACACCTCATCAAAGGTTTCCCATTAAAAAGTCACAGTCACGTACTTTAGATGCAAGATACACAAATCATACTAACCTAAAACTACTTCTCACCCCTTTCAACTTTCACTCAGTTGGACGTTAGAGTGTTTGTAGGTACACTTCACTAGGAATTACTCCACCATACTCCAATGTTATGTTATCAGCCATCACAAAGTTCCGCTATAGATAGGTACCACATACACGCTAATTTGGAACGTTTTTAAACGGAATCTCGAATAAGGTCAAACATAGTTGACATTTAAAAATTTAAGGGGTCTATTTGATTTAGGAAAAAGAGTTAAAGAAACTTTTTGAAACATTTGCTAAATTTAAAGGACTCTTGGACCCTAGTGTAATGTTACCTAATTTTTAAAACACATCGATGTAGAGACTAAATTAAGAGAGGATCTACCTCTGATCCTCGCATAACATGTTTTTAAAGTAATTGTGTTATTTGAATACAATAAAATTGACATCATATTCAGACATCGTATATCAATGAATGTGCATATGTTGGATCTAAAGTGTGAGAAAAAGCACATGAGTAAGGAGAAAATATAATATAAAAATTAAAAACCATATTTTTATATGACGTTGATGTTTAATTTTGTGTCTAAACATCATTTCTCTTTTTAAAGTAGAACAAAAAGTCTTAGTTAAAGTAGATTCCTAACTAAAATAAATAAATCATTTCGAAGAAATTTTAAGTCTTCTTTTTGATAAACAAGGTTATTATATTAGTCTAAATATATATATTTGTCATAAAAGTTCTAAATAATATATTATGAAAGAAAAAGTCTTTTGTTTGTCTTAACCTTTTAGTTTCTACGAGAAAAATATTCTGATAATTTTGAGTTCAATCGAAAGATAATTAAAATTTATTTATTGATTATTTTAGGCAAATTTGAATTTTTTTAAATTATTTATTTTTAACTAAAATTTATTAATCACTTAAGTCTAATTATCGAAAAAAATTGAAAAAAAAATGAGTCTAATTAAATTGGATATATTCTATATTGTAATAATACCTCTTAAAAACAAGCAAAACATTTTTATTGCAAATGACATCGCATTACCTTCGATCACAAGCAACGACAAATAACAAGCCTCATTTAGAGCATGGTTCCTATACTTGCCTGGTGCCATGACTATTCAAATTTGGAACTATCGAGATTTTGAAAATTCAAAGTCAGTTTCGTGTCTAAGAGACCTCGTGATGAGTATTCAATTTGTTGATTTGTCGTTCTTGGTTTTTTTTTTTTTTTAAATATAAAGTTACAATTTATAATTCTAAATAAGATAAAAGTACAAAATTTTAAATTGTAAGGCTTCTTAAAATATAGAATTGCAAGAACAAATAACAAAAAATGGTAATCAAGACAAAAACAAAAACACACACAAGATAGAAACAGACGAAGTGCCACATTTAAGTTTCTAAAGACAAAATAAATGATAAGTCTTACAATAATTGTTGTGGTAAAGAAACGTGGTTTCTTGATATGAATAAAATGATAATTTAATTTATAACAAAATGAGATAAAAAAAACTCTCGCAAATACACAAAGTGTAATTTTTAAATAAAATTCTTCTACCCTTTTATTCAATTTGACCGGTATATATAGACAAAATTTTGTTTGGGCTAACTACAAGTAAGACAAAAAGCACAAAAAACTAACATCAATTCCTTGTGGCTATAGTTATTATTTTATCTAGTGGCTGCATTAATTACCTTGTCTACAATTAATGAAAATGTTGTTACAATACTAACACAAAATACTCAAGAATCACCTTAAGTAAGACAAATCAATAGTTACTTCTTTTACACCGAATAAATTGTTCTTGCACCCCTTTTGAGGCCTCATGTGCGCACACTTCTTGTATGCTTCTGCTCATACTATATGAAACAACAAATTAAACTAAGTGTTTGGGGACTAATCCTATGCTTCAGCATCCTAACTCATTTAATTACAATTTGGTTAAAATGAACAAAACTTTAGCCAATTCCTTATATTCAGATCATCAACTTTCTCCTCTTTTTTGCACCATGAAAAAGGTAGAATTTGCTCGAGTCTACAAGATAATTTGTAAGAAATTCTCTTAACTTTCCATCGAATCAAATATCATGTCAATCAAACATTTAGAACTTTAAAAATAGTCAAAACAAGACAAAGTAGTCACCACCTACCAAAATAACAATGTCAATCCAAAATTATTTTAGTTCTTTTTATTCAATTATTGGTTTGATTCTTCTTGTCAAGGGCGAACATCGAATGATCTCATAACTTCGTCAGAGTCTATAAACTTAACATCATCTTCCTCATTGATGATATGTTAGAGTTCACTCCACAAGAGGTACTTTCTTATGGAAATATCCAAAGAGGTATTCTCCCATGTAAATCTTCAATAAGAATTCAATACCATGTCTTTTAGAGTAAGCTTCCCCAATGAAAATACTCTTAAAAGTTCTAAGTTTCCCTAATGAAAATACTCTTAAAAATTTAACTCCCACAAGCGATGAGTAAAAAATAATTCTCTTCCACAAATTTTAATTTCTAGATATCTCTTTTGTTTTGAAACTTTTTTCTAACTAAATAAATGGAGAACTTTCTTTAACATGAGTATTCAAATATTTGTTAACCAAACAATATCATCGAAAATTGAGTACAAAGTCATTTTATGGTATTTAAAGGTGTAAGGCATTATTTTTATAGTTTTTAAATATATCGAAATTATATATGTCTCTAATATTTCTTTTGTTAATAATTTTATAAATTAATTTTTGTTTTTTAATAAGCTAAAAATAAATATATTAAAGAAACACTTCAAGCACAAAAGGTGCTTAGAATAAGAACAAAAGAAAGTTATTAAAATGACTAACTAAAAAATTATGATTGTAAGTTGATGCATTTAAATACAAGAACAAGACTAAATTTTATGGACTAAATTGACTAATAAAATATACATTTGAATATTAAAATGATTAAATAAAAATATATTCGATGATCAAAATGACTAACAAAAGAAGTATTTAAATATGTTTTCGAAATTTTGATGGATAAACTTTCATTTTAGTCCCTGAGAAAGTATGAGATAATGTCATTTTGTTACCTAACTCGATAAAAAAATTTAAATTAGTTCTCGAATCATTAAAAATGTCAATTAGTTTAGTCATTAACGTAATAATAGTCGTGAACCATTTTGTCAGTAAATTGTATATTTTAAGGACTTTTATAATTGTAAGTTGTATCTTTTAAAAAATATTTTAATGATTTAAGAACAAATTTGAGTTTTTTGCCGAACCAAAGATCAAAATGACATCTTACATTTTCATAGACTAAAATAGTAATTTACTCAAATTTTAATGCATTCAATTGAGACGTAACCTTATACACATTAAATAATCAAAATGAATATTTACTCTCAAAAATGTCATGTAGCTAGTCAATTATATATACATGTAAGTAATTCTCTTACTGAGCTTATAACTTTTTTTTTTATCTTAAAAAAGATAGTTCGAGATTCGAATAGGAGACTAGACGTGTGTCTAACAATATCGACATTTGTCAGTTGAGTTAGAATTCAATGACCAAACTTATAACTTTATTGGGGCCGTTATTAGTTGTTTTGTCTTATTTTCCAGTAATTAAAGGTGAATTTAGTTGCCTCAGTTTGATACACGTAAGTACCTAACAATTTAGTTGAGTAATTAAGACCCCTCATTGTAATACAAGGACCACTTACCTTATCAATTATCATATCCGTCTCATATATTAAGAAAAAAAATACAGTAATACTAATTATACATTAATTAAAAATGTTACTTTTCATAAAAAACAACGTTAGTTCTTCCATTCTATGATATTTGTCGTAGTTAGTACTTGTATGTACCAGTCATCTAATCTTGCTAATAGCTCTAAATTGGTCCATAGGAACCATTAATTCTTATTTTATTATTAGAGAAAACTCGTACACGCCAACTATTAATTCACAAGGCCATGGTTCTTCAATGAAAATGCTATATAGGGCAACCAACAAAAAAAGTAATAGCCACACAAAGACTTACATGGTTGGTACCTCTTGTCTTCATTTAGGAAAACATTTCAACATAATTCATTCGTCATCTTAAATAAAATTATAAAAATATGTAATTCACTCCAATATGTATATCACTACCATATTCTCACTCTAAGAGTTACTAAAAAACAAATGATCATCCACATCCTCTTCTCATTAATCGGGGATACCTCAATTCTCCACATGATCACCAAAAATGGAGATTTTTCGACTATTCTCATGAACACCTAAATTTGATAATATTTCAACTCTTCACAAGTCTCTCTGTTTATAGGATAGAGAAGTGACTTTCATGCATAAATATGAGTTTACGGGTGTTCATGGTGTAAAAAT
This sequence comes from Cicer yamashitae, assembly GCA_037974755.1. NCBI lineage: Eukaryota > Viridiplantae > Streptophyta > Magnoliopsida > Fabales > Fabaceae > Cicer > Cicer yamashitae. The sequence goes on along the minus strand of JBBPBQ010020321.1, from coordinate 8,654,501 downwards.
TGAACCAAATTAGATCACATTAATGGTTTGGTTTAGTTTTTAAAAACCACATTCGAATCAAGTTCAGTGCAGTTCTGAACCGATTTGAAACTGGTTTATAAATATAAATCAGTTTAATATTTTGAATAAGTTTTTAATTAAAATAGATTTCGAACTAGTTATTCGGAAAAAGAATTTTGAAATTCTTTCGAAAAGAAAATATCAATTTTTTTCGAGATAAATAGATGTAAAAAATTTCGATTAATTTTCGAAAAAAAAATCAATTTTTTTTTTACTTTTTTTAAGAAAAAAGTTTCGATTATTTTTCAAAAAAAAAAATCAAAAAATATTTTACGAAAAATATATTTTCAATTTTTTTCTCAAAAATTTTCGAAAAAACAAAATGATTTAAAATATTTTTTTGATTTTTTTCGAAAAAAAATTTCTATATTTTTTTTTTCAAGAAAAAAAATCTTAATTGAGGTTAAAAAAATTTTAAAATTGTTAAATTATTTTTTGAATTAAGTTTGATTAACTAGATTATTTTAAATATGTGATTCAATTCATAAACTATTTAATTGATTTAATTTTTTTTTTTTGTGCGCAATACAATACAATTTATCAATATAGTCCATTTAACCATATATTTTGCACACTCCTAAATAGACTTATTAAATATTAATTAATAATTATCACATTTCTTCAAGATTTTAAATACATTTATTCACCTCTTGAATTGTATCTCCAATTTGTCCACCATACGTTAATATTTATTGTTGTTTGCTAATTGATATTCCCAACCAACAACAGATGTACATACATAAGTATTAAAGGATTTGAAGGTGTGCGAGAGGATAGTCTACCCATGACTTCAAATTTTTAGGGACATAATTTTTTTTAATATATATGTATACATAGTTTGAAATAAAATAAATTATATACTTAATAGACTCTTTTTTAGACTGAAGTATCAAATAATGTTGTGATATTAAAATAATTTTAAAATAAAAAATTTATTTTATAGTCTTATAATATTATTTTAGGTTCCTATCTAAATTAAATTTTTTAACTTTTTTTTACTATTATAAAGTTCCAATCTAAATTTCAAATATTTTGCAAAACAAAGTCTTAAAGAAAAAAAAACATCAGCTAATCATCGTTCACATGCAAAAGATAAACTTTACCTAATACTATTATGATTTGGATTAGTATGAACTTTTCAATATTTATTAATTAATTTACAACTTTTCTTCAAATTTCACTTTATGGTGTATTAAAACAATTAATGACTAATCTTTTTTTATCCCATAAGAAATTCACACCGAAATGCCTATACCTATTTTTGTATTTATTTATCTTTGTTTAGACTTGATTGTCAGCCTCCTACCTGTTTGCATGTTAATGAATGATTCAAAATGAATGCAACCTCATGACCCCACATGCCACACCCGCATTTTCATAAATACTAGCTAGTACCATCTTAGTCTTTAAATTTAATATCTTATTGGTTAAATTATTGGAGCTGGATCATAACTGCTGTTGGTATCGATCGATCCTTTACTGGCAGTGGCCAGGGTGGTTCTTACAGTATGTATTGAATTCATGTAATTGTTATGTGTTGATCATAAGGTGTTTAGTATGGCTACAAATGCTTGGTCTTGAACAAATTGTATCTGTTTTTGACATCACTTGTGCATAATACTTTTAATAAAAAATTTCCCTTAAAAAATATTGTTTGTTTAAGTTTATCTCTTTAGAAGAGAATATTATTAATTTATTTTTTTCATCATCGAATTTATTATTGTTTATATCAAAAAGGTTTAAAAATACAATTTAGTTCCTCATATTTTAAAATATGCCGATTTTTGTTTTCTAGTTTTAAAATTACAATTTTAACCTTTAACTTTAGCTTTTTTCAAATGGAAAACCCCTCTTGATTTTTATTTATTCAACAGTGACATAACTTATTTTCTTTATGATTACATAGAATATACAATTTATTTTTTTTATTTAAAAATTGTCAGTTTATTTATCTTTTTAAAAATTGGCACAAAAAGAAGTATAAAGAAGTATATTCCTCATAATTAT
>JBBPBQ010020321.1:8636486-8650333 GCA_037974755.1 Cicer yamashitae | reverse complement strand
TCAGAGTCTCTAAAGTGGTTTAAGTTTTTTTTTTTTTACTGTTTTTATGTTATTTAGAATTTAAATAAAGTATTTTGAGTTTTTGGCTCTTTTTTTTATGTTATTTACAATTTAAATAAATGATGACTCTTTTTGAGTTTTTTGTGCTTCTTTTTATTAGAGATCTAATTTTTAAAATTAAAATATGAACTCTAAAATGTTTGGAACGACTTTGAAGGAAATGATTCAATTTCATTAATAAGACACTTTTTCAAGATAATTGCAGATTATGTAGAACTTTGTTTATATAATTATATGTATATAGACCAATCCGGTGTTGTCTTGTATGGACTCATCTTTGTTGAATCCATACAACATCGGGTTTAATTGGATTAAGGATCAAGTTCAAATCTAAAAAATGGCTTGATGTATGATAATCTAATGTGAACCCTTCCTTCATTGTCTTCTTCATATACACACCACTAATATAATAATGTAATGTTAAAATGTTTTAGAATGTTGTCAAAATTGATTCGTGAATTTATTGAAGTAACTGATAGTGATTGAATAATTGTATGATACTATAACTCTTGTTTTTTTGCAATGACCAATATTAGTAATTAATATTATTAATATGGTTAGTATTTTGTTGAAAGTGGAAGTCGAATCTGCGACGTCTTATCATTCTATTATTCTATAACTCTTCAACTCTAGTCATCAAACCAACCTTATATCCGATGATATTATAACTTTGAGATTATAACTCTTCTTAAGTTGTGATTTTAGTGTGCAAGTCTATAATTTTGTGACACACTATATGATTTTGTAACTTTATGCTATAAATGGGTGATTTTTCTAACTTATGATTTAGTTTATATGAATTTGGTGTGAAATTCTAGTTTTATGGTTATTTTTGGCTATTAAATGGTTATGCATGAAATTTTGGTTAATTGATATGGTATTGTAGATCTGTATATGAAATTTTGGTTAATTATTTCATGTCTTTAAGCTTTTATTATTCAAATGACAAATGTTGATATTGTTAAATTATGTAGGTGAGTTTGTAGTAGTATTTACGATTTTGTCTATAGACAAAAAATAATTAATTATTTCATTAATTTTTATATAAACAATAAAATGTGAATGATTTCATCAACAAAAAAAAATGAATGATAAAATTTTTTGAAACAAATATTATTAGTTTTTAACCCCAACCCTCACCACCACATGACAAGAATAAGCCAATCCAATTAACTTGTTCTATCATATTGGCTCACCAAATTAAGATAAAAATATGATAACTTATCTTAGTTTATCTATCTTTATGTCTCACACATGCACTTAATTTAGGAACAAAAATGCACTAAAATTCAAAACTTAACCCAATAATAGAAGCTATAATGTATATATATATATCAATCAATAATAACAAAATATACCTAAACTATAATATTTTTCATGAACATCATCACAATCAATTTTTATTACTATGATAAAATTTTATGAAAACACATTAATTAGGTAACTACTATATAAAAATTATTCAAAAGAGAAAAAAAGTTGTCACTTTTTTCAAACTTTCTCCTTCTTAATTGTAACTCTTCCATCAGTACCAGCAAGCATAGCATACTTATCTTTCCTTGTCAAATTAGTACATTCAAATCCAAGTGTGCCACCAATAACCCTTTGAATATAATTTGCAACTTCAATTGCAGATTTTCCACCACTACATGTAAGCTCTTTAGGAAGTTGATTCATAAAAGTGATCTCATAAGTGGGTCTAGGATTCATAAACACAAAATAAGGATCCAACACTTTGTGTCCGCGAACCGTTGTACCATAAAACACACTTTGTTTGGTGTTTATAGAAACAGGAACAATCCTATCGGTTAATTCGGCAAAAAGTGCACTAAACCTTAGTAAAAAAGGTTCTCTACAAGTTGTTCCTTCCGGACAAATCACTAAATCACCTTCTTCAAGTAATTTTCTTATGTTTTCAGCATCTTTTTCTCTTTCCCTTGAAAGTGCAACAGCTTTAATTGGTGAAATTATTTCACTAAATTTACTTATACTATATGTGACACAACTAATTTTTCTCCCTAATGCAACAGCTGTGACCACAGGGTCTAAAATTGTGCGGTGGTTACAAACTAATAGGACACCCTTTTGGCCTTTTTTTGGTGCTGGTGGGGGGGTGCCTTTAACAATTACTTTGATTCCTAATAGTTTATAATTGTACCAAGCAATTTTTTCTGGTAATGGGATATTAAGGTAGACTCTTAAGATGGAAAGTATTATTCCAATTGGTAACCATAGGAATGTTAATAATGCAGCAGTTGGTGTTGGTCTTTGAACAAATCTACCGTCATGAAAAATTATTGGGCTTAGAAGCTTGGATCTTGGTAGTGGATCACATTTAATTCTTGGAACCATATATCCTTCCTGCATGGGAAAATGTAGTTAATGACTTGGTCAGATATGTATATATGGATAGGAATCATGTTATGACATTTTTTTAATCAAATTTATGCATTTAATTCAATTACCTTCAACACCACAATTAAAACTTGTAGCCTTTAATTCCGTAAATACAATTCACATGGTAAAAAATTGTTGACACATTTAATATGCTATGATACATATTTGAATCTGTGATACTTTATTTTTCTATATTTAGTGTGTGAGTTTTTTTGCTAGATATTTTTTAATACAAAAGAAATTGTTAAGTTTATAACGTGGCTTCACTTTGGAAAATATGGTCATTAATTGAGCTAGTTTAATTCTAATTAAGCATGTTATTTCAATTACAAGATTTCATTTGTAGCTCTTTTGGCTAAAGTTAGTCCCATTCATATTTCTCTTATTAGAATAAAAAAAATATTAGCATAAGCAAACACAATTATATAAAATTGTCGCATAGATTAAATTGATAGATAGGAAATGTCATAAGGATTGTGCTTACTAGTTAAGTAATGATATGCTAGATTAAACTTACACCTTTGCATATCTTTTACATGAGAAACAAAATATGGGGCTTGGATTTTATGTTCAAAGTTGGTTAGACATGTGAAGGTCATGTAGCCCTCAATTTAGAAATTAGATTTGGTTCTTGGACCCAAAAAATAATAATTTAATTTGGTTCATGCATGACTTATAACTTATACTCTCTTTGTCGTATATTGAATGTCACATCAATACTATGTATCTTAATTCTAAGTCAATTATATTTGACTATAATTGGTTAATGTCCAATAATTAACAAATATAATTTTATAAAATTATTATATAGTATTAATTAGTATTTGTAGTTAGTTCAGGATTTGAATTCTCTTATGATTAAATTAAATTTAAAAGAGTCGTATTCATTATCTTACTATTAAAGTTTACTAAAATTTATATATTAAAAAAATTATAAGTGAAGTCTAATAAATTTTAAAGATGAAATAATAAACACAATTATATCATATTTGATTTAAAATTGAGAGATCCAGAAGTTAGAAAGGCTCAAATAATTGAAATTAAAAGGTGTATCCATAAAAGGAGGGACCACTTGTTGATAGTGGTAAATATATAGAAAAAGAATATGATACATATCAAACAAGGGAGGGGTATATACATATAGACCGTGAGAGAATTGAAACAGAAACTGGAACAGCAAGAGAGACTCATTATTGAGGATAACAACATGTCATAGTCATTAATTCTCTCACCAAACTTTAATTTAAATTTAGTAAAAACTATACTAACTTTTCATTTTATTTTAATTTTGAAAAAGAATAATACTATTGCTCGATTGAGCTTAGAAACACTCCACTAAAAGCTCATAACTGGCACCTTCTTCCAAAAATAGAAATTAAATTGAACAAAATTGAAAACAACATTGAGTGAAAATAATGATGTGTCCATATATTTATTTTTACTGTGGTTTTAAATATTACACTCAAACAACCATAATTGTGGCCACAAAAAAAATTTAGAGGTCTTTACAACCAAATTTAGACCATATTTTCAAGTGTAGTTGTCTGGATGTCCTAAAGTATTAAGGATCATGACAACTCAATGAAAATTATGTTTTGCACTATATTTTGGATAAGTAAAAAAAAAAAATTGGAGTATTCAATTATACCTTATGTAATGTATTTATGTCTTTAGAAATGTTTAGTGATATATATAACAACTTTGACAATAATTAAGAGTAATGTTTCAATAACAAGCATAAATTAATATATGCTAATTAAATATATGTTTGATACAAAGTTAGGAACATATATAAATAAATTATGTGAAAGAAGTGTGAATTATACCAACCTTGCAAATTGACATGAAATCATGATCACTTTTACTATCTCCCAATCCCAAGTGAGGCAAATTGGACTCAAACTCTTTAACAACAGCTTCTTTTTTGTGCTCCCCAACAAGAACTCCAGGTTCCATAACAAACCCAGTTGCCCTTCCTGATTTTGTTACCATAATTTCAGTCCCAATCACCTTATCACCTCCCAACAATGTCTTAACGAACGGCTCCACCATCAACCTCGGACTAGCCGTGACAACGTAACGCTTACCAAAAGAATTGAACACTTTCCACGTGTCAGGACGAACGTCCTCCGCGTAGAATTTTGGCAACACTGACCTTGAAACCATTTCCACGTCATTGATCTTCAGACCAGCGAAAGTTATGAAGATTAATGTTTTGATGGCAATGGTTTCAGAGACAAAGAGATACGTAAAATAAACAAAAGGGACTGAGGCTAAAAGGATAAGTCCTCTTAGTAAGCTACCGGCTTCGGTAGCGACAAGCATGTAGTAAGGAAAAGCATTTCGAGAGACGAGAAGCGTGCCATCTAAGTCGGATGCAACGGTTTGTTTTGATCTATCTTGTGTTTTGTGTTTTGAGATTGGTTCAAAATGGTGAAAAGCTCCCATGATGATTATATGGGGAGAAATGGAGAGTAAGGTTAAGAAGATGGGTGTGTAGTGAATGAAGAATATTATAGAAAGGTTAGAAATGTTATGAGGAGAAAAGAAGGAGGAGGGGGTTTTAAAAGGAGTGGGGGGAGAAAAAAATGATGTTATTGACCTATTGTTGAGCATGAGCTATAATATGGGGAGGGGTAGAGTGTGGAAGAGCACACCATATGTCTCACACTATCACTAAGTTTGAGGAATTTTATAATTAATTAATTTTTAATGCATATTTTTTTAAAAAAAATTAAAGAAAAAAGCCAAGGATAATTAATTAATTAATTAATTATGAATGAACATAATTAATTATTCTTATTGATACTATAAATTATAGTTAATAATTATTAAATATTAATTATTTTTTGTTTTTGAATGGATTGGAATGGGTTGAATCAAATAAACAAAGAGAGAGCACTATACTACATTCATTGATGAATTTATTTTAGAAAAAAAGGAATGCAGGTGAAGAAATTATGAATACGGGCAGGAATAATGTCTAGAATAAAAATGATAGCTCGTCCGTAGTACAAAAGTAGTATAGTATAAACTATGAATTAATGTGTTGTACTAATACACTTTACGCCCTACGATATTCAAAATGTCTATATTTACACTAAATTGTGTGCCACACCCAACATTTTTATTGGATCGTTGTATTATTCTCGACATACATTAAATTTTTTTATTGTATGTATTTACTTTCATTATTAAAAATATTTTCAACTAAAAGAAAATTACACATATATCTTTAAATACGATATTTTATTGAATATTATATATAAAAGAAAGATTTTATATGGAATATGGATACTAGTACAACGAATGTAAGAAAGATGATTAATTGAATCAAAAAAAGATTAATTGTCTCACATCATAATTATCAACAATAAAAACAGTCTCACACCAATATAGAACAAAACTTACATAAATATACCTTGAACGTTTTAGGTGTTGTTCTTCGCTAAAAATGTTCATAATTACCACAAAATGTGGAGAACAAACACATATAGTGTAGGTAATTTTCCTCTCTATATAAACAATCTTTATTTAGTGAAATATTGATATAATTATATCATTATGTAAACATTTATGGTTCATATTTACTTTCTATGTATGTTGATAGAACCTACTTAATCTATCTAATATCAATGAAAAGTTGCATATAAAACGTTCGTAGAGAAAATTATATATATATATATATATATATATATATATATATATATATATATATATATATAAAAATATATCATGAAAAAAGATAAGACAAATTTGTGTTGTGTAGGTAGTCATCATTCGTAAAGGTAAGGTTAAGAGATAGTTGTATTTTGTGGTTGGAAGGAGACATCCAAGTAGTTGGAAGTCATTACCAAAATTGTGTAACATTCAATTAGCCTACATTTTAGTTTATTGACACCACTTTTGTGTCCTAATCAAACAAACTAGGTTTGGCTTCATTACTATTCTATCCGGCTTACTCTCTTTTTAAATGTTTATAGAATTTAGACACCCTATGACACACATATATAAAAAGAAAAAATAATAATTAAGTAATGTATAGTTGTAAAATAATTAAAATAATATATATTTTTGTGTGTCTAATTATTGTGTCGACATAAGAATTGTTTTATAAATGTGCAATTATTGGTTTTATTGAGTACTCTTTCGGAATAAATTATAAGTTAAAAAAGACCATATTATGCATATTAAGTAGAGCTTCATCCATATTTATTCATTTCTCTTCTTACAAAATAAGGTGACTTTACTTGTCTATGAGATGTCAACTTAGTGGTAAAAATTTGACATTTAATTAACCTCAAGGGACAAGGTTCGAATTCCATATGAGATAATTGTAAAATGATCATTAGTGTCATCGTTATTATGATTTCTTCGTTTGAGTACTATGTTGGTTTGTTCGCCATCGTGGTATGGCGTTTTTGTTTTGTTTTATCGTTACTATATTTTGAGTAAGAGACTTACGGAATCTACCACCATACACTATCAGCCTTACAAATGATTTGTCAACACGTGGTTGAATTGGTCATGTCAAATACCATCTATAGTCGATATGAGCGACATCAAACATTTTTTCTAAAGATGAATGACATTAAAGATTGTTGATCTCACATTATTATTTACCATTGGCCCGTGAAAGACATTATTTTGGTTGTTAGAATTAAGGTTTTGGTTTACGCAATTTTGTGTGTATCGTTATCATGTTTTTTGTTTTCTTAATCATTAAATCTGATTGTACTATTTTATTTTATTTAGAATGAAACTTATTTTTCTGTCAAAAAAAAAGTAGAGATTGGTATATGGACTGAGATCTGCAGGTCAACTCATTTAACCTGTGGTCCACGTGGATTGTGGATTAATTTTTTGGTCTGTTTAAATTTTGGTCTGCGTAGGTTAGATCGTTTAAATAGTGGATTAAGCGATGTAAATCCACAAATTTGCATGTTAGATCATAATATGTATAACATTTTTTTAAATAATAACAATAGTTTTTCACTACAATTTAGAACAATTAATAATTTTGTGGTAATAACTTTTATATATATAATAATCTATCCTATTTTTTTTTAAACTCTTAATACTCTGAAGGTAGTTTGGACAATTGAGTTTGTTTTAAGTATTAATTGTGGTATTTTTTTTGCTTGATACTCAAAACTTATAAATTATAACATAATAAAATTATTAATAATAATAGATTATTTTTAGACTTTTATAATATCAAATTTTTTGTTTTTTAATATAAAATTGTGATGTTTTAATTTATTTTGTTATGGTTTGCGGATTTGCTCTTTTGACCGTTGGTCAATACGGGGCAAATCCGGACTAAGATATTACAACTTGTTATCATTCAGATACACATTAATTTAGTTTGTTTAATGTCCAGATTTATGTGGAAAGAATTAAACGGAACAAACCAACCTACATACTTAGCTCTAATATTAAGTATGATAGTTGCCTACATTTATTCTATGCAATTTCAATAAAAATTTAAGTTAATTATCTAAATTACTTCCTTGATTAATAAATTAGATCGTTAAAAAATTAAAAAAAAATTTAAATTAAATGAAAGATAGTTTAGCAATATTATCATTATATATAGTAATATAGGGCTAATTTTACTTGTATACTCTATCATTAAATAAGGAGATTAACAATAAAATTTGAATTCCATCACATAATTTTGTAGAATATAACTATTTACGTCACATCCTTATTAAATCGGAGTACTATTTAGTGATATCGATTTGGAGACTTCTTTTTCCATCTTTACATATTTCCAAAATATCTCAAAATTTATCTTTTTTCTGTCAAATTTTAAAATAGTTTATTTTTTTACCTTTTAATACTCTCTAAATCGACTAATTCAAATATATTTTGATCAAAAAAATATTTTTAAACTGATCAATCTAAAATTATATTTTGGAGGCTTACGAAATATAGAAGATCAGAAAAAGTTACTAATTTTAAAGGCATCAAAACAAACCAAAAACTACTATTTTATATTAATAATTTGAAGGCTTGTTCCTGTCCGAAAAATAATAATTTGAAAGCTTGCATGATAACCATGTAGCGCACGTCATGTACAGTATTAATTTTAGAGTTTGGAGTAGCCCAATTGAATCTAGTTTGGGGACATGTGAAGTTTTATTTTCTATTTTACAGTAATTATATTATATATGGTGCCCATGAATACTCCTTTCACTTTCGTGTTGGACAGTGATATTTATTCAATAAATAACGTGTTAGCTATTCTCTTTTAGGAAAATGCTAAAAAAATATCTTTAAGGTATTGGTTAAGTTAAAGAGGTAATTTTTATATAAAAAATAATCAATTTAGTATTTTGATATATGTTTGATTTGTATTTTTAAAATAATTTTTTTTTATGAAGTACTTAGTCAATGTCCTTAGAATACTGCTTAGCACACACGACTTTTGTTTTATAACAAAAATTTAAGGTGAAATAGTAGTATTTCGATTCAATGTAGTAAAAACTTTATATCATTAAATATTTATAAAATTATTTATATTTATTATTCTCCACTAATATTAGTGGAGATATGGATTTAATGTCTATCTTTTTAGCTATATAATAAAACATAAAATTGATAAACAAAAAAGAAACACAAAATAATTACCAATTTTGTTTTGATGTTTCCTATATAAATCTTTCTTTAATAACATACATTTTTCCCAAAACTAATGTAAATTTAAAAATATGCAACATATATAGATATTGAAATTGAAATTTAGATAAATTTAGATCATATAGATATTCTAAAACTAAAACAAGCAAATTAATGTAAAACCTACATTGTACAGTAAAATGTATATACATATATATACAAAGAATAGTTTAGTTGCCTATGCATGTGTTGTAGTTGTCTCCGGACGAAGCATCTCAATCACCTCATTCTCACGAGGGAGAGACTCTTGAGTGAGGTAAAAGAAAACACAACATATTACATACTTTGGTCATTAGAAGTAAATAATGGATGATGGTAACGAGTAATGATTAAAATATAGACTAAATTACATCTGCGGTCCCTTAACTTAATTTTAGGTAACGTTTTAGTCATTTATCTTTTTTTTTTCCGAGTTGGTTCTTTATTTTAATTTTAAGTGACAATTTAATATTTTATGTTTTAAAATGCCAATAGTGTTGTCCTTTTTTATACAAAAATTCAAAAAAATCATCAAAATTTTCAAACAAAATCCATAAAATTCATTATCATCTTCAATAAAATGCAAATTTAATCAAATTCATAACTTAAATCTTTTAATAAACTCATATTTTCATTCTTTATTTGATGTTGTTGGAGATGAAAATATGAGTTTATTTGAATATTTGAGTTATGAATTTGATGAAATTTGAATTATATTGAAGATGATTATTAATTTTATGGGTTTTGGTTGAAAATTTTGATGACTTTTTTGAATTTTTGTAAAAAAACGGATAACATTGTTGATATTTTAAAACATAAAATATCAAATTGTCACTTAAAATTAAAATAAAGGACCAACTCGGGGAAAAAAAAAGATAAAGGACTAAAGCGTTAACTGAAATTAAGTTAAGGGACCGCGAATGTAATTTAGCCTAAAATATATAGTAGCAAAAAACACAATTCAAGGTGTGAACAAGAGATATCAGGAAACATATTTTATATAATTAGGCTTGTTACTCAATATTTTTGACTTGTTTCTAATATATAACAAATTCCAATACATTTAACTCAAGAATACAGGTTTAAATTGTTGAAATATTTCACAATTTAACGAAATTTCAATATTATTATGTAGGCAAATATTTTTAAAATAATTATATTAATTATTTATTAATTAAGAGTCTTAATTGATTATTGATCGAATTAAGTAATAATGCAAATAAATTTTAAAGGATAATTAAATATTTGGTTAATGATAATTTGATATGAGTGCATGTCACTAACCCTAATTAACAATAACCCTATATATACTACGGGCTATGATATAACAGGCACATTGTATGCTATTGTTTCTTGAATTAGAGCGCTTAAAGTATAAAGAGTCCAAATTGAAAAAGAACTACAAACTAACGAATGTCTTCACGTGTTTTTTCATGTTTCAAAATTGCTGCCAAAAAACTATTAACTATTCTTAATATCTATGATAAATCAACAAGCTGTAATTCTAAAGTTATTTATATGTGTGCTCGTATATTTATTTGATTTTACAGTAAAATATAATTATACTATTTCTTTTATAAAAAATGTTCTACGTACTCAAAGTTTGGACACACCATTTAGACTTACAATCATAAATAAAAAGAGAATTAAAAGTAACTAAGTGATATATATTTTAAAAAATAATTAAATAATATATGTTTTTGTATATATGCCCAAATAATATTTATTTGGAATTGTATGCATATATGTAAGTATTTTTCTTTCTTCTTTGGTTTATATGCTCTTTTTTTTTTCTTTTTTCTCCCTAATATCTTTTATGTGAACCACCGTATTCTTAAAAATCGACAATGATTTTTTTCAAAAGAAATCAACAATGATGTAAGGAAGTAATTTGTATATCTATTCCGAACATATACAAGTGTAATTTTTTTATTTGGGAAATTAGATCGCAACTTAATATACTCTTGGCTCCATGTCTGTAGCACGTTTTGAATTTGACTACGTTTTAAAGATGAATCCAGAACATTTATTTTCTTTGAAGTTCGATAGGTTAGTCGGCAAATTCTAATATAGATTATAGTCTACCATAGATTAATTAATTTTAAGAGATTTAAATATATTTTGGTCTCTGCAAATATACAATTTTTTGATTTTAATATCTGGTTTTAGTTCCTAAAAAAGAAGTTGATAAACTGTCATGACACGTAGGTCTATAAATAAAACAACAACACATCATCTTTTATGATATATTAAAAATTAAAATGTTTTATATTCTTAATTAACAAATTTATTTATTGATCATTTAATAATTAATGTTATTTTATAAAGAAAATATGAATAAAAATTAAAAGAAGGGTTTAGAGGTTTTTAGAAAACTATTCATTTTTTTAATGTTGATTTGACATTAGAGAACAAAGTCGATCGTCTCAGATTTTACAGGAACTAAATCCAAACAAAAAAACTTATAGGAACTAAAATAAAAAAGTGGTATATTTGCAGGGATCAAATACATATTTAAACTTTTTAAAAAATATTTAAAACTTCAATGATCACATATGTCGTCTTTTAGAAGTAGACGTTAATGACAGCTTTTATTTTTATAACTAGTGACTTCAATAATATCGTTTCGATAAAAATAAAAAAAATAAAAACAAATATGTATCTCGTATTAAATTGACATCAATCAATTCACAGTCTTAATCACAAAGATAAAAATGATTACAAACTATTATTTCTAAAAAGTATTCTCAATTATTATTAAAATTTTCGATTGTTTTTAAATACTAATACACAGTAGACCATTTATAAAAATTCACATAATAACTTATCTAAGTTAGTCTATTGTATTTTACTATTGAATTGAAACTTTAGAATTGAAGGGCATAGAAATTTTTGGCCTATTCTGTCCTTCGTAGCCTATTGAATTTCATAGAAAATAAATGTTCTGGATCCAACTTCAAAACGTAATCAAAACGTGCTACATATACAGGAAGTCAAAAAATGTAAGAAAGAATTTTAGGGTGCGTTTGATGGACAGGGACATGATAAAAATTAATTATTATATTATGTCTAAATTCAGTGTTTAATGAACCAACTTGATATGACAAGTTAATTCAGAATTCTATCATATCGTGCTCTCTAGTTGAAATTTATATCTTGAATATGAGTTGGGTTAGCAACCAGTAAGATAAGATAAAAACAGTAGTTTACTCAATTACTCTTATAAAATATAATTTAAAATATAAATTGAAATATAATAAAATATAAATATAAAAACTATTTATAAAATATAATGTAAAATATAAAAATGTAAATCTAATCAAATAAAAAAATAATTAATAGAATTTTATATTAAACTTAAAATTGAAATATTAATAATTAATTTATAAAATGTTTATGATTTTACACAAAGGTAATTTTGTCTTTTTATATAATTTAATAAATTAGTATTCATAATTATAAAAATATGAAAGTTAATTGAAATTTTAAAATAAATATAATTTGTGTAAAATACATGTTTTTGATGATACAAAAGATGATCATGCTCAAAGCGACAAGCTCAAAAAGAAGAAGTCTTCAAGAAAGTCTCCAAACATCCTTTGATGGATTAATTAGATGTTTTATGTAAAGGTAAATGATACAATCAATGAAATCATATACAAGAGAACCTTGCATCCTTACATATGCATAAACAACATTTTTGAAAGTCAAAAACTTTGTTTTCAAAGTATTAGAATTAATATTTTTTGAAATATGCAAAAGTGTATTCAAATACAACATCATATATTCGAATACAAATGAAGAATTGCTAAGTCAGTAGCTAAAACCCTTCATCTGTATTCGGCTACATCCTTGTGTATTCGAATACAGATGAAGAAATGCTAAGTCAGTAGCCAAAACCCTTCATCTGTATTCGACTACATCCTATTGTATTCGAATACACCCAGCAAGTCAGTGGCCAAATTAACCAATCTGTATTCGACTACATCAAAGTGTATTCGAATACACAGTGTTAAATTTGAATAAATTTGAACATTGCAAAGAAGCGTATTCGAATACACATAGCCTGTATTCGAATACAACTGGAAGCAATGTACTTTTTCAGTTCTGAATTGAATCTAAAACATTGCAATTCTTCCTCAAACCTCTTGGATCAATGGCCACGAATCTGAAGAGATGTTTATGGACTATAAATACATCACAACTTCAGATTCACCGACAACAATCCTACTACACAACTTCAAAGACTTTGAACAAACTTTTCTGAATTTTTCTCAAAGTCATTTTCTTAAATTCAAGTACTTGCATATCATTTTCATATCCTTAAGGTTCTCAACGTACTTGAATCAATCTTGGATTGTTATCATTCTACCTCTTTCTTACTCCTATACTCTTATCAAATCACAAGTGTTTGTAAAAGAAAGTTGTACTTTCTTTAAGTGTTTTATCTAAGATAGTAGTGTTCTATCATAGAAGGTTTTGTTAGAAGATTGTAGCAAAGGTCCTAGGGTGAGGACTTGTACATATTCTGAGAAATAGTGAAGGAAATCTCTTGTGGTGAGCAAGAGGACTGGATGTACCCTTGGTTATAAGGGGAACCAGGATAAATCTGCTGTGTTCATTTACTTATTGCTATTTACTCTTTCATCGACCATCATTAAGCGCAAAAATCGATCACTAAATTTCTGAAAACTACTAACATTCTCAAACACCTAATTCACCCCCCC
>JBBPBQ010020321.1:8564948-8636292 GCA_037974755.1 Cicer yamashitae | reverse complement strand
CCCCCCCCCCCCCCCCCGTCTTAGGTGCACATCTGATCTAACAATTGGTATCAGAGCAGGTTGAAGGTAACTTACTCCTAGATCAATAATTCATGGCTTCCGCACAACCAGTTTTCAGAGACAGTGGCAGCAGCAATAAACCACCATGTTTCGTTGGTGAGCATTATGATTTTTGGAAAATACGCATGCAAGCATATCTAGAGGCTCAGGGAGACGAAATATGGGATGCTGTCGAAAATGGCCCTTACATCCCAACAACAGTAATCAATGACAAGGAAGAAATCAAGATAAAAAATTCCTGGACCGATGACGATAAAAGGAAAGTGCTGTTTGATAAAAAGGCTAAAAACATTCTACAATCAGCATTAGGTATGGACGAATTTTTCCGCGTATCTCATTGTAAAACAGCCAAGGAGATATGGGACACATTGGAAGTAACCCATGAAGGCACCGTAGAGGTAAAAAGATCCAAACTTAATGCACTTTCTCAAGAGTATGAATTATTTCGTATGCAGCCTGGAGAATCTATATTAGACATGCAGAAATGATTCTCCCACTTAACAAATCACTTGACAGCCCTTGGAAAGGTTTTCTCCAACGATGAACTAAATATGAAAGTATTAAGGTCATTAACTAGGGCGTGGCAACCAAAGGTGACAACGATATCAGAAAAGAAGAGTTTATCCAAAATGTCACTTTCTGCATTATTTGGCAAACTGCAAGAACATGAAATAGAACTTGGAAGATTAGAGCAAAATGAAACCCAAGAAAAGAAGAGCAAAAACATTGCTCTAAAGACTGAATCAAAGGAAGTAGTCAAAGACGAAATTTCTGATGAAGACGAAAACATTAACTTCCTTGTCAAGAAATTCAGTAAATTTCTTAAAAATAACAGAAGTTTCAAAAAGAAGAACTTCAGAAAGAAAGATAGCTCTACTACCAACCAAAATTTCACATGCTTTGAATGCGGGAAATAAGGACATATCAAAGCAGATTGCCCAGATCTCATCAAGAAGAATGCCGGTAAAAGAAAAGACTTCAAGAAAGCATATATAGCATGGGAAGATAACGATATAAGTTCATCATCAGAAACTGAAAGTGATGAATGTGCTAACGTTGCACTAATGGCTTCACATCATTCAGATGACGAAGAGGTTAGTAACTTAAACACTCCTCATTATAATCATGAATTAGTCATAGAATACAATGAAGCACAAAATGCAATAAAGGAACTTCTTGTTGAATGTAAAAATCTGCTTAAACAAGTATCAACACAAAAGAAAGAAATTTCATGTCTTAAAGAAAAAATTGATATTATGGAAAAAGATGCTGAAAAATCAAAGCAGAATTTTACATGCAACAAATGTGATTCCCTTTCATTTAAAATTGTTCAACTAAATAGAGTGATTGAAAGATATGAAAAAGGTCATATAGGATTGGAAAATGTTCTAAACATGCAAAGATATTCAAACGATAAAAGTGGTATTGGATTTTCTAAATTTGATAAACCAAGCTCAAATAAGACCATTTTTGTCAAATCAAGTACTCAAACCAATCAAAGAAATGTTACAATTTTACAAAAGGGTCACTCTTATAAGGAGAAATCTACTAAAAATAAACTTCATACATATACTAGTAAGATTCCTACTTGCTCATATTGTGGTATTCATGGACACACACCTAATGCTTGTCATATAAGAAACATTAGCATTCCTAAAGGGCATTGCATATGGGTCAAGAAAGGAACTAACCCCCAAGGACCCAAAGCACTTTGGGTACCTAATAAAATTTGATTTCAATTTTGTAGGTATACACACAAAGTACTTCAAATTTGTGGTACTTAGATAGTGGGTGCTCCAAACACATGACGGGTGACATAACAAAATTTTCAGCCTTGACCCTTGAATCAAAAGGATACGTAGTATATGGAGATAATAATAAAGGAAAAATCTTAGGTATTGGAAAAGTTGGAACAACACCTTCTCCATCAATTGAAGATGTTCTGTATGTTGAAGGACTAAAGCATAATCTCATAAGCATCAGCCAGCTATGTGACAAAGGACACAAGATAGTCTTCAACAAAGAAGAGTGCATCATTCAAAATGCAACAACAAGTGAAATTCAATTTATCGGTAAACGTTTCAAGAATATTTTTATACTTAATGTTGACGATTTATCCTTGAAAATGAAATGTCTTTTGGTAAGCGACAACAATGATGCATGGCTATGGCACAAAAGAATTGCACATATCCACATGGATCATTTAAACAAACTAGTCAAGCATGATCTTGTTGTTGGATTACCAAAAATGAAATTTGTCAAGGATAAATTATGTGACGCTTGTCAAAAAGATAAACAAACAAAAACTTCTTTCAAAGTTATAAATGTTATATCAACTACAAGACCACTTCAATTAATACACATGGATTTGTTTGGTCCATCAAGAACTAAAAGTCTTGGTGGAAATTCATATGGACTAGTGACAGTTGATGACTATTCAAGGTACAGATGGACCTTGTTTTTGGCAAGTAAAAACGAAGCTTTTAAAGCATTTTAAAATTATGCCAAACTAGTCCAAAATGAACAATCATCCAAAATTGTATCAATTAGAAGTGATCATGGAAGAGAATTTCAAAATACCTTATTTGAAGAATTCTGTGAAGAAAATGGAATTTTCCACAATTTTTCTGCACCTAGAACGCCTCAACAAAATGGGGTTGTTGAGAGAAAGAACAGATCCTTGGTAGAACTTGCAAGAGCCATGTTAAGTGATTCAAACCTACCAAAGTACTTTTGGGCAGATGCTGTAAACACGGCATGCTATGTTACTAATAGAGTAAACATTCAGCCACTTCTTAAGAAGACTCCTTATGAACTTTACAAAGGCAGAAAGCCCAATATCTCTCACTTCCACATCTTTGGATGCAAGTGTTTTGTGCTGAATAACGGAAAAGACGATCTTGGAAAATTCGATGAAAAAGCAGATGAAGGTATCTTTATTGGTTATGCATTATCTAGTAAAGCATTTAGAATTTTCAATAAAAGAACTTTAACTGTAGAAGAATCAATACATATAACTTTTGATGAAACTAACCCCTTGAAAGAGGACAAAGCTATTTCTTATGATGATGATGACATTGAAAGTAGTGATCCAAGTAAAGAAGATCAAATTGATCAACCGAGTCAAGACAATGAAGTCAACATTGAAAAGGAAAATGATAAACTCCCAAAGGAATGGAGAACTCATCGGGATCATCCAATTGATAACATTATTAGTGATATCAACAAAGGAGTTACAACGGGACTTAAACTACAAGATGCATGCTTAAACATGGCATTTGTTTCTCAAATCGAACCTTCCAAAATTGGTGAAGCACTCAAAGATGATCAATGGATACTTGCTATGCAAGAAGAACTTAACCAATTCGAAAAAAATGAAGTTTGGGAACTTGTTCCTAACCCAGGAAATAAACACATAATTGGTACAAAATGGGTGTTTAAAAATAAACTTGACGAAAACGGTATAGTTGTTCGCAATAAAGCAAGATTAGTCGCCCAAGGATATAATCAAGAAGAAGGAATTGATTTTGACGAAACATTTGCTCCGGTCGCAAGGTTAGAAGCAATACGTTTACTACTTGCTTATGCTTGCTCTATGAACTTTGAATTATTTCAGATGGATGTGAAAAGTGCCTTTCTAAATGGATACATCAATGAAGAAGTATATGTCAAACAACCACCCGGCTTTGAGGACTTCAAAAATCCTACACATGTATTCAAACTAAGGAAAGCTCTCTATGGTCTAAAACAAGCACCAAGAGCTTGGTATGACAGATTGAGTGCCTTCCTGTGTGAAAGAGGTTTTGAAAAAGGAAAGGTTGACAAGACATTATTTATTAAACGAAATAATGGTCTCACCTTGCTGGTCCAAATCTATGTTGACGATATCATATTCGGTTGAACAAACAATGAAATATATGAAGAGTTCTCATTGATGATGCAAGGTGAATTTGAAATGTCCATGATGGGAAAATTAAACTATTTTCTTGGCCTTCACATCAAACAACTCAAGCATGGCATCTTTATCAATCAAGCAAAATATTGCAAAGAATTGCTAAAACGATTTGAAATGGAAAATTGCAAAGAAAGTGTTACTCCAATGGGTTCAGGAACATATGTTGATAAAGATGAATCTGGTATATCAATAGATATTTCAAAATATCAAGGTATGATTGGCTCTTTATTGTATCTAACGGCCAGCCGGCCAGATATTATGTTTAGTGTTTGTTTGTGTGCAAGATTTCAGGCGGATCCTAAAGAATCACATCTTGTAGCAGTCAAACGAATCATGAAATATTTGAAAGGAACAATCAACGTAGGACTATGGTATCCGAAAGGTAGTATTTGTAGTCTCGTTGGATATTCTGATTCAGATTATGCAGGATGTAAAACCGACCGTAAAAGCACAAGCGGTACTTGCCATGTCTTGGGAAATGCACTCGTATCATGGTCATGTAAAAAGCAAGCATGTGTTGCACTCAGTACTGCTGAAGCAGAATATATAGCAGCAGGAAGTTGTTGTGCCCAAATTCTGTGGCTTAAGCAACAACTATGTGACTATGGACTCGATCTCGGATGCATTCCGTTAAGATGCGACAACACTAGCGCGATAAATATCTCAAAGAATCCAATCATGCACTCTCGGACCAAACATATTGATATACGACATCATTTTCTACGCGATCATGTACTTAAAGGAAATGTTGAAGTCACATTTGTGGATACTCATAATCAACTTGCCGACATCTTCACCAAACCACTCCCTAAGGACTCATTTTACAAAATACGATGAGAACTCGGCATCTTAAGTGAAAGTGATCTTTAAATATAAGGTACTTTGTTATCGTCTCAAAGGTATTAGTTCTTTCTCTTGTTAGCATATTAAAATTCAAGTTGTCTATGCCTACCTTCATCTTATCTTGGTGATTCTATAATGCAATTATAATGCACTATATGATATATTACTCCCTGTTTCACTTCCATAGAAGATGTAGCCGAATACACATTCTGGGTATCAAAGTGTATTCGACTACACCTTCCAATTTTTCTGTTATATTTAAAAGCCACGACAGCATTTTGCTCAAATACTCAGATTAGGTATTCGAATACGTTTGCCTCCTTGCTCCCTTTTCGAAACCCTTCCCTTCATCTTACTCCATTGTTATCAACTTCCAAGCCCAATCCTATTTTGGTCATCTCTATCCTTCCTTCATTCAGATTTCGCACACTCATAAACCCTAAACCCCCAAATTTCTTTCCCATCAATATGTCCAACGTCTCCAACACTGTTCAAGACGCACGCAAACGAGGACCTATAACTAAGCATGCATGCGTGGGTCCCTCCAAGAAACGAACAAAGATCACCAACGTCACGGATTTATCACACCTCTTACACACACCAGAGGAAATTGCTCGGTTTTGCACACTCTACTCCGACAAACGTCTTATCATCCCAAAATTCGGTACTTTAGACTCTTTTTCTGCATTTCAATTTCCTGCTTTACTTAAAGCTCAACGTATGGAAGAGTTTATTAGTTACAAAGGTCCTATCTACCCCGATTTAGTTAGGGTCTTTTACTGCAATTTAACTAAGGATGACAAACTGTTGAAATCTCGTGTCAAAGGGAAAGATATTGTGCTCGATTCACACATTATTGGGGACATTTTTAAAATTCCCTGTGCGGGACAGAGAGTTAGTCCCACTAACCTCTGTAAATGGGCTGGTGTTCCCAAATATGATGCTTATATGACTCTCTGTCGGTTTAATAAACAAACTATGGAACAGAAGCGTAGTCAAGCCGGTTCTAAATTTGCTAAGCAACGATATGGCGTTGGTCATCTCACTGTTGATTATCGTTTGCTTCATTATTTCTTAAGTTATATCTTGGTCCCCAAAGCTGGTAACTATTCACAGATTTCTAAGTTTGAACTCCAGCTTATGTACTTTATGTTCGAAGGGCTTCCTCTCAATTGGGCATATATCATTCAGTCAGTTATGTTTACATCCAGAGAAGCTGTTGGTTTGCCTTACGCCAAGGAAGTCACTCGTATTCTCGAACACTTCAAAGTAGACTTCTCTGAGGAGGTTTTGTATACTGTTACGAAGGACAATCTGTTGGATTTAAGTGTCCTTCCTAGTATAAAAATTGTCTGGCACGAACCGCTTCAGAAGTACATTCATATGAGTGATCTTGGACAAACTTCTGCTAATTCTGATGGCGCTGCGACTGATGCTGCTCCTGACGATGATGACGCTGAAGATATCGCATCTGATGATGACTTTATCTCCAATCGCATGGTTATGGAAAACTTGATTCCCTTCAGACCTGCCTCTCTGATTTCACCACTTCGGTTGCTACTCGCTTTCAGACTATCGAATCCACCATCGCAACCAACCAAAGCAGTCTGATTCATGAAATGTGTATTCTGTCCGACAAGATTGATCATCTTCATCTCCCGCCTGGCCATCACTGATTAGCATTGGGTTTCCTAGGATTAGTTGGTGTTTTGTTATGCTTCCTTTCATGTTTTTGCTCTGATGTACTATTTGCTACTTTCGGTTCCATTTTTGGCGTTGTGTTATGACTCTTATGAACTTTTCTCTGCTTGTTTGATTGCTTGGTTTTTATATTATGTTTATTTGGCCTATTATGTTTCTATTTTTATTCCTTCATGTATTATTGGTCGTCTTCTTCTTTTTGATCATGTCAAAAGGGGGAGAAAATATGGTATTTTGTTGTTCTTTCAATTATAAATATAGGTACTCAATACACATGTTCCCTTGACCATCCGCCACGAAAGTATGCTTACTTTACGGGGGAGCATGATGTGCATACATTACGGGGGAGTCATCAATACACAACAGATGGTTTTGTCATAATCAAAAAGGGGGAGAATGTAAAATACATGTTTTTGATGATACAAAAGATGATCATGCTCAAAGCGACAAGCTAAAAAAGAAGAAGTCTTCAAGAAAGTCTCCAAACATCCTTTGATGGATTAATTAGATGTTTTATGTAAAGGTAAATGATACAATCCATGAAATCATATACAAGAGAACCTTGCATCCTTACATATGCATAAACAACATTTTTGAAAGTCAAAAACTTTGTTTTCAAAGTATTAGAATTAATATTTTTTGAAATATGCAAAAGTGTATTCGAATACAACATCATGTATTCGAATACAGATGAAGAATTGCTAAGTCAGTAGCTAAAACCCTTCATCTGTATTCGGCTACATCCTTGTGTATTCGAATACAGATGAAGAAATGCTAAGTCAGTAGCCAAAACCCTTCATCTGTATTCGACTACATCCTATTGTATTCGAATACACCCAGCAAGTCAGTGGCCAAATTAACCAATCTGTATTCGACTACATCAAAGTGTATTCGAATACACAGTGTTAAATTTGAATAAATTTGAACATTGCAAAGAGGCGTATTCGAATACACATAGCCTGTATTCGAATACAACTGGAAGCAATGTACTTTTTCAGTTCTGAATTGAATCTAAAACATTGCAATTCTTCCTCAAACCTCTTGGATCAATGGCCACAAATCTGAAGAGATGTTTATGGACTATAAATACATCACAACTTCAGATTCACCGACAACAATCCTACTACACAACTTCAAAGACTTTGAACAAACTTTTCTGAATTTTTCTCAAAGTCATTTTCTTAAATTCAAGTACTTGCATATCATTTTCATATCCTTAAGGTTCTCAACGTACTTGAATCAATCTTGGATTGTTATCATTCTACCTCTTTCTTACTCCTATACTCTTATCAAATCACAAGTGTTTGTAAAAGAAAGTTGTACTTTCTTTAAGTGTTTTATCTAAGATAGTAGTGTTCTATCATAGAAGGTTTTGTTAGAAGATTGTAGCAAAGGTCCTAGGGTGAGGACTTGTACATATTCTGACAAATAGTGAAGGAAATCTCTTGTGGTGAGCAAGAGGACTGGATGTACCCTTGGTTATAAGGGGAACCAGGATAAATCTGCTGTGTTCATTTACTTATTGCTATTTACTCTTTCATCGACCATCATTAAGCGCAAAAATTGATCACTAAATTTCTGAAAACTACTAACATTCTCAAACACCTAATTCACCCCCTCTCTTAGGTGCACATCTGATCTAACAATTTGTTTACAAGGTATTCTTGCCATTTACATATAATATATATCATATCTTTATTTACATTCTAACAAATAAAATATAATTATTTGGTTACTCATGATTTTTTTTTTAAAATTTAAATTGTTTATTTAGTAGTGTCAATGGATAGTTTTAATATAAAATTATTTCATTACTTATTTAATTTTTTTGTTAATTTATAATATTTAAAATATAATAAGTTAATTTAAAAAATAATAATATGTAATTGTTCACAATGGTAATTTTGTTATTTAAATATAATACACATATTATATCATATCATGATGAGATGTGTATCAAATACATTACAAAATAAAATATTATCACGTTGGTTATCATGTGTGTATCAAACAAACATGATAATGTTTATCCTATCACTATTCTATCATATATTATCCTATCATTATCCAACTTATATCCTATATTATTTTTTTTATTTTGTGCATCAAACGAACCCTTAATTAGTTCAAAACGTAATCAAATTCCAAAAATCTATTAAGCTGCGATTTAATTTCCCAAAAAATTTAAAACACACTTGTATATGATCGAAATAGATATAAAAATATTATTTCAATCAAGTGATTCATATCAAGTAATTAATCAACTTTAATCATAGATGAATTATATATTTTACAGAATTCGAATTTAAAATTTTTAATTTGGACGTTATTTAAGAACTTTAGATTACTAAAGTTCTATTCCATTAAGGATGGGAGTTAGAAAAAAAA
Organism: Cicer yamashitae; assembly: GCA_037974755.1. NCBI lineage: Eukaryota > Viridiplantae > Streptophyta > Magnoliopsida > Fabales > Fabaceae > Cicer > Cicer yamashitae. The sequence goes on along the minus strand of JBBPBQ010020321.1, from coordinate 8,627,345 downwards.
ATTAATATTACTTCCTTTTCATCATTGTTGATTTTTAACAATAGGGTATATATAAGAGATATTAGGGAAAACTAACAAAAAAAAAATAAAAAGAGAAAATATAACCCAACAAGAGAAATACACAATAAATCAAACACGAAGAATCGAGTTTTAATCCTGTCTGGAATAATTTTTACTGTGACCTAATTACTAAAGTTACATTTCTCTAAGAACCAAAAAGTTAAAATAAAAATAACGTTTAAATATTTAATTTGTCTCTGTAAGTTTTTAGTTTTAAAATCATCTATGACTGTTAGTTGCAGTTAAAAAAAAAAACTTATGTGGCAAATAAATGAGTGACATAACTCTTTGATGTGGCAGATGAATTAATAAAATAATTTAAAAAAATAAAATTAAGTAATTAAATTAATTCAAAAAAGAAATGAAGTAAAGGTGAAAACACGATAAGGGAGGGTTGAATTGTGTTTAACAAAGCTAATTACTTTTTACTAATTTGATGAAGGCAGATTGGTTTTTATGAATTACTTAGATAAGAAACAATCGGGTTAAAGGCAACAAACAATGAAAGCATAAATAATTGGACACATAGATTTATCATGGATCACCACTAACTTGGCTGCATCCAGTCCCTTCATTCAGAAGGCTTTAATCCACTAATTCAAATACCTTGAATTACAAAGCACATAACCCTCCAAGCCAATCTTTCCAAACACCCTGACAACCCCAAACTTTTGAGGAACTAATCACCTTGACCTTACAAGCCAAGTTTTCTCCTAAGAACCCTAGATTGAAGAATGAACTAAACCACTATCGGGTTGGATACAAAAGATTGGAAATTTAAGTGTTTGCTTCTAACAAAACCGATAATAATAATAATAATAATAATAATAATAATAATAATAATAATAATAATAATAATAATAATAATAATAATAATAATAATAATAATTCTCACACTCTAAGAAAAAACACTTAGAAAGTATTTCTAACTTGAATAAGTGTTTCTCTCTTTGAACTCTAAGATGAATTTGAAATTTTGAGCTTATGAGTTCTTCTACTCTTTTTTGATTTTCGATGATCATCTTCTTTAGCCTTGAATATCTATTTATAGATAAAATTAGGACTTCAATTTAGTCCTTGTTTAATTCTGAATTGTATCTTCATTCCTAGGTTGGTCAACAATGATCTTATTCAAAAATAGTTCTTAACAAGACGATTTTTGATATTATGTTATTTAGCCAATTCTTTATTTTTGAATCTAATCTGAGCAATTCTTCTAGATTGATTATATTCTTATTTTGTTCAGATTGAGTTTGTAAAATCTTCATATTGATTATGTGTGTATTTTGTTCAAATTAAGTTTGTAAGTTCTTCAGATTAATACTGTTCATATTTTGTTGTAGATAAATCTTGATCAAATCTTCTTCAAATCTTGACCATATTTTCTTTTCAACTTGAAAGATTTTCATCAATTAAAAATCTGAATCAAATATTATTTTAGATTTTCTTCGAAACACAAATCATTTTTCATACTATGTGAAGTCAAATATATTGTTCTCATAAAATACTTTTGTTATCATCAAAACTCTAAGTATAAAACCAACTTGGTTCCAACAATCTCCCCGTTTTTTATGATGACAAAACTTATATTTTTTATAACAATTTTTCTTTATATTTCTTTGACTCCCCCTAACTTAGAGCTCCCATAAGTCTAAGTATCATTTTCTCTTTTATCCCCACTTTATCAAATATCTTTCTTCCCCTTTTGTCATCGAACAAGACGACTTGAAAGTGAAACTTGCTCTTTTTTTTGTAATTTTTTTAATTTGCCTTATTTTTAATAACATGAATATAACATATTACAAGAAAATATAAAAACTAATAAAAGCTAATGTAAAGCTAGACTACTTTGAAGTTATCACAACACCAGTCAAGTATGATGGTAAGGTTTAGGTTTTTCTCGATGAAGTCAAACCTATCTTCAGCTAGTGGTTTGGTGAATATGTCAGCCCATTGGTGTTCAGTATCTACAAATTGAATGTTTAGTACCCCTTTTTGAACAAAGTCTTTAATGAAGTGGTGTTTGATCTCTATGTGTTTATCTCTAGAATGTATAATAGGGTTTTTGGTTAGGCAAATGGCAGAAGTGTTATCACAATAGATGAAAATGTTGGATTCTAGGACTTTGTAGTCTTCAAGTTGATGTTTCATCCAAAGTAGTTGAGAACTGCAATAAGTTGCTGAAATGTACCCAACCTCTACTATTGACATGACAATGGTGCTTTGTCTCTTACTTGACCAAGATATTAAGTTGTCACCTAGAAAGGTGCAGTTGCCACTAGTGCTATTTCTTTCAAGTTTATCTCCAACATAATCAGAATCATAGTATCCACTTAGTTTATACTTAGGAGATTACTTGTAGAACAAGGTAAGGTTGGTAGTGCCTTTTAAGTATCTAAGGATTCTCTTAACAACAATTAAATGTGATTCCTTAGGGTCAGCTTGAAATATTGCACTTACACAAAACATGATGTCAGGTTTGGAAGCGGTAAGGTAAAGTAGGGATCCTATCATTCCTCTATAGATTTTCTAGTCAACTTTTTGGCCTGAATCATCTTTTTCAAGTGAACAGGTATGGTGCATTATGTTGAGACAAAATCCCAAATTAATATTTTGATGATAATTAAGCAAAAGTTAATTAAGACTTCTAATTATGATTCTAAATGTTTTGTATTTAACATGTGTGTTTTAGTGGGTTAATCAAAGATAGGTACCAAGCAATTCAAAATAGATCATATTAAAAAGAAGCAAGTTCATTCAGAGAAACGAAGAACGTTCTTGACAGAATTCTATAAAACGAAGAACCTTCTCCACAGTTCCAAATTAATAAGAATAATCAGATTCTTAAAGAAATAATTTGGTTCCATTATTCACAATCTGTTCCAGAAATATACAAGAATCATTTCAGTATAAGAATCACCCCAAAGAACAAAGGCAAAAGCTATACTTCATAATTTATCAAGCATGATCATTCTCCAAGTTGAGCAAGCATCAAGTACAAAATTGACAGGTTGGACTGGACACCTCAGCTGTACTTTTTAGCAACCTGCATACATGATACAAAGCAGTAAATCACTTCAGACAAATGTCAAGTGAAGCTTAAACCTCAGCATACCTCAAAGCAAGAACGAATATCATTCTTGGTTTACAAGAACGTTCCTACTTTAAAGCAAGAATATTCCTATTTTAAGGTTGATCTTATCCACTTACTGACACATGATAGTTGGACCATTCTCAATGGCCAAATGAGCTGTCATAATCCTTCTTGAAGTCTATAAAAGAAGCCTCAAGATGAAGGATAGATTAGAGATTCAAGTGCAAAGCAATACATCACTTATACAATCATATTCGAAATCTCTCGAGCTTCTCAATCATTTCACAAAGATTCACTTCTGTTCTTAACTAGATTTCAAAATCAACTTTACGGAGTTCTAATCTAAGAATCTAATCTCAAACACGAGTTGAGCTTACTCAGATTCTACCAATCTCTTTAAATCATCACTTTGTAACTCAAGATTATATTGTTGAAATAGTTTGAGTAATTTGTATAAAAAATTTTATGTTTAAAAGGTAATGTGTAAAAATCCTTTCTGAAGATTGAAGGGTAACCTGTGGAAATCCTTTCTAGGTTGAAAGGTAATACTTTATGATAGATCAAGATTGATCTGCACAGACTGTGTGAAAACCAAGAACGATCTTGCTTTGAGAACTTAGTGGAAAATCTCACAATTGTGAGGACTAGACGTAACCCGTTTTGGGTGAACCAGGATACATCTCTGCGTGATATATCTTTCGTTATCTCTATTTACTTTTTATCTTCTAATCATATATTATATAGATAAGTTAAAATTGTGTGATTTCACTAACCAAGAACGTTCTTCGTTTATAACCAAGATCAACCTTGAGTTAGATACCTTGATTTTTAATAGTAATTTTTAAAACGGAACAATTACAATTCAAACCCCCTTCCTTGTAATTGACATTGTTACTTCACATTAGTAACAATCATCTTACACTTCCTGAGAAGCTCATCTTAAACTTCCTGAGAAGCTCTTTTGTATATTTAGTTTGATGAATGTATATGCCTTTTTGAGAAGCTCTTTTGGTTGATTTAGTTGGATTTGAATAATAAGAATATCATTTCCTATTGATTTTTCTAAAAAGTGTATTATCTGTTTGTCATCTTTTAAAGTTATTTTTAAGCAAAAAGTTAATAAGTCTATCATATCATGCTATAGGTGTTTGTTTTAGACCATACAGAGATATCCTAAGTTTAAAAACATGGTTTGAAAATTCAAAATTTTCAAAACCTGGGGGTTGTTTAACATAAACTTCTTCACTTATAAAACCATTTAGAAAATCACTTTTAACATCCATTTGAAATAATGTAATGTTATTATTTGTAGCAAAATAAAGTAGGATATGAATAGCTTCTAACTTGGTCACTGGATAAAATGTCTCAGTGTAATCAATGCCCTCTTGTTGACTTTCGCCTTGTGCAACAAGTTTTGCCTTGTTTCTAACCACTTCGCCTTTTTCATTTAGCTTGTTTCTGAAAATTCACTTGATTCCAATAATGTTCTTCTTTGGTCTAGGTACTAGATCTCAAACATCATTCCTCTTAAATTCATTTAACTCTTCTTGCATAGCAAGAATTCATCCATCATCTGCCAATGCTTCATCAATAGAGGTAGGCTCCATTTATGATAGTAAGCCAAACAAAATGGTATCTTTTAGTGATGATCTGGTCCTCAAGGGATCACTTGCACTTCCAATTATTAGAGTTTCAAGATGAGATGACTTGTACTTCTATCCAGATATTCCTTCTAACTTATCTTGACTAGGAGAATAGGGTTTTCCCGTGGAGAATAGGCACATATGAGAGTTTTGTGAGGCATATGAGAGTGGGAAATTTTAAGAAAAAATGAGTGGGAAAAAAAGTTAATAAAAAATATAACCTAATGTGGATAAAAAAATTGACTCTAATTTAAAAAAATAAATAAAAATTGATAGTGCTTTTGGTCCTTGCAATATGGGACCAATCTAGTTTTACTTCCTGTAAAATTACTTTTTTAGATTTCATCCACGTAGTTTTAGATTCCTTCACTTTTATTCCATGGCGGCTTATAACCATCAAAAAACGATGAAGTGACTGATATATTGAGTCATCATTTTTTATGTGTTTTCCATTTCCCTTTGTATGAGGCCTAAAATTTCTAGTGTTTCTCGAAATTCAATGGAGTCGCCACCAAAATTTATTTTAAAATAAGGAAAATATTGGGAAACCCTTAAAAATAGAGAAAAAAAAAATGGTATTTGAAACCAAATTTTGAGTTCGGGAGTCGATTATACGTAGGGAAGGTATTAGCACCCTACGACATCCATTAAAAAACGGTTACCTATAATTAATTATGAATATCAATTGTGTTTTTAAAATAAATGTGTGCTTAAAAAAAGAGAAGAAAAAAAAGATATTTTTTATAAATGTGCTTGACAAGAGTGTGATCTTGCTTCTACGTATCTCCCGGTGCGATGGAGAAATCAAAGCTACGTAGTTCTTGTATAGAAAATGCAGATGTATTGATTGTTTTTAAAGAAAATTTGTTTTGTTATAAAAAAATATTTTGACAAAAAATGAGTTTGTTTGAATTGAGTAATTAATTTTAAAATGCGAGTTTTATGACGATCAAGTTGTACAACTTGTGTCTTTAAAACTCAAAGAATAAAAAAGATGTCTCATCTAATTAATCCTTTTAAGAATATTTTAAATTATTTTCGGTTTAGATATGAGTTTAAAACCACCAAGTTGTACAACCTGTGTCTTAACAACTCAAAGATAAAAAATAAAAAAATAAATCACATCTAATTAAACAAATTTATAATTCGATTTTATATTAATTTATTAAAAAATAATAAATAAAATATAATAAAATAAAGAGAGTTTTAGAACTATCAAGTTGTACCACTTGTGTCCTAACAACTCAAAAATTAAAAAGATGTTGCATCTAATTAATCTTTAATAAAATATTTGTTTGTATTTTTTATGAAATTTGATTTTTTATTTATGAAACAAATTAATTTTAAAATCATAAAAAAAAAAACTAAATGGGCTGAACTCCCAAACAAATAAGTTGGGTTTTTGTTTTTTTATTTTAGGCCCAAATTATAAATAAAAAAACAAAAAACGGGTTAAAAGAAACCCTAGATCATACTTCAAAAGCATTGGGCGACGGCTGCTCTTTTGTTTTCAGGAAAATGCACATGCTCTTTTGTTTTCAGGAAAACGCAAACTGGTATTGGAGAGAAAGAAAAACAAAGAAAGAAAGAAAAAGAAGAAAGAAGAAGGAAAATATTGAAAGGTAAAAAGAGGAGGCCGAGAGAATGGGAGGAGACCGAGGAGGAGAGCACAGCCGCTCCAAAAGACAAGGTTGTTGTTCCAGCGGCGACGGTGATAGTACAAAGGTTTGAGTTTTCTAGTCCTTTTTTTATTTTTTATTCACGATGTTATCTTATTTTTACTCTTGTAAATCAAAAAAATACATATTTATAAAAACACAATAATTATAAGGTAAAGAGAAGAAGAAAAAAATCACCTTAACTCTTCTTCTGTTTGTTTTTCTTTACTACTACTATGTTTTCTTCTTCTTCTTCTTCTTCTTCATTTTAGGTGGGTTTTTTTTGTTAGTGTTCGATCATCTTTTTTTATGAAATTTAATGAAGATGTATTTAGAGTTTTTTACTTGTTTAGTTGTTTTCCTGCTCTGTCTTTGCTTCCCCATTAGTTTCCTGTTTGACGCTTAATTTCTTTTGCTCATAATTTGATTTTTTCTGCGCATCTATGCATTCACGGTTTTAGTCTTATTTATTTTTATCTGATTATGTTCATCTGCTAGACAGAGTTGGTTTGTTGGGCTAAAGAGCTTTTTTCTTGTAGCTTTGGTTAGCTTTGTACATGGATCTAACAGAATTTGTCTTTTAGTTTTTTTGTTTCAAACTCAGAAGTTTATCTTTTAATTCATTACATACCATTTTTGCCATATTACAATGCAGCAACAGAAAACAAAAGCAATGCAGGCTAGTAGAAGCAAGGCACCATAAGCATAAAATTGGTTTGTTTATGATTGTAATTTGATTTGGCTTAATGTAATTTGATGAGATAAAATGAGCCTAACTTATTGTAATCTAATTTGGTTTTAAAACTATAATTTGATTTGGCTTATGAAGGCAGAAATATATACATCTTTATATATATATATATATATATATATATATATATATATATATATATATATATATATATATATTTTAATTTTTCACAAAATTTGATATATTATAATAAAATGGATATTATTATTTTTTGAATTATTTTTAATAAGTTGGAAAAAATTGGGGTACTACAGCTACCCCTATTTAATTATATTTTTTAGAAAATGTGAATATTATCGTTGTAAAATATAATTAAATATAAGGATCCAAATTTTGTCCGTGAAAACGAGTAGAAAAAGGCAAAGGTGAGTAGACTAATAAATTGCTAAAGCATCGTTTTCGGATTGGTTACTGATGCGTAGATCGGAAAAATGAAGAATGATCGTCTTCGGATTGGTTACCGGTGCATAAATCGACAAGAATGAAAGAATGATCGTAATGAAATAATGATCGTCTTCGGATTGATTACTGATGCGTAAATCGACAAAATGAAAAATGGATGTCTTCGGATTGGATACCGATGAATGAAAGAATGATCGTCTTCGGATTGGTTACCGATGCGTAGATCGACTGGAGTGTAAGTGATCGTCTTCGGATTGATTACCGATGCGTAGGAATGAAAAAACGTAATTGGTCCAAACTTGAAGGTAGATAAAGAGGGAGAATAAGTATATGATACTTGCAATTCAAACGTTAAAGGTTGTCGAGTATAAATATAAGGTATGAATGATTCATGCGTGTGTTATGCATTGAGTATAGGTAAAGTGTAAATGTAGATGCATGAATCATGTGAGTATGAGTAAATTATGCATGATTTATGTGTGTCGTGCATTATAGATCAATTCTTGTTCATTTTTTTTGATTCCCGATCCTTATGCTCTTCTATGCCCAAAGATTCAACGGATGAATAAAAACAAATATTGTTTCCACAAGATGACTCTTCGTATCTATCGAGTGACTGCTTTTTCGAGGCGAAGCAAAGTCCATTGTTTAAAATGATTACCCTTCATTTTTCTTATATGCACCCATACATGTTGACAATCTATCGAGTTCCCGGTATATGTTTTCCAAGTGTCAAAAAATTTAAAGTATTTTTATATTTTCACATATTTCAACTTCTAACATTTATTATCATAAAATAACATTTCAAAATGCTCGAACAATCAAACAAGAAATTTGATTAGTTTAAAAAGAGTGTATCATACAACATCGAATGTCGACATTGGAAAAAGTACATTCACTACATTGGGAACAAAACAATTGGGGTTACAATGTATGGATGAGTGTGTTTAGGTTAAGTTGAACAGATAACAAACGCTATTCATTCTTGTAAGTTAGGCACTCCTGTTGGTTAGCTTCCAAGAATAATAATTGCCCCAGTTTGAGGCACTTGATTTTTTTTTTTTATCCCTAACTTTTGCATGGACCGCTCTTCCAAGTTTTCAATCCATCGGGATGCTCTAATTTTTGCCTACGTCGCCTTTTCAGGTTTTCAACCTAGCGAGCCCATTTTTCGATCATTTTTTTTAAGCATAATATTTTTTGACTGCATCTGAATTTACTAGAAGTGGAAGGTCCTTTCCATCCATTTATGTGAGTATTAGAGCTCCCTCAGAGCAAGCTTTTTTCACAACATATAGTCCTTCGTAGTTCTTTTTTTATGGGCAATATTTTCTTTAACACCAAGTCGCCTTCTTGGCCATGGCATAGATCTATCATTCTTTTTTCTTCTATGAGATTTAATTGGTCAAATCGTGATTGAACCCACTCTGCCTCTTCCAGTTTTGTTTTCATCAAGACTCTAATCGAAGGAATTTCAACTTCAATGGGAAGTACCGCTACCATTCCATACACTACTGAGAAAGGAGTTGCCCCTATTGAGGTGCGAATAGAGGTTCTATAGCAATGTAATGCAAAGGGAAGCATTTCATGCCAATCCTAATATGTCTCCACCATTTTTTGTACTATCTTCTTGATATTCTTATTTGCTGCTTCTACAGACCCATTCATTTTTGGACGATATGGCAAAGAATTATGGTGCTGAATTTTGAAACTATCACAACTCCATCATTTTATTATTCAGATTGGTCGCATTGTTTGTGGTTATCTTATTTGGCAAGCCATATCGACAAATCAATTCTCTTTTGATGAATCTAACAACTACACTTTTTGTCACATTGGCATAAGAAGCGGCTTCAACCCATTTTGTGAAAAAATCAATAGCTACTAGGATAAACCGGTGCCCATTTGAAGCCTTAGGCTCGATGAGTCCAATAACATTTATCCCCCACATTGAAAACGGCCATGGTGATGTTAAAACATTCAAAGAGGTGGGCGATACATGTACTTTATCAGCATAGATTGGACATTTATGACATTTCTTTACGTAACTAAAGCAATCGGATTCCATGGTCAACCAATAGTAGCCATCCCTTAAGATTTTTCTTGCCATTGCGTGTCCATTTGCATGAGTTCCAAAAGAACCTTCGTGAACCTCTTGAATGATTTTCTCTGCTTCCGCTTTATCCACACATCTGAGGAGAACCATATCATGATTTCTCTTATAAAGCACATCACCATTTAAGAATAAATTCATTGACAACCTCCTCAAAACCCACTTGTCGTTCTCTAAAATACCAAATGGATATTCCTTATTCTTAACATATGATTTGATAACATAAAACCATGGCTTGCCGTCAGACTCTTTTTCTATCGATAAGCAATATGCTGGCTTATCCTTTTGTTGAATTTTTAAGACCGGCATATCCTGACCGACGCTTATTTTGAACATTGATGACAATGTGGCCAGGGCGTCGTCCAATTGGTTTCCTTCTCGAGGAATATGGTGAAAAATGATTTGTTTGAAGTGTTCTACCAATTTTTTGATATGAGTATGATACGGAATCAATTAGGAATCTCGAGTTTCCGACTCTCCTTTTGTTTGATGGATGACCAAAGATGAGTCTCCGTATACCTCAAGAACTTTTACCTTTGATTCGATGGCTCCTTTAATTCACATTACACATGCCTCATATTCTGCAATATTGTTTGTGCAATCAAAACACAATCTAGCCGTAAATGGAGTGAACTAGTTCTCTGGGGAAATCAAAATGGCTCCAATTCCATGCCCTAATGCATTAGAAGCACCATCAAACACCAACGTCAATTTTTCTTTATCAGATGATTCAATCTCTTCAAATAAAGTCATTATCCCTTCATCGAGGAATTCACACTGCATTGATTGATAATCTTCTACAGGTTGTTGGGCCAAATACTCTACTAGTGCGCTTCCTTTGATAGAATTTTGTGTAACATACACCAAGTTGTATTATGATAACAACATCTACCAACGGGCAATCCTTCTAGTAAAAGCAGGTTTCTCAAAGATATACCTAATTGGGTCCATCTTAGACAACAACCAAGTTGTATGGCATAACATATATTGCCTCAACCGACGAGCAGTTCATGCTAATGTGCAACATGTTCGTTCGAGCAGTAAATACATTGTTTCACAGCAGGTGAACTTTTTGCTCAAATAATAAATAGCATGTTCTTTCCTACCAGATTCGTCATGCTGCCCCAGTACACAACCCATTGACTCGTCAAGTACTGTTAAGTACAAAATAATCGGTTTCCCAGGAACAGGAGGCACTAAGATTGGAGGTTTTGACAAGTACTGTTTAATATTTTCGAAAGCTTTTTGTCAATTCTCATTCCATTCAACCTTTTGGTCTTTGTGCAACAACTTGAAAATTGGCTCGCATGTAGCGGTTAAATGTGATATGAACCTGACAATGTAGTTCAATCTACCCAAAAAGCCACGAACTTCTTTTTTCGTGCGTGGAGCCGGCTTTTCTTGTATTGCTCTTACTTTATCTGGGGTCCACTTCTATCCCTTTTTGAATAACGATAAACCCAAGTAATTTGCTTGATCTTACACCAAAAGTGCATTTAGCAGGGTTTAAACAGAGTTTGAACTTCCTTAGTCGCACTAACAACTTTTGAAGGTTAACAACGTGGTCTTCTTTGGTACGAGACTTTGCAATCATATCATCCACATAAACCTTTATCTCCTTATGCATCATGTCATGAAACAAAGTTACCATTGCTCTTTGATAGGTTGCCCCAACATTCTTCAATCCAAATGGCATCACTTTATAACAGAAAGTCCCCCATTGCGTGATGAATGTAGTTTTCTCCATATCTTCGGGAGCCATCTTGATTTGACTATACCTTGAGAAACCATCCATGAAAGAGAAAAGAGAATATTGAGCAGTGCTATCTACTAGGACATCAATATAAGGCAAAGAAAAATCATCTTTAGGAATAACTTTATTTAAATCTCGATAATCAACGCACGTTCGAACCTTTCCATCTTTCTTTGGAACTGGGACAATATTAGCCACCCATTTAGGGTATTTTGCCATTGCTAGGAAACCAACATCAAATTGCTTCTTGACCTCTTCTCTAATTTTAAGTGACATATCAGGTCTCATCCTCCTTAGTTTTTGTTTAATGGGAGCACATTCAGGCTTGAGTGGTAGCTTGTGTTCGATTATGTTAGTATTTATTCCAGGCATATCCTGATAATGCAAAGACATCTACATAATCAAATAAAAGTTTAACCAGCTTTTCTCGTTCACTTTCTTTCATAGACATATCAATTTTAACTTTTTTCTTATCAGATTCAGTCCCCAAATTGATCACCTCAACAGGTTCTTGATAGGGTTGGATTATCTTAGCTTCTTGTTCCATTAGCCTTTCAAGTTTTGGGGGAGGCTCACAATCGTCTTCACAATCCTCATCAACGTGATTAATTGGGAGTTCAAACATATTCATTTTCAACTCAGCATTGTTTAAATTAAGAGGAAAAGGAAAAAAATGAATAAAGATTGCTAAAAAAGAAAAGAGAAAAAAAAAACAGTTGGAGAATTCAAAAATGCATTGGTCTTTGGAAAGATCTACTATTTTCCATATTCAGCTCTATGGTCAACACATGATCATCTTTTGCACGTTGGTCTATTTCATCTTCAATGACATTGACAAAGGTATCCCCGTGGCCCGATAAGGGATTACTCCCTACGTTGGGACCGTCTTCCTTGAAGGTAAGCCATTTTGCATTAATCAATTCTTGCACTTTAGACTTTAGGGCTTGACAATCTTCGATGGAGTGCCCTACAGCTCCTGCATGGTATTCACATTTGGCATTTGGGTTAATCCATTTTGGGAATGGTGGTTCCAAAGGTTTCATCGGTTTGAGGACTACCATTGAATTCTGGAGTAGGTGAGGCAACAATTGGCTGCATGTCACGAGAATTGGGTCAAAACGGGTTATCTTCTTTTCTCGATTAATTGGTGGTTTGTATTGATTCGGGTTTGAATTTTGGTTCCGTTGGTTTTGTTGGGGAAATGCGACAGGTGGTGGTTAGACCAAAGGTGGTCTTGAAGGGTTATATTTAGGGTATGAAGCTTGTGAGGTTGCAGTGACATATGGATAGGGAATGTAAGGAGTTTGGGGTATTGAGGGTTGGAAATTATGGGGTCGATAAGAATTCATGGATGGTAAATAGGAGACTCTTGGATTTACCATTACAGCGTTAACATCTCCTTCTTTCTTTTTTGTGAATATCGTTTGGGGTCTCTTCACGCCACTTGCTGCACATACGATCTTGCCATTCCTCATCCCATTTTCTATCCTTTCCCCTATCATGACCAGGTCAAAAAAGTTTGATGACATACTCTCAATCATCTTATCATAAAAAGGCGACTAGAGAGTATCCATAAACATACCAACCATTTCTCTTTCAGATAAAGGAGGTTCTACTTGTGATGCCACTTCTCTCCACAGTTGTGCGTATTCTTTGAATGTTTCATTGTCCCTTTTCAATGAATTTTGCAATTGCATCCTATCAGGGGCCATGTCAATGTTGTACCTGTAATGTTTCAAGAAGGCATCAGCCAAATATTTCCACGAACGAATTCGATTTCGCTCGAGATGCATATACCAACTTAACGACGCCCCACTCAAACTGTCTTGGAAAAAGTGAATGAGAAGTTTGTCGTTATGAGCATGAGAAGCCATTTTTCTGCAATACATAGTCAGATGATTTTTAGGACATGTGGTGCCTTTGTATTTTTCAAACTCAGGAACCTTGAATTTTGAAGGGATAGTCACATCGGGAACTAAACACATATCAAAAGCTTCAAGACCGTAGACATTATTCCCCTCAATTGCTTTTATTCGCTCTTCTAAAACATGAAATTTCTCTTTCGATTGTGTGTCATCACCAACATGAGGTTGTTGCCAATTCCCGTTAGCCTCAAAATGGGGAACTTGGGGTGCACTATATGGAATATTTTCTAAGGTATAGTGTTTTGGGGTGGCACGTAGCCCAGAGGATATGTGTTTTGTGATTGGTTTAGGTTTTGGGGGTTGATAGTTGAGTGGGTTGGGTTGTTGTCCATGGGATTGATGACTAAAGGCAGAGTATAACCAGGTGGGAGACCATACATAGGAAATTGCATAGCTGCTGTACGAAACTGTTGAGTAGTCGAGGTAAAGCCTGGTGGGTGGGAAGGAGTGGTTTGGTTTTCTTCATTTGCAGTTGGAGGATTCCCATCTGTATTCTCCTTCCTTGCCAAAGCCTGTATAGCTTCTAGGATTCGATCAATTTTGTCCTTCAATTGGTTAACATCTGCAATCATCACTTCTTTGTTTTGCTCAAGTTCATCCATGATCTTGGAGTTTGCGCGAGTCCGATAAAGGTGTCGGGGAAACAGCTTTATTGATTTTTTCTTTTCTGTTTTTTTTAAATAAATAAATAAAATTCTATCAGTATGTATTAAATATGAATCGAATGAAAATGAAATCTATTAGTTAATTATAATAGTTGAGTGTTTCTTGAAATTCAATGGAGTCGCCACCAAAATTTATTTTAAAATAGGGAAAATATTAGGAAACCCTTAAAAATAGAGAAAACAAATGGTCTTTGAAACCAAATTTTGAGTTCGGGAGTCGATTATGCGTAGGGAAGGTATTAGCACCCTACGACATCCATTAAAAAACAGTTACCTATAATTAATTGTGCAAAATTAATATTAACTTAAATATACTTATTTCTCTTTATTATTAAATATGAATATCAGTTGTTTTTTTAAAATAAATGTGGTCTTAAAAAAAGAGAAGAAAAAAAAGAGATTTTTTATTAATGTGCTTGACAAGAGTGTGATCTTGCTCTTACGTATCTCCCAGTGCGATGGAGAAATTAAAGCTACGTAGTTCTTGTATAGAAAATGCGGATGTATTGATTGTTTTTAAAGAAAATTTGTTTTGTTATAAAAAAATATTTTGACAAAAAATGAGTTTGTTTGATTTGAGTAATTATTTTAAAATGCGAGTTTTAGGACGATCAAGTTGTACAACTTGTGTCTTTAAAACTCAAAGAATAAAAAAGATGTTTCATCTAATTAATCCTTTTAAGAATATTTTAAATTATTTTCGGTTTAGATATGAGTTTAAAACCACCAAGTTGTACAACATGTGTCTTAACAACTCAAAGATAAAAAAAAAAAAAAATTCACATCTAATTAAACAAATTTATAAGTCGATTTTATATTAATTTATTAAAAAAATAATAAATAAAATAAAGAGAGTTTTATAACTATCAAATTGTACCACTTGTGTCCTAACAACTCAAAAATTAAAAAGATGTCGCGTCTAATTAATCTTTAATAAAATATTTGTTTGTATTTTTTATGAAATTTGATTTTTTTATTTATGAAACAAATTAATTTTGAAATCATAAAAAAAAAAAAAAACTAAATGAGCTGAACTCCCAAATAAATAAGTTGGTTTTTTTGTTTTTTTTGTTTTAGGCCCAAATTATAACCAAACAAAGAAAAGGTTAAAAGAAACCCTAGATCAGACTTCAAAAGCATTAGGCGGCGGCTGCTCTTTTGTTTTCACGAAAACACACAAGCTCTTTTGTTTTTAGGAAAGCGCAAACAGGTATTGAAGAGAAAGAAAAAGAAAGAAAGAAAGAAAAAGAAGAGAAAATATTGAAAGGTAGAAAGAGGAGGCCGAGAGAAGGGGAAGAGACTGAGGAGGAGAGCACGGCCGCTCCAAAAGGCAAGGTTGTTGTTCTGACGGTGACAGTACAAAGGTTTGAGTTTTCTAGTCTTTTTATTTTTATTTTTTATTCACAGTGTTATCTTATTTTTACTCTTGTAAATCAAAACTTTACATATTTATAAAAACAGAATAATTATAATGTAAAGAGAAGAAAAAAAAATTACCTTAACTCTTCTTCTATTTGTTTTTCTTTACTACTACTATGTTTTCTTCTTCTTCATTTTAGGTGTTTTTTTTTTGTTAGTGTTCGATCCACTTTTTTTATGAAATTTAATGAAGATGTATTTTTAGAGTTTTTTTGTTTAGTTGCTTTCTTGCTCTGTCTTTGCTTCCCCATTAATTTCCTGTTTGATGCTTAATTTATTTTGCTCATAATCTGATATTTTTCTGCACATCTGATGGATTCACGGTTTTAGCCTTATTTGTTTTTATCTGATTATGTTCATCTGCTGAACAGAGTTGGTTTGTTGGGCTAAAGAGCTTTTGTCTTGCAGCTTTGGTTAGCTTTGTACATGGATCTAACATAATTTGTCTTTTAGTTTTTTTTTGTTTCAAACTCAGAAGTTTGTCTTTTAATTCATTACATACCATTTTTGCCATATTACAATGCAGCAACAGAAAACAAAAGCAAGGCAGGCTAGTAGAAGCAAGACACCATAAGCAGAAAATTTGCTTGTTTAAGATTGTAATTTGATTTGGCTTAACGTAATTTGATGATGTAATTTGATGAGACAAAATGAGCCTAACTTATTGTCATTGGATTTAGCTTTAAAATTGTAATTTGATTTGGCTTATTGTAATTTGATTTGGTTTAATGAGCTTATTTATTAATTTTAGCTATATTAATTTTTAATTCCTTTATATATATATATATATATTCTTTTTTTGTATTAATGATTATGAAGGCAGAAATATATACATCTTTATATATATATATATATATATATATATATATATATATATATATATATATATATATTTTAAAAGTTTTCACAAAATTAGATATATTATAATAAAATGGATATTATTACTTTTTGAATTATTTTTAATAAGTTTGACAAAATTGGGGTACTACACCCTTCCTTCTTTGATCTTCAAGCTTAACATATCTAATTTCTCTCCACAAATCCCTAAAGCATCTATTGTATTTAGAACATCCAAATTTTCATCATCATCTTCTATGTACTTCATGACATTTAATTTTCTTTTTCGTTGTTGAATCTCCAAATTGTGACTGTATTTCATATTAAGCTGTTTTTTGAGCGGAATGATTTTAGCATGGAGTTGCTCTATTTGGTGTTGGATAAGTAGATCGTCAAATACCATTAACAATGTGATATTTTGAAGTTTACATTGACATTTTTTATATTATAAAAACAAACAAAAAAATAAGTTATACAAATCTTTTGATACGCTCTAGTTTCAAAACATTTTCATTAACTTTCTATTTCATGAGAGAAGTCAATTGACGAAAGTGATATAAGAATCTCTCTTGAGGAATCAGAGACTTTTGGGTTTGAAGATTGAAGCAGAAATCAAAAGGGGAAAGTCATAGTTTTTTCTTTTTTTTTTTACATAAAAATTTTAGTTTATTTAATTTAATAACTATCCATATTTCTATTTAAATATTTTATATAATGTCATTAAAAATATTGACTCAATATGTCATATCATTGTGTTTAGATGATTAGATGTCACAAGTGATCAAAAATTAATGAATATAAAATTACAAAACTAAAATTTAAAAAAATAATTTTAATTAGTTCCACGGACCAAAAGTAAAACAAAACAAAAAAAATTAATCAACTTTGACTTTAGTTTACACAAAAATAATGAAAAGGAACGATGAATTATAAAAATGTACTTTAACGTCAGATTCAATAGTCTAACGAAACGCTATTTGCGTCACAGTCTAGGATGATTCTAAATTTCTGAAATTAAATTACACTTTTCATGTAGAAACCTCTTCCTTCTCCTCCCTCTATTCATTCAAACTTACGTGAAGAGGTTCAAAGGTAAATATATTTTACATGCTCTTCTTCATCTAATTTTTGGGTTTGTTTCCTTGTTTTTTCTTCAGTAGAGACAAATTCTTTACAAGTAGTTTAATCGCAATTGTAAATTGGAGAAGAGATTATATTAGGGATTTGATGGCTATATTGACGTATTTAGGAGATTAACTTTAAAATATGAACTCGACCATAATTTTGTTGAATGCAAGCAACGATCATACTTGGAAAGTTGGATTTCGTACCTCCATTTAAACTTATATCCTCATTTAAAAAATTTATGCTTAAACTTATTAAAATATCTTTAACTTTACGGTAAAAACAAAAAAATACTTGATGGTACTCACAATCTAAATTTTTCGGAACAAGTAAATTTTTTTCTCAAAAAATCTCTTACCAGATATTTCGTTGAAATTTTTTGTAGTTATTTTTCAATACCAGAAATTTCTAGGAGTTTCAACTAGAAATTTGAAATTTCCAGTAGTTATTTTTCAATATCGGAAATTTTAAATTTTCGGGTAAAACTCTCGGAAATTTCAAATTTCCGGTGGAACTCTCAGAAATTTCATTCCTTCTTGAAATTTTCGGTACAATTTTTGTTTTTTTATTTTATTTTTACATTTATTTCATATTCATTTTATTGTCAGTGAAGACCGGAGGAGCGAAAAACACCGTCGAACATTCTCGAGTTCGACCTCCTACACAATCTAATAAGAGAGCTGTCGTTGAGAAAAGGAGAAAGAGGAATGAAGAGATGCAACAACCGGAGGATTATAATATTCAGCTTGAGTTTGAGCAACATGATCTTGGATTTGATGATCAAGAGGAGCATCAACAGCACCAGAATAACGTGCATCACCATGGACAGCCTGAACAACCTTTATTTCCTGGAGGTCTTTACGATCTTTCCGTCCTTAAGGACTATGAGCATCACATTGCAGTTAAAGTGTAGAATAGATAGGTTAGTAAATAATTTATTTTATTACGTAGTATAATATAACATATTATATATATATATAGTTTATTACAAAACTGATTTTAGGAACTCAAACGCAGCATATGTATAGTTTAGTTTATACAAAGCTGATTATAGTATAGTTTATTTTTTATATTTTAATATATTTATAGTATAGTTCATTAGAGTTTAATGAATTAATTGTATATTTAAGGAACTTAAACGCAGGATATGTATAGTTTAGTTTATACAAAGCTGATTATAGTATAGTTTATATGTATATTTTAATATATTTACAATATAGTTGATTAGAGTTTAATGAATTAATCGTATATTTATAGTATAATTTATTGTCTTATTTTAATTAAACGGGATATACGTGCCTTGAAAGTTGTTTTAAATGGCAAAAAACAAGATAAATTCATTTATATCAGATATGTATTACCAACTCAGATAGATCAATGAATTACTATATATGAGTTACGTCATCTGCAACGATGTAGTTTGCACATGATTGACGATAATCTCATATCTGCTTTTGTTGAGAGATGGCACGCAGAGACTAACTCATTTCACCTGCCATTTGGTGAAATGACTATTACTCTTGATGATGTTATGTGCCTTTTGGACATACCATGTTATGGAGAGTTTTTCACACCTCCCGCTAATGTGAATGAAGATTTGGCCATTGCTGCTGCCATTGAGTTATTGGGAGTTGATTATGATGAAGCTATACTTGTTGGTTTCAAACAATGGTAACCTATACTTGTTGGTTTTGTAGGTGCTATCCATGATCAATACAAGAGGGAACATGTTCAACAAAGTTATGGAATCTAGGTGCGTCCAAAACGTGTCCCTCACACCGTTGGAGTCTTCATGAGTCCTACCCCAACAAGCATACTTCTCAGCTTCAAGTAACTTCAACAGATGTTGCATATCAATTCTAGGTCCTTTCAAATTCTTTCTTATGTGCTTCGTCGCTTATAAATTTGAGAGATATTAGTCACATTCTTCTTATATCGATCTCTTAAAGATGACAAGATGTGTCTCGGTGCAACGTGATATTTTGTCAGCTCGTCAACATGTTTCTTATCTTATTCTTTTAATCGACCTACAAATGCATTATTCTCAAAAGTAGCCACTAACTCATGGTTGTGAAGTCCACACATTATACTAATAATCCATCCCTCATCATTTTTCAATGGTTTCGATCTAAGTTTAAACGGACAACCACACCTTTTAGTTGAAGTCCCTGAGTTACTTTTATTTGACTTATATTTTCCACCTATATCACAACCAAGAATTAATTTGACTTTCTTTCTCTCTTTCCGATCTCTATGTCAGAGTGAGTAATGATAACAGCTACTTGATTTTGTTGGTCAACCTCTCTTGCCCATGATATGACAGCTTCTCGTGACTCAAAAATTTGATCAGTTCTGAATGCTTCAGTCAAATCTATACATAATGGTGTTTTTCCCATCCCTACTTCAAAAAAAAATTAAAAAAAAATCCAAAATAATAATAATAATAATACGTATCGAAAATTTCAAATTTTGAAATTTTCGATAAAATAAAATTAACTACCGAAAATTTCAAGGCAAAAAAATTTCTGGTAGTAAAATTAACTACCGGAAATTTCAAGGCACAAAATTTCTGGTAGTAAAAGTAATGTACCAGAAATTTTGTTGGCAAAATTTCCGATAAATAATTTCTACTACCGGAAATTTTGTGCATTGAAATTTCCTGTAAACAAATAAAACCACCAGAAATTGTAAAGAGGAAATTTCATGTAGTTATAAAGTCTGTACAGGATATTTGGGGAAAAAGATTACTTACTGAAAATTTTGGTGAGGGAGTAAGATTTTGGAGTTTTTTTTTACCATTAATTTAATGAAAATTAAAGGGACAAATTTTGATTTTTAACATTTTGGGGGCGGTATAAGTCCAATTGAATTGAATGGGTTCAAAATCTAACTTTCTCATACTCGAGAGGTGCGACCGTATATATTCTAAATACTTAGAAATACTAAATTATTTTATTACTATTATATATATAGAAATTATAGCTATCAATTTCACAAGTCTACTACTTATTGGCTCTCATTCACATGTTGGAGGGGTCAAAAAATTTCATAGCTTAAAACGCTTCAAAAACTAAAAAGCCCCTTAAATTTTGTGGGTTTAGTGGGCCAATGAGTACACTTTTTCTAAAAAATCAATATTTTTTGAAATTTTTCTCAAAATTTTCTGATAAAAAGTCAATTTTTTTTTTAATTTTTTCTCGAAAATTTTTTGATTCGAGAAAAAAAAATCAAATTTTTTAAAAAAAAGACATTTTTGATTTTGCTCACAAATTTGTTTGAAAAAAAAATGATTTAAAAATCAATTTGAGAAATTTTTCCGATATTTTTTCGAGAAAAATAAATTTTAAAAATTTTTGAAATAAAAAATCTCAATTTACAAAACATTGAGCTTATAATCCCCCCACTTATGCGCACAAAAAATAAGGAAATAATGGACCAGAACTTTAAAAAATTTATTTCAGTAGAGGATATAATATTATTGCTTAGTAGAAGATTTTTTAGATGGAATTTTAGACTTTTGGATTTTATTGACACGTTTAATAGCAGTACTCATTTTTTAAGTTTATGTATCTAGAAAATTATTCCATATTAAAATAATTTTAAATAAAATAACTATATTTTTTTTATCTTATAGTATTATCTCATATTCCAATATAAATTAGATTTTTAATCTTTTTTGTCTATTATAAAGTCAAATCTAACTTTCAGATACTCTAAAAAAGAAATCAAAAGAAAAACAAAAATATCAACTCACCATCATTCATAGACTACGGGGTGAATGAATATGATACTATTCATATACAGATTAACATATACATGTATAACTTAGGGTTGTTTACTTTTGAAAAATATTTCCTATTTTGATTTTCTAAAATTTGTGTTAAGTTTATTCATTAATAAATTGGTAAGAGACTTTTGAAGTGAACAATAAATAATTTATGTTTTTAGAAACAATAAAAATATTAAAAATTTATTTTAGAAACGTATTTTCATTAACTAATATTTCATATTATCTCTATGACTAGTTTATTTCAAAAGTTTTCAATGAAAATAAAATAAACACACATTTTAAAAAATAAAAACCAAAAATATTTTTACAAACTAAATGACCCTTAATTTTCCTGTAATTCTATTGCAGTTTTGAATTTTTTATGAATATTGTGGTTTTATATCGTTTTGAAATATTCAATGCTTATATAATCTTTACTTTTTTTCGACAATATTTTAACTCATTTAAAGGTCCATTAAAACAATTATGATTAATTTCCGTATTTCATGATGAGAAGTGTCAGTATTTAATAATCAATCAATATATATTACTTATTTTAAAAATTGGGTACTGAGCATAAAAAATCTCGTGTACGGTCCTAGTTAAATGTAAATCACATCCTTATTTTTAATGGACTACTATTTGGTGATATCGATTTTATCTATATTCAAAATTCTCATTAAGATGTAGGACCGGCCTAAATATAAGAAGCCCCACCCCGTCCTTTTTCCTCCAAACAACATCATGACTTTTTAAAGGCCCTAAAAAATAATAAACACTATTATTTAAGTATTTAATATTAATAATTTGAATTGTATGATATCCACGTAGCTCAGCTCGCACGTCACGTGTATAGGTTGGAGTAGCCAAATTATTTTTTCTATTTTTTAATTTTTTAATTACGTTGTAAACTTTTTAAATCAATGTTTTTTAAAAAGTGCTTAGTTTTAATTGACAGACTGTTGGCTAAGTTCTGGTGTTTCCATGATTAACTGGTTTCTTTCCCTACTCACTCTCTCTATCATATTCATACCATATGCACCCCCTCTCTTAACAACACGGCAGACTCTGATACCACGCTGGCCGGAAGCCTTCCATACCACAAGATCTAGCCTTAATTGAATCGTCCAAAATGCGAGATAACAGTCATTCCACGGCCAACAGATCTCAAGCCACAGACTATCAATTAAAACTAAAATCTTATGGTAGAAAGGACCGTAGCAAGGATCAATAGTCAGATGTTTTCTGTTACACAAGATCCTCATAACTGAGGCGAGTGTAGAGCATACTTGCATCTCTTATGGGGATAATTATGATATGAACATGATACTTCAAGTTTTCAGGAAGGAGAAGAGAGAATTTAGAACATGTTTATACTCAAGCACACAAAGAGATTTTATTTCGATTGCTTCTTAATTTGCCTCCGAATACAAATGATACAAGCTTCCTCCTTTTATAGCCAAGGAGTTACATATGTGGACAAACTTTCTACTATTCATAGTGGGAGACATTATCATGTCATCTTTTGACTATATGGATACAATTATGACACTTTTTGACTATGGTGACATAATTATGATACCTTTTGACTATCTGGACCTAATTATGACATCTTTTGACATTATTGGCCACTAAAAACAAAAGTACAATAATTCCACACAATAATTATACAAGACGTAATTATGACACTTTGGACTTGTTACTCTTTGAGGATAGGCTCGTGGCTTGGAGACAAATTCTGATCAAACATGTATTCCTCTGCAGAGAGGCTAGGTGAATAATGTGGATCATACTACCATTCTAGTGGAGAGTATAGTTCAAGTGTAGTCCAAATCAAGGTGTTGTGATTCTTTGGATCCGTCAGATGTTTGTACATTGCTTCAGTTGGGACATAAACAGGAATGAAATACAAACTAGTTGCACACCAAATATACCATAAGTGATTTTCAGTAAATTTTGAATTCGGATTTATCATGAATGGCATATGATAGGGTGTGTCAAGAAGAAAAGGGGAGTTGTATGGAAACTTCTTAGAGGCATGTGCTGGTAGTGATTTAATCATGAGAATCAATGGAAAGGTGTGTGTTTTAGTGATGATCTGGATTGGTTTCATAGGTCTAGAAAGTAAATCAGGAATCAAGTTTTGATTTCCTTTGATATGTTTTACTGTAAAATCATACCTTGAAAACCAATCTTTGAGCCTAAGAGTTTGTGGATCTGGAGGCATTTTGTTTTTGAATTCAAGGATCCTGGGGAAAGAAGAATTATCCATTTGGACTTCAAACTGATAACCCCTCAGGTGGAAATCAAACTATTGGATACCCATTTTGACTGCAAGTGCTTCCTTATAAGTGGTGTGGTAGTGTTTCTCAGCTTCTTTGAACTGACCACTGGCATGACCACAATAATGCTTTACTCCATTAATCTCTTCTATCAGGACTGCACCCCAATAATGATCACTGGCATCCGTTTGTAGGATTCTCTTTCCATCTCCTGGAATTTTTAGGGCAGGTGGAGTTTGTGCAACCTTTTTTAGAGCTCTGATTGCTTCAGTGTGCTTTGATTCCCATGGTGGAGGATTTTTCTTGAGTAATTGTGATAGGGGACTTGTATATTTTGCAAGCTTTGGTATGAAATTCCTGATATAATTGATTATACCTAGGAATTGCTGGATTTGTTTAATGGTGAGATTCTCATCAGGAAAATTCAACAGTTCTTGAGCAATATGAGGTTGAGGTTGATATTTTCCTTCAGAAAAATGCATTCCCAAAAAATCTATTTCTGTTTGGGCTAATTGGCTTTTCTTTTCAGAGAGCATCATCCCATGGTTTTGGGCTATTTGAGAAAATTGGCCCAATAATTGTTTATGAGCCTTTTCATCTTTTGAGAATAATAGCACATCATCTATGTAGATGAGGATACTATTGAGAATGGGCTCAAAAATTTTTGTCATGGCTTTTTGAAAGAGTGATGGAGCTACCTTAAGCCCAAATGGCAATATTGTCCATTGATATTGGGCATTTGGAATGCAGAACGCCGTCTTGTAACGGTCTTTAGGGTCAATGCCTAGTTGCCAAAATCCAGACTTCATATCAAACTTTGAAAAGATCTGAGCATCTTTGAGGAAGATGTTTAATGAAGAGGTTTTTGGAATGGGAAATTTATCATCTTTTAGGAAATGATTAAGAGGTTTATAGTCAATTACTAACCTCTTTTTCCCTCTTATTTTTTCTGACCTCTTTTCAACGTAAAAGGCTTGGCAAGCCCACTTAGATTTTGTGGGTTCTATCAGGCCTTGTTTAAGTAACTGGTTACATTCTTCCCGGGCCAAAGCTAAATCTAATGGACTCATTCCTGGATGAGTAGCTTTGGTTGGATTAATGTCCTCATTAAGCTTGAAGGGAAGTTGGACAAAAAAGTCTTCGTTCGTCCATAAAGGTTTTGGATGGGAGAAGTTCTCATGACTGTCTGCGCAAAGTTTGAGCAATTTAGACTTAATTTCTTCATATCCAGCAGGAACTTCAGAAAGGGAATACAACTTTAGTATTCCTGAATATGGCTTAAATTCTCGCTTAAATTTGATTCCTGTAAGGAGAATTTGGAGCCTACTTGCTGCTGCATAAACATCCATGCCCACAACAATATCTTTGTTTGGGAGACTGCTACCAATGACCTTTGTCCAAATTATGCATTCTGGGAAGAATCTGATTCCAATTTTCTCCTTTGTCATGAGATCCGTTCTGAAAACTTTGTCGTCTGTTGCTACGAAGTATGCAGCATGTTTTACCCACGCTTCTGTAGGGAGAATGCTTGGTTTCATCATCGTTATTTGGGCACCAGTATCCATATAGGCTATGACTTTCTTGGGATGAGAAAATTTTGAAGCAAGAATATGGATTTCGCCACAAGGCAATGGAGGAGTAGGTAGAGTACTTCCTACTTCCTTGAATGAGTAAATTGGAAAACTTTTATCACTTTCTGATTCAGCAAACGATGTTTCTTCTGAGGAAGAGTTTTGAAGAGCAAATATTGTTTCTTCATCGGCAGAGCTTTGTTCAGAATACAAGGACTCTAGATCTCCTTCTAGAGGTTGGAGAGAGTTGATCAATTTTGCGGCTTTTCTGGTTTTGTTGGGACACCTTTTAGAAAAATGTCCTTCTTCTCCGCATATAAAGCATCTTTGATTTCTCCTTTTTCCTCTGAATGGCTTTCTTTTAAAGAACTTCAAAGCTCTCTTTTTCTTTACCTTCTTGAAAATTCTCGAAGGTTTAGTGTCTCTTTGCCGATGATGTTTCTTTTTGGTTGAGCAGCTGCATTTGTTTTCCTTGCACTTGATCTCCATATATGGTTTTTTACATGCTTTGGAGAACTTGGATTTTTGTTCTATTATCTCCGAGAAATGTTGGTGTAATCTACACATCTTTTCCAATGCCTCTAGTGTTATCTGGTGTATCTGGCCAAGGCTCA
The DNA here is from genome assembly GCA_037974755.1 of Cicer yamashitae. Lineage (NCBI taxonomy): Eukaryota > Viridiplantae > Streptophyta > Magnoliopsida > Fabales > Fabaceae > Cicer > Cicer yamashitae. Next base: position 8,601,664 of record JBBPBQ010020321.1, on the reverse strand, counting down.
TGGTTTTGATGTCCTTTTGAGCTGTTGCTATCATCTTATGAATTTCTGGTTGGAGTTCTTGGGGTAGTGAGGAGATATATGTATTTTTTAGGCTATGATCATTAAATCCATTGAGGACATAATATCTCTGAACCATTCTTTGATAATGTTTGTCAAGATCTTTGACTCTGAGCGAACAACATCTCATCTCAAAGAACTCTTGTCGGCTTTTCCTATCGATTATCTCCATATCACCGATGAACTCATTGTGAAGAGTTCCAAGGATAGCAGCAGTGGTTCCCAATCTGTGCAATTCATCCTGTCTGAACGTACCAAGATTATGGTACCATTCTTTCATCGTGCCTGTCATTCTGCAGCAAAACTCTTCAATGACCTTATATGAGTCTGCACCTGCTTTCATCATCTGGGTGTCCAGCCAAGCGCCAAAATCAAGGAGTCTTTTCCTCCAGCGACTGGGTGGTATATCGTCAAGCGTGAACCATGGTCCACTGTTTATCTTTGCTTTCCCAGAGATTGGACTTTCTTCAAATGATTCTTCATAAAATGATTCTTCCTCTTTTATGTTTACCATAAAGAGTCTGGATACATTCATATAATTCTTTTCCGATTCTGATTCCTGTTCGGATGCTGATGAAAAGGATTCAGATTTTACATCAACTGGTGTATTTTCGAAGAGATCATCCTTTTCAAAGGAGGAGGAATCGAACTCATGTTCTTCTTCTGAAGTTTGTGCAGAATCATCTCTTTCAGAGGAGGAGTCGGTCTCAGATCTTTCTTTTGGAATTTGTGCAGGAGAGTCATGGTTTGCGGTGATTGTCATGGCTTGGAAATTGGGAATTTCTTCCCTTTGAGATTCAGAACGAGGTGTTTTTGGAACATCTTGAGTGTCAGAAGATGACTCACTCAAACAAGTGGTTTTTTCTCTAGTCTTGGAGGTTGAGGGTTTTGTATCTCTGGCAGGTTTTGGTCTATAAGCTGTAGGTATATATTTGGCATAATCTGGTAGTGATGAAGCATAAGTAGGATATAAAGTAGGATAGAAAGGAGATGGCTTTTGTGGTCTTGCGAAGTAACTCGAAAAAGTAGGAGGGTTGAAGATAGGGTCTTCAACAGGCTTATGTTTTTCGTATTCTTTGGAAGCTCTCAAGAAATCATCAATTTCTTTTACTTGGCCTTGTAACCTTCTGATTTCTCTTTCCTTATGGTCAAAAACTTGACCAAAAGTTCTGTCTTCCAACATCTTTCTCAAATCACGATCCAGCTGAGAGACTTGAGCTTTTAATGTCTTGTAGTGCTTCTGCATTTTCTGGGACAAAAATTTGAGATCTTCCTCTGTTTCTTCCATCTTTCCTGTGATCTTATCCATTTTCTTGTCTAGGTTCTGGAGAAGGTCATTTTGAGCAACCATGTTCTCTGATTGCCAATTTAGAACTTCCTCCGCCTGGGTTAAAGGTTTAAGTCTTCCATCATGGTTGACTTCATTGGGCTGTATGAAAGGTTTGGATGATCTATTTGTGATTGGATCAGTCTTCCTTTCTAAAGCAGGAAAATGTTGATCATATTCTGAGGCTGGTGTTGTCATCATGAAGCAAGGAATTGGTTCAATGTTTCTGGGAGGTTTTATTGGGTCATAATGGTCTGAGGGAGACCAGGAGACAAGGTCAGGATCATCTGGTGGAATAAGGTTTTCTTCTCTAAGAATTCTAAGAGCTTCCTCGTAAATTGGGAGTGGAGGAGCTTTCTTGCGAATTCCTACCCAAGGGCCATTATCCGGACCAGTCCTTCTTTGTGGAGGTGGTGGTGGTTTACACCTACCTTTCTTTTTCCTTTTAGGGTTGATGTCTTCCTCATCCGTCTCGTCATTATGCATCCAGCAATCGCAGTCTGGGTCACACTTACTGGGATCTACATCCCATAAGAAATGTCCATCTACCTTGTCTGTGTAGATGGGTTTTCCTTCTTCTGTAACTGCATGAATAGGACACCAATCTTCCTCGAGTATAGGTTGAATCATCAAGGTTTGGAAGATCGGAGAAGGTGAGCTAGTTCCTTCGTCTGGTTTTTTGAAGATCGTCTTGACTGTCTTGTCAACAGATGATCTCCTGAAAGTAGCTTCCTGAGACTGGATTGGCTTTCTGTCTTGGTGTATTTTTTCATAGTTGGTGATCCATTCAAGAGGAATTAACTGTGCCAGTTCCTCTCTTGATATTTCCTAGGGATCTGAACAATGGAGGGTGTCTCTTCTTCTTTATTGGTGATTACCAATAGCGAATCCGAAGAGCATCCTGTGAGTGGTAAATCTATCGAATGATTTTGAAGTCGATAGATTATCTGGTGATGTAGAGTGGCCGACATGGCTTCTGGTACTTGGCCAGTTCCGGTGATCTGAACTTGGACCTTCAGTCTTGTGGACAAAGTACTGTCATTAAGACTTACATTGTAGTTTGGGAAAATAGTGAGAACTACACTTCCTGCATGTAAGGAAGTCAGGACGGTTCCGATCACGGCGTTTTCATAGTGAAGATAGCTAGAATCTAACAATGCTATCTTACAGAAAACAGGGAGATTTTTCCTTCCATGGAGAGAAAGGATCAATCTGACAGCTCCAAAGTGTAGAGCTGTGTATCCTTCACTTTTCCAATGATTAATGAGATTCTAAGGAATCTCTAAATCAACATACTGCTCTTGATTTGTCGCTCTAAGACTACACTGATCAAGTCGTGAGGATTGGACATATTCTTTCATGTGAGGACGGTGAGTTGTGATTAGGTTTCTGATAGATCTGGTGAAAGATCTTTGTCTCTTAAAGATATTATAAGGGCTCAAAAGAGGTGGTATAGTTTCAGCAATTTGAGCATCTTCAGGAACATAAGAGTATTCTACAAGGTTTTCTATTTTGTGGGAATCAGTCTTTTTACAAGATTTAGGAAGAGATAGTGAAGAGGTGAGGGTAATGGGCTGTTGGCTAGGTTCTGGTGTTTCCATGATTAACTGATTTCCTTCTCTACTCACTCTTTCTATCATATTCATACCATATGCACCCCCTCTCTTAACAACACGGCACGCTCTGATACCACGCTGGCCCGGAGCCTTCCATACCACAAGATCTAGCCTTAATTGAATCGTCCAAAATGCGAGATAACAGCCATTCATGGATTTGTAAGAATCTACACATACCAATCTATATGATACAATCTACATATGCATATTATTTGATTGGTTTAATTTGTGTAACAAAAAACGATGCACAGATAGCATGTCACTTTCACATATTAGACTCAAATATACATCTCGACAATGATAATCCAACAACCATAATTCAACTCATAAAAATAATTCTACTCATAAACTACACTGATTATAGATTCCAAAATTACAACAACATACACCATAATATCTATATTAATTAGTATATTTATTAACATATATCATGTATAGTCAAAAATTTATCACTGATTAGCATATATTAAACCACAATTATCTTATAAATTTATATAATTTGGTTTCCACAACTTTGTCACAATTAATAATTATTCATTTTTCAATTTTTTTAACATAAATATTTTTTTTATAAAATTTAACTACTTTCACACATTCAATCAAATTCATACGTAAGAGTTTCCTTCAAATTATATGTTAGATCACAATTCAACATTTGATTTTGAGAATATCATTCTATACTCATCTCCACAAATGTAGAGAAGATAAAGAGGGATGTCTAATGAAATTACAAGAGTAATTTTAGAATTTGAGTACAGAAAGTACAAATGTAAAATTTTGGATTACTCTAATTTGCACATGATTAAAATATGACCTGATTTGGTCCATAAAATATATCAGATTAATTTTTATTAACAAAATTATAACTCAAATATCTCTAATAAATAAAATAAGAGTAGTATTATTTTTTTAAAAATAAATAAAGTAAAAGTAATAGTATTTTAAAGAAAATATTCAAAACTTTGGGGTGGCTACCCTATGACCTAACAAGCTCCGCTGCAAACCTTTGTAATGGGAAGGTTTGCATTTTACCATAAGAGAGTGGTTAGGAAAGTTATAATGTAAGTGAATGATGTTTTTGGTACAATATTCAAATTATTTACATTATCAGAATTTGAAATTTATGTGCGATTTACTCTTTATTTGACATCAGATTTCATCTATATGCTTTAAGTTTAAGAATTCAATTCAGAGTTAGAAAGTTGAAGTAACCTTTATGCTTTAACAAATGAATTTAAATGGAACCAATTATCCACATAAAGTGGTTATGGTACAAATTGCTTGCTATTAGTTCTCAAAAGACATGAGAAAAAGTACTGGAGAGTTTATTGACATAGGAGAGTGAGACCAACATTTTATATAAAAACTTTTCAGGACAATTGTTGTGTGGACAAGTATTTTAGCATTTTATTTGGACACACACAAAAAGAAAAAGTAAAAATAATAATAATTAAATAATATATATTTTAAAATAATTTAACCATAAAGTTAGACATTCTTTTATCTTTCTTAATCAAACGAAAAAACATTCACCAACTGTCTATATATATGACACCAAGTTGAAACTTTGGATCAACTACTAAATTATATAAAGAAAAATGTCTTATGTACATCTAAATATTTTTTAGACATTTTGAGAAAAAGATAAAAATAAAAAGATAATAATCTAATGATGTTATAGGAAAAAAGAGATAAAACGAAAATGAGATGTTAAATAAATATATGAAAAATATAATAATTTTGTGTATGTTGAGTTGAAATTCTGATTTTACATAGTTTTCAAAATATTAGATATTAATTCAAAATAAAAATTATGATTTCTAAGTGTTTATATTAATTGTGATTCATTAAATGTTGTTTAGAGATATTTGTGAGTTTGATGGAAGTCAAAACTATTTTAAAAACACTTCAATTAAATTATGTATTTCTTACATAAATTTTCTTTAATTTTGAGTTGTTTGATTTCAATACTATTAAATTTTCAAATACGAATTCCAATATGCATTGTAATGTGAGACCAACATAATTTAAAATATGATTTTTTTAATTTTTGAAAATATCAAATTCTATTCGACTCTCATTCAAAAATTTGTTGCAAGTCATTCAGTGATTAATGTAACTGTCAAATAAGATTAATATTCTGATTTTGTACCGATGAAAAATATTTTAGTCTGTTGTCCTCACATGTCTTTTTATTCACTTACTATGGCCTCGATCGATCACTATTTACATCAAATTACTCTAAACTCGTTGATTGTCATTCTAAACTAATAACTTAAAATATTTTTAGATGTAAATAAATGTCTTCTAAATCACATTAATCAATTCATTCAATTGGGACAGTGAGACGTGAGCGAACCTTGTACAATGTTACGGTGTAATCATTGCACAATATAGGGCAAAAAGTAATCATTGTGTTGCTTCCTGGGACTAACGGCTAATCCAAATAATTTGGCAAAAAACAATTTACTCCATAATAAATCCTCATCTGATTTTTCCCTAATAGCATATGCCTCCACATGCACACTTTTAAGCCAAAAATCATTGAATCATACACGTCTTAAATACGTCTTAAATATTTGTTACTAGTCAATAAAGTTAGAATATTGTTTTTCATTAATCAATTAAATATATATTTAATAAACATTTTTTAAATAAAAACCTAATAAAAAAAATAGATTACATAATATAAATGTTTGTCTTTAATCAATAATTAAAAATGATATTTAACGAATGAATTAGTCAAAAACAAAATATATTTTTATCAGTAATGTGTTTCTTTAATATATTTTAATTAAAATTTGAAGAAATTTATAATTTATTATATAAATCCTAAGAAAAACGAATATTTCACATAAGTTCATAATTAATTTAAAGACGATTATTCACGAAATAATTAGTTAAAAAAGATTTATGTATTTATTTAATACTACATTTCTTTAATATTTTATATATAATTTGAGAAATGATATTATTGTGAGTTTAAGATCAAAACCATACATCAAGAAAAAACGAAATCTATTGTTGATTTTGAAATGAAACAGATTGGAAGTGAATAACACATTTTAAAACAGTGGAAAAACAATGAAATGAAACAGATTTTGGAATGCACACCATGTGTTTGATAAAATGTTGCATTGAGTTCTTTTGTTGTTGATTTGTTTTACCACAATTTTCTTTTTATGTTGCTATTTTTCTTGATTTTGTTGATTAAAATTTGACCTTTCAGTGTTGCATTTTGCTGATTGCAATTTTGCCAATCCTTTTCAACTCATATTCAAAGGAAAAAAATAGAGGTACAACAAACTCTATGTTTTGATTTTGTAATGTAATACTATTTTTCCCTTCATTTTTTGTTACTTTGATTTATTTTATTTTTTAGGGGTTGTAATAGTTGCAAAAGAATGGCAATAAATAAATGTTCTACATTTTATTTGGTAGTTTTGTGTTCTTTTTTTATACTTTAAGTTTGCATTTTGAGTGCTTGAGTTGAGTATCATCTACAGAATAATAAAATGATTTTTAGTTGAATAATGTTAGTATATCTATATAGAACTCACCGGTGTTGTGGACTTGAATAGTTGATATAATGGCTAATGTTATATTGCATAATATTTGTGGCTAATGTATAAGATATATAGGTTATGAGGTGTATAATTAAGGAGGATGAGAGATACGTGAATCATGTGCAAATATATAATGATATTTGGAAACAAGCAAGATTAATTGACAACTTAGTGTTAACAAATGATCAACTCTATAGTTGTAAAATCCATATAACAAATGTGTGCATCTAACTCTATTTACTTGTTTTTCATTTTCCAAATCATTATGTCAAATCAGACGGTAAAGTAATATGCAATACAATATAATTTTATCATCTTTTTAAAAATAAATTATTTGTATATTCAATCTAAAGGGAGAAAAATGCTCTCTTCAACTCATTTGTCTTTGATAAATATTAAAAAAAAAATGTAGGTTAAATATTTATAATGAATGCATAAAAAACACTGGACAATTATTTGTTATTGATCAATATAAAAATTTTCGAGACAAATATTTGCTATCGATACATAAAAAACACGATACAAATATTTTTCATTGATAAATATTAAGAAAAATGTGAGATAAATATTTGTAATTGTTGCATATAAAAAACACAGGACAAAAATTTATTAACGAAAAATATAAAAATCACAACATAAATATTTGTATTTCATACATAAACGAATACATGACAAATATTTGTCACTAATATATAAAAAAACACATAATAAATCTTTGTCATTGATAAATATTAAAAAAATACAAGATAAATCTTTGTTTTTGATAAATATTAATAAAATACGGGACACATATTTCTTACGAATAAAACACTACAACTCATTAACAATTTCAATTTTATTTGGTCAATATTAATTCTAATAAATTAAATCTTTTTATCTATTGTAGTTTATTTTCTTTAATTATTATCTGGGAGAAAAATATAATTACAACATGGTATCAGTGCAAAAACATGAGTATTTTACTAGTTAGTTATAAGAGAAATATGTATTTTATTAATATTGTGTCTCTTTAATATGTTTTAGATAAAAAATTAATAAAAATTGTAATACACTAATTATTATTTATTGTATAATCATACATGATACAAGTATTTATCATTGATTAATTAGTTAAAAAATTATCCTTCTTTAATGGTTATAATAAATAAAAACTTAAAATTTTAAGGTGGGTGTTAAATTGTATCTGGTAGCATTTTAGAAGTACTTGTGCTTTTTCAAGGTTATATTCCAATTATAATGACCGGTCAAGTTGTTCAAAAAAAATTGACAAGTCAAGTTGTTCAAAAAAAAATTGACAGGTCAAGTTGTTCAAAAAAAAATTGACAGGGCAAGTTGCACGCATGAGTTTGACCGGATAAAATTTAAATATATTGACCTGAGTCAAAAATTGGGTTACAAAGTCGATTACAGATAAAAAAAAAAAATTATTAACATCCTACATTGCTTGTTAGAAACGGTTTTTGTATAAGTTCGTAGTTTACTTCGTCCTTACAACTAAAACAATAATATGATCAATGTCAGTTCCACAAAACAAAGAAAAATGTATGCATATTCTTCAACGTTCAACTTATATTCGTTTGTTCTTATTTTTGTTGAACTAATATTAATTATGTAAGCGTCTTACTTGTAAGAAAAACAAGAGGATCATAAACATCTACTTTTAAAAAATATTGTTGATCGCTGTTAAAATTTATAATGATTTTTAAATATCAATTTATTATAAACCACGTATCAAAATTATCCGCCACAAATTTAAAACATAAATTTAAAACATATGTTAATGAAATCACTCAAATTAAGAGAATTAGGTTTAGAGGGATACATGGGTGGGTGGATGGTCACCTCTATCGACATCAATAGTAACAATCCATTCTTTAGCAAAGGCTATTGCGGCCTCTTATAGTTGCGTGCAAATTGTGGATTAAAGACTATGCACACATTGTCTAGCTAACCGTGTCCTGCCTTCACAGCCTTCATCCATTTATTTGGGTCAATTGACTAATTCTAACATCTTTACATTTATAAATATCTAAATTATTTATTCCTAAAATATGATAAAGTGATAAACCTATCATATGTGCACATATACAAAAGGAGATAGGTTATTTAATTAGACACAAAAATTCAACATCGAACTATCGAAAATAGTTTAGTTAGTATTAAGTTGGTTCATCTTTCATAAGATTGTAGATTTAACTCTCATTATTAATATAAAAATATTTTTAATGGATTATCTGTAAATACCTCTTTCAACTTTATTTGAGTCTTGACATATGTCATAATTTTGATTATTTTTTAGAATTCTGCATCTAAATTTTTTTAATAAAAAGAATATTCAACATTACAAAAACACATAAATTTAGTGACTACGGAAATTGAGGAGAGAGAAAAAAAAATTATATGACTATATCGTGTGAGATGTCAAAAAAATGTGTATATAAAAGGATAATTTCCCTAACAGATATGTTAAATATAGGATTGGAAATCGATTAAGGTAGTTAGGCTCTCCGAGATGTGAGGTAACATACTTTAAATATATATTAGATTTGTATGTACGTCAATTTTTAAGGATTGACTTGAACTTTCTAAAAATCCAACAAAACTTGAAAGTATAATAAACAATTTAATTTAATACTGTTATGCGAAAAACCTACACTATCCACTAGTGAGTGTTGTAGTTTTTATAAATAGACTAACCTACACTAACGAAAAAATGTAAAAAATTATATAGATAAATTACATAAAAGAATAACAAATTTATAAATTGGTACAAACTATAAAATTTATCAAAAATATTATTTATGTTTATTTAAATACACCGATTTACCAATAAATCTAATGGATCTTTTCTATAGTCCGACAAGGTATGGCAATGAGCGATTCGAGGCAAATTTTCCTCCTCCACCCAATCACTGACTAACAAAGAAAATTCACACACACTCCTATTTTTATGTCGAAGTTAAAATTTGGATCTCCGTCTTCGACGAGGTGAGGTTTTCACGCCCCAACTCCGCATAGTTTATATATAAAAATTTAAAAATCATATTTATATAATTAATATAATAAAATAATTATTATTATACAAATAATAAATATTAAAATCATGGTTTCTGTAGAGAGGAGGTTAACATTTACAATATATAAAAAATAAAATAAATAGTACATGCATATAAAAATTTAAAATCGTAATAATTTTACTTGCGAAGCGGGTTTGGGGTGAATACCAACACCACTAAACCATCTCCAATCCCCAAGTTTTAATTTTTGAAAAAATTTGCACTGGTCAAAATGGTTTTCCTCCATCAAAGTTGGAACGAATTCAAGTGAATATTCGTGGGTGCTAAAGATATTTTAAAAAGGATCGACTATGTTTTTTTTTTAAAGTTTGACCTTGCATGAGGTTGTGTATAATAGCCATAAACCATGTTGATGGGTTTTACATGTTCCCACTCATAGTTTAAGGTATGCCTCTTTATTGTAAGGTGTACTTTCATTGATTATCTTGAAGGTGTGAAAGATTATAAGTTACAGAAGTTGGATGTTTGAGAATCAAAATGCTTCATAAGAGATAAGATTAGGAGAACATCGTAAATAATAGGAGATATGGGTATGATGAGGACCTTAACTGCTATGCTATAAATGTGGCTAGAGAAACTGAAGACTCCCAGTCGAAGGATTTCAAAATGGCTACGAAAAGCAAGGAAAGTAAAAATTGGTTATAAGCAGTGAATGAAGACATAAAAGCTTTAGGAATGGATCATACTTGGAAGCTTTTAAAACTACATGAGAATAAGAGAGTTGTTGGATGCAAATGGATCTTAAAGAAAAGGGAAGGTTTTATGAATGTGGTGCAGACAAGCCACATGACAAAGCTTGTGACTAAGAGGTTTTCCCAATTTGATATGTTTGACTACATTGAGATATTCTCAATTATTATAAAATATTTTTTGTTAAGGATTTTTATAGCTTTGGATCGGTTTGATCATGAGTTGGAAACTATGACAACTCAAGGAGGAAAAGTCATTTGGATGAATTTGGTGATTGATTAGGAAGGAATTACACAAGGATGTGCGAATGTGTTCACTATATATGCAAGGCCGACAATCAACCAGAACATTGGCACAACCCTCAATTAGGGAGTCTCAAATTTTTTTACCATAAACATTGAAAAATTACATTAATATTCTTAATTTTATACAATGACCACTCTAAAATTTTATATTTGCACCTTATGCCCATAATAAATACACATCTAAATAAGGACCATCTTCTCTCTAAACAAATATTAAACATAATTTTTCTCAACTCTCATCTCCTCTCCACACCTCACCATTGTCCATCCACCACCAAATGTTAGAATCTTCAATCTTGAAGTTAAGATTTTGTGATTTACTGATTTTAGGAACTTATTATCTAGTAGGGTTTAATCTTAGGTTCTTTGTCATTGTACATCTTTGAACCTAGGAAAGGGAAAAAACCAAAGTTTCTTTTTTGTAATCTTAATTCAAATTCTTTGATTATAGTTTTGAAGTTGTTCTCTGTTGAAAATGTATGACGTTATTGGACCAAACATTGTAATCAAATCTTTTGTGTATAATACTTCTCAATTATCTCTTGATAATTTTTATGGTTTATGTTGTATTGCATAATTCTAGTTTTACCTGATTCTGATTCTATACATTTATGCATTCGTGCGTGTTTACCGTTTTTGCAATAAAGTTCTATGTAATATTTGTTTTACTGCATTATGAAGTTACTTAGTTTGCACTTTATATTTTCTCTTATTATTCACTTCACTATGTAGTTTAGTTTATTATATGCTTTTGTTGTTTGCAATTGTTAGTTTGTCACTAAATTAGTTGAGTTCAGTTCATATCATTATAACATGATATTAGATGAAATAATCATTTTCCTTCACAATGTTGAGACCAATCCTCAAGATGCATCCACCAATTTTTATGCTCTTACAAAGGAACAAATTCAAATTCTTTTGGCTCTCATTCCCCCAAGTTCCTCTGCCAATCCATCTCAACCCTCATAAGCAACCATAACATTCATTCTGATTCCTTGGATATAGGTAATGTGCAAGGTACATTTTCTAAAGTTTGGATTTTAGACTCTAGGGCAACATATCATTTTACTACTTCTGTCATTTTCTATTTTTCATATCAATCTATTTCTTTTGTTGATGTGAAACTCCCAAATGGACAATTGACTTATGTTATATATAGTGGCACAAGTCCATTAATTGATTCCTTTATTTTGCACAATGTTCTTTATGCTCCTTTATTTTCTTTTAACATTGTTTCTGTTAGTAAACTTATAAAATTCAATTCTTGCAATTTATTGTTTTCTCGTAATTCTTGTGTTATTCAGGAATTGAAAACTTAGAAGATGATTGGTAATGATATCCTTTCCAATGGGTTGTATGAAATTGTGTTTCCTGCCTCTATCACTCATAATAGCAACACTGATTCTACAATTCATACTATTGATTTTGTATCTTCAGTTTTTCCTTTAGAATATGTTTGGCGTTGTAGACTTGGTCACCCCTCCCCCACTTGTTTTTCTCATGTAAGCAAGCAACATTTTTTGTTTTTCCTATTAATTTACCTTTTTGTGATGTATGTCAATTTTTAAAGCAAAAGAAATTATCTTTGAATACATGTACTACTATTTCCAGTTCTAAATTTTGAACTTTTATATGTTGATATATGGGATCTCCTTGCTCAACCCTCTATGCATGGTTTCCGGTATTTTTTAACAGTTGTTGACGATCGATATAGATTTACTTGGGTAAAATTAATGTCTGCTAAGCATTAAACTAGGAATCATTTAATCAATTTTATTACCTATGTTGAAACACAATTTCACATGTCTGTTAAAATCTTTCGCTCTGATAATGGTCCTGAGTTTTCTATGTTTTCTTTTTACAATTCAAAAGGTATTTTACATCATACTTCATGTGTTGAAACACCCCCAACAAAATGGGATGAATGAACGCAAACATCAACATATTCTCAACATTACTCGTGGTCTGATTTTTCAGTCACACTTGCCTTTGTCTTTTTAGTGTTACTCTATTAAGCATGTTGCGCATATTATCAATCTTCTTCCTTCATCAAAATTGCAAAACATGTCTCTTTATTTTATGTTGCATAACAAAATATCTTGATCGTGCTCTTTTAAAAGTATTTGGTTCTCTTTGTTTTGCATCTACTCTTACTGCACATAAAACTAAGTTTCACCCTAGAACACACAAATGTATTGTTTTGGGTCATAAAGAATGTGTCAAGGGCTATGTACTTTTTTATTTACATTTTAAACAAATTTTCTTATCTAGACATGTTTTTTTATGAGAATATATTGTTGGAGCTAAATATCACTAGAAGGGGGGTTGAATAGGGATTTTGGCGTTTAAAAATAGTTTTATGAGTTTTTGAGTTTCTGTCCTCTCTGAGAGGATACAAACTGGAAAATAGATTTTCAAACTTTTTAAGTGAGAACAGAATAAATGCAAGGAAAATATAAAGAGATAGACACACAACTTTTATACTGGTTCACCCAAAGATGGCTACGTCCAGTCCTCACAACCTTGTGAGATTTCACTAAAGATCAATCAGATCAGCCTCTTGCAGAGGATGATTACACTTTGTGTATTCTCAAGCTTCACCAAGCTTACAATCAAGTTTCAAATATTTTCAAGTACAACTTACTTGAAAATTACAGAGTGATATGAGTATGATTTCTTTTCTCTTTACTTAAACACTTTCTAAAAAAATATTTCAAAGATCTAGTGTATGGATGTAGAAAGTATAAAGAGAGGATGAATATTGCTTATGATAAACTTAAGATTCTTGATCTTTTTCTGCAATATTGTTGTGTGTCTTGAATGATGAATAGCTTGCTGCTTTTTATAGAGGTCTTGTGATGTTCTTTCCATGAGACAAGCTTTTGTGACCGTTTGGAATCAATTCAAATCAATCCATGGTCTTTCATCATATTTACGAAAATGCCATCCAGCTGTCCTTGGACATATGCAGTCCATCCTCAGCCTGGAAATTGACTTGCATTGGACCTTGGTCTTGTGTTGTCTTTTTCTTTTCTCATTCTTCAAGACCTGTAGACTTCTATTTTGAGTTTGTTTGAAGTTGCCTTTCTGTAGATTGACTTTGCTTTTATTTTTCCAATCATACAAGGATGATATATAGGTCTACCCTTAGCCTTTGCACATAGAAAGGTAGTTTGCAACATGTGACTTCTTGAAAACCCAAGCTTTAAGCCATCCTCGTACCTTGTACAGCTGGCCTTGTGATTTCTTTTGATCAAATGCTTTATATAATTATTTATTCATGTTGGTTTGACCTCTTTTAATGAATTAAAAACGTTATTTCAGCGAGGATGGAAAATTTCATCTTGAAGATCCATCCTCTCAAGGTTCTGTCATATCCTCCAGCTTGAACACTTAATGAATTTACCCAGAATTTTCTCCCTTTTGATCTCATTGATGATTAACCTGTTTTCTTATAATAATTCACTCAAAAGCACAGATTAGTCATAAATCACAATCATAATCTTTAAACAATTTTGTTATCATTAAAATCATTTGAGAGATTTTGTCTCAACATATATTTCCTTTTCAACATGATAATGATTTGTCTCTTGATGCTAGTGATATTGAGCATATCAATTCCTTTCATGTTAGAAATTCTACTGATAAATCTGTTTTGCCTATTTTAGACACTTCTACTTCGAATAATAATAATAATAATAATAATAATAATAATAATAATAATAATAATAATAATAATAATAATAATAATAATAATAATAATAATAATAATAGTAATAATAATAATAATAGTAATAATAATATACTTTATTCCTTACACAATTTTTTATCTTATGACCTTGTTTCTACTTCCCGTAAACCATTTCTTATGTCTCTTTCTGTTAATCATGAACCTCATACGTATAAACAAGCTATTAAGTATGATTGTTGGAAACATGCCATGGATCAAGAAATAATTGCTTTTGAAATGAACAAAACATGGATTTTAACTGAGCTGTCTGAGGATAGGGATATTATAGGTAATAAATGGGTGTTTAAAACATAATTAAAATTTGATGGTAGTATTGAAAGATATAAAGCAAGACTTGTAGTCAAGGGTTACACTCAATTAGAAGGCGTTGATTACTTTGAAACTTTTTCTTTCGTTATTAAAATGACTACTATTAGAATGGTTTTGGCTATTGCTACTGCTAAGAAATGACATTTATATCAATTTGATGTCAATAACGCTTTTTTACACAGTGACCTTAAGGAAGATGTATATATGCAACTTACTCCTGGTTTCCAATCTCCCAAGCCAAACTTAGTTTGTAAACTTACGAAATCCATTTATGGTCTCAAGCAAGCAAAGAGAAATTGGAATAAAAAATTATCTAGTGCTCTTGTTTCTTTGGGATATGTTCAGTCCATATCTGATTATTCTTTATTTGTCAAAAATTATGATAATCATCTCACATTTATTTTGGTCTATGTAGATGACATCGTTCTCACTGGTGACAATTTAAAGGAAATCAATTATGTTTAAAGTCTTCATTCTACTTCGAAATTAAGGAACTCGGCTACCTCAAGTTTTTCTTGGCCTAGAATTTGCACAATCTTCCAAAGGTCTATCTCTAAATCAAAAAAAATATGTGTTGGATCTCTTCAATGATATGGGCCTGCTGAACTGCAAAGCAACCTCTACCCCATGCTTCCCAATCTTAAGCTTCAAAAAGATGATGGAAATCTATATCCTGATCCAAAGCTCTATAGACATATTATTGGTCGCCTTCTCTATCCTGCTACCCGTATCGTGCACTACATCAAAAGTTGTCGTGGTAAAGGACTTTTCTTCTCATCCTCTTCAAGTTTGCAACTTTCTGCTTTCTCAGACAGTGATTGGCCGACATGCCCTAATTCAAGAAAATCTATCTTGTCCTGATTTACTGTGATAACATATCAGCAATCCAAATTGCTCAAAACCCAATTTTTCACGAGCGAACATGTAACAGCACGACCCTTAGCGTTATCAGCACTGTTAATCACGACCTTCTCACCCCCCTTTCCCACCATTGAAAATAGCGAGTTTTTGCCTTTTGTACCTGGTACCTGGGGGATAAGTACCGATGTCTATCCATTCTCATTACCAATTAAGCCAGCACATAGAGTTGGATTGTCATCTTGTGTCTGGCACTATTCATCTACTTCCGGTTTCGTTTGCTGCTCAACTTGCTGATATTCATAAAAAGGCTTTACATCCATCTTCTTTTCACTCAATTGTGACCAAGCTCAACATCATTGACATATTCGATACTAGCTTGAGGGGGCTGATGAATTTACTTAGTTCTCAATTAGTTGAGTTTGTTACTCATTTTTAGAATTATTATTTTCTTTTTGTTATAACTGCAACCAAATATCTTGTATATAAATAGCACATTGCTATTTTAATAAAATATATTATTCATCATTATAACACTGCATGTTTATGTCTTCTGCACTACGATTATTTTTTATGTGATTTTTTGCTTTGAATGCAAATTTTGTTTTTGTGTAATCTCTCTTATATATGTAAAACCAACACCCTCGGTTAGATCTCCTGCTTCTACCATACATATGAAATCTTATTTAACCATGAGAACTTTTAAATTTTTATTAATATTCAAATTTGTATCCTAAACTCAAACTTTGAGTTTTGACTTAAAAATTATTCTTTAAAATTCAAAATTTGAATTATCCAAAAATAAAATTCAAAACATATGTTGGAGAAAACTCACATTTGGATTTTTTGATAAAATGCATTCAAAAAAATTTTAAATTTATTTACGAAGGGATTTGTCAAAGGTCAAATCATAATTTAGCTACAGTTTCACCGTGACTAAGCTATAAAAAATAGAAAAACTCTTTCGATTAATTGAATTTTGTGGAATTCCAGTATTTTAGACCTCCTACTTCTACCATACATATTAAATCTTATTTAACCTTGATAACTTTTAAATTTTTATTAATATTCAAATTTGTATCCTAAACTCAAACTTTGAGTTTTCAGATTTAAAAATTATTCTTTAAAATTCAAAATTTGAATTATCCAAAAAAAAGAATTAAAAACATATGTTGGCGAAAACTCACATTTGAGTTTTTTGATAAAATACATTCAAAAAATTTTAAATTTATTTACAAAGGGATTTGTCAAAGGTCAAATCATATTTAGCTACAGTTTCACCGTGACTAAGCTTTAAATAATTGAAAAACTCTTTCAATTAATTGAATTTTTTGGAATTCTAGTATTTTAGAATTTCATACCTTTAAAAGTTTGACGTTTTTCATAATAAAAGTTAGAGTTTAATGTAAAAAGTTTTACCATGATCAATTATGTGAGTGATTTTATAACTAATTATAATAAAAGTCAAACATTATTAATAATCTAACGTCTACGTTTAATTGACAGTGTAAAAACCATTTATATAAATTAAAGGCAAAATATCTTCTGTGTTCTCTTAACTTAATTTCGATAACAATTCATGTAACCCTATAATGTCGACAATATCAAATAATTCCCTTGGTCAATATGAGTCGTTCTTTCATGAAACGTAAATCCAAACATTTTTATTTGAAAGCTTCTTTTCTCACCCTTTAAATCTTTTCAAAATTCTCCAAATTTTATTCGAATTGGTTAATTCAGATGTGTATTTTACACGTCTGAATTGATCAATCCAAACATGTATTTTTATGTATTTAAGAATACTAGGGATAGGAAAAGAAAAACCCTTTCTATTTTTAGTAGAATAAATCCAACCTAACTTAATGGAGGCCATACAATCTATTCTATGACTTTTGAACTTCGTGACAAAAAAAGGAAAATTTAATTACTTACCCCTTAGCTATACCCCGACCCGTACCATTAATGTGAACTTTCAAATTTCTCTTTCTTTATAATATTAAAATCAACTTTTAACTCATTTCATTATAAAGATTTTCGTTCAAAATTTTCAAAATAATTGGGTCTAAGTTTTTCATAATAGATTTCTGTATTAGAAAAATTGAACCACCAAATTTATCAGTCTATTAGAAAATTCGGTGGTTCAAGTTTCTCAATATATAATATGTTAGAGATAACTTAAGCCAAATTTTTCGATAAACTTAGATTATTAAGTTTTCTAGTACACTAAAGTGTTCTAAAAAAGTTGAACTAAGTTATCCGAAAAAACTCTGAGAGTAAGAGAATATTTTTAATTTTTTTTTTGTCAGGAACAAATCTATAACTCTTGGAAATTTGTCAGGGTAGAAGTATAACTGGAAGGTATTGAGTAATTTCATTTTTTAAAAAGAGAGAGCGTTTAGCTTTCACTTTAATTAACCTTTCATTTACTTAAAAAAAACTATAATTCTACTTAAATTTATATACATTTATGAATAAATAATTTTTATCAATGGTTAGACATTATTTTGATCTCAAGTTCTAGATACTGTTTATCTCTGCAAATTTGTCTATTTTAAGTTTTACGTAATTCTCATAGTTTTTGTCTTTAGTCAAAATGTGCAATGTTTATAAACTACTATAAACCTCAATTTTTTAAACAATCCAAAATTTTTTAGTGTATCCAAACAAATTTATTTTCTCTAAAGTAAAGAAATATTGAAACATAGAAGAAGAAAGTAAATTGTTCATATTATATTTTACTCGTAAATGTACGATGGAGTTTACTTCAAATATGTAGTGACACTATCTCAATTTATATATAAGAAATGTGGTGGGGCAGATTTTGCCTCCCCCACCTCAGTATCCGGCTAGTCGGAGAAAATTCGCAACGCCCCCGTTTTTTATTGGGTTTGAAATTTAGCCCCCAACCCTGCCCGCGACGAGGTTCGGGTTTCCTGCCCGCACCCGCACTCATTCATATATATAAAATAATAAATTTAAAAATCATATTAATTATAATTAATATAATAAAATAATTATTTATATACAACAATAAAATTAAAATAATATTTTCTATAGAGAGAAAATTATAATTTTTAATACCTAAAAATTATTAATATATTGAATATGTACATGTATATAAAATTTAAAAATGAAAATAATATTACTAGTGAGACGGATTCGGGGGAGGATGCGAGGTGAATGTCAACACCCTCAAATCTATCCCCGCCCCGAGTTTTAATTTTGAGAAAAATCCGCACCCACACTCAATTAAAGCATATTTTTCCCGTCAAAATCGAAACGAGTTTGAATAGGTACGCGCAGGTGCGAATGTTACTGACATCCCTAAGAAAGAGCATTAAGTGGTATTGCAAAAACAAAAATATATATTAAATGGTACTGCATCTTGTATTTTTAAAATTTTCCAATGCAATCAAATTGGACTTTTTGTTGTAATATAATAATGCTCATAATTAAGATCTAGCGAGTAAGAATATTTATTTTCAAAATAGATGACTGAGTAATAGTGTTTTTACTAGCAAAATTTGAATCTACCATATGGTTACTACCTAAAAAATTCGATTCTGGCGACTTGCAACATGATAAGCTTACATATATAAGTTTGAGTAATGTGATGCATTGGAAAAAATTTAAACCTAAATTAAGGGAATTAAACATAATTTTAAATAGACAATATTATGTGTCTATTGATTTCTGGATTCATCCCAGGATATGGGAAAATAAAATGGACAATACAGAATGCTAAAACAATTTATTTCAAAATCACAAGAACTTTTGTTAATTTTTTGTGTGATTGTTTGCTTTGATTGCATATTTTGTTTGTGTAATCTCTGTTATTGCACAATTTGCGTTTCTGCATATAGTCGTTTCTACTATTTTTGTATTTTGCGGTGTTATGGTTTGTGTGCATTTATATTTTGTACATTTTGCTACCTGGTATGGTTTTCATTTATGCAGAATAAATTATTGAGGACTTCCTAATATAAATGTAAAACCAACACTCTCAGTTAGACCTCCTAGCTACTTCTACCATACATATGAAATCTTATTTAACCCTATGAACTTTTAAATATTTATAAGTATTGAACTATGTATTCAAAATTTGAACTGTGAGTTTTCAGAATTAAATATTATTTTTAAAAATTCAAATTTGAATTATCCAAAAAAAATTTAAAATATTCAAAAAAAAATTAATATTTGAGTTTTTCGATAAACTACATTAAAAAAATTGAAATTCATTTCAAAAGGAGTTTGTCAGGGTCAAAGTTTAGTCACAGTTTTACCGTGGCTAAATTTTAAAAAATTAAAAAACTCATCCAAATAATTAAATTTTCGTGGAATTCCAGTTTTTCACTATTTCATACAGTTGAAAGTTTAATTTTGTTGACTACAAGTTGTTATAGAAAACTAAAATTTTGATTTATTTATTCAAAAAGGTAAAACGTGATATATTTATTTTTGGTTTAAATATGCAATTTTTTTAACTAATTCTTAAATATGCAATTAGTCCTTGCAATTGTTATAGTTCTTAATTCTTAATATGTTAGTTTTTTAACAGTTGAGTAATTAATAACTTTAAACTTAGTCCTGCAAAATCGAGGAAATTTGATTTTACTCTCTACAAAATAAAAGTTTTATTTTAGTTTTTACAAAATGTAAGAAATTTAATTTTAGTTCCTACATAAGAAAACAAAATTACTCATGTGTACGACTTTTCCAATAAATTATAATTCGTGTATTATAATTTTTATTTAGAAGATTTAAAAAAGTATTATTTTTAACTTATTTATTAAAACAAACATTCATTCCATCTATGATTATAAGGGTTCCACCAATTTCTTTAGCGACTTATTTCTAAACAACATCGTGAAAAAAATTATAATTGACGTATTATAATTGTTCGTTTATTTTATGTTGACAATATTAAAAAACACTAATTTTAATTTATTGTTTATTGACAAACTTTTGTATTTTACAAATATTTAAACTAAAAAATTTATTTTACAAAGACTAATTAAAGCCTATATTATTTTGTCGTAGGATAGGGAATTAGGTTCGGGGGGTGTAGTGTAGAATTTTGTTATAGTGAACTCTGATGTTGACAATGGCAAACGATTACCTTGGCCCATAATTAAGTCTTCTTCCATGCCCAAATGATTATCCTTAAAACATAAATCCAACCTCTTTTTTTTTGACAGAATAAATTCAACCCCCTATTCAATCTATCCTAGAAGGCTTGAACTTCATGACAAATAAGGAAAATTTTACTATATACCCACAACTAACATGAATTTTCAATTTAAAAAAAAAAAGTCAAATTTTCATTCATTTCATCACAAGAAAATTATTTCAAAATTTTTAAAAATTTGGGTCAAGTTTTCCAAAACCCAAGTAAATTAGAATCACTAGATTTTTTGGTACACAAATTTGTTTCAAAAATTGAGTCAAATTTTACGAAATAAATTAGTGTTTCTATGTGGTAGGATAATTTTTTAATTATTTAAAAAAAGAGTCAGGAACAAATCTAGAATTTTGAAAAATTTGTGAGGGTAGAGATATAAATCTAGAATTTTGGGTCTTATGTAATTCTCATAGTTTTTGTCCTTATTCTTCTTCT
Source organism: Cicer yamashitae (assembly GCA_037974755.1). Lineage (NCBI taxonomy): Eukaryota > Viridiplantae > Streptophyta > Magnoliopsida > Fabales > Fabaceae > Cicer > Cicer yamashitae. Next base: position 8,580,491 of record JBBPBQ010020321.1, on the reverse strand, counting down.
TTTTTTTTTTTTGTCTAATTTTTGTCCTTATTCAAAATGTGCATACGGATTAAAAAAGTGAATGTTTAATAAACTACTGTGAACGTCAATTTTCTTAACAGTGCAAAAATTTTTAGTGTAAGAGAACAAAATTATTTTCTCTAAAGTAAATAACATTTGAAAGGTAAAAAAAAAAAAACTAATTGTTGAGGTTTTATTTTACTAGTAAAACTATGAAGAAGTTCACTTCAAATACGTAGTCACACTATCTCAATTTATAAGAAAGAACATTAAGTGGGTATTTTTAAAAATTAATATATCAAATGGTATTGCATTTAGGGGTGGAAACAGGTCAGATCAGACTAGACTTTGAAATACCTGAGTCTGTCTTACAATTAATTTTTTCAGTCTGAGTCTGACCTACAGCCTATTTTAGGCTTGTTTTGTCGGTCTGACCTTTTTAAAAAGTCTGGTCTAGATTAGAAGCTTATTTAAAAGTATATTTCACATTAAAGCATTTAAATAGTATATTTTATATTTTTTAAATAGGTTAAACTAGACCTTTATATATAACCAAATCTAAAAAAGTTATAACTAGCAAGTATGCAACATCCTTTCAAAAAATTAAAGAAACAAAATGAACTCATAATTAGCAAATTAAAATAACAAATACTAATATTAATAAATAATAATAAAAAATAACAATGTTAATAAATAATAATAAAATATATATATAGGCCGGTTAATAGGCTTTTTTATGAGTCTGAGCCTAATCTATTTAAATTAATAGATTTTAGAAAAAGTTTGAGTCTAACCTTTTTATTAAAACCAGACTATAAATAGGTCAGGTCATAGGCTCTGACGGACAGCCTAACCTATTCCCACCCCTAATTGCATCTTGTATTTTTAAAATTTTCCAAAATGTAATTAAATTGGATTTTTTGTTCTTTCAAAATAGATGATTGAGTGGTAGTGTTTTTACTAGCAAAATTTGAATCTACCATATAGTTGCTACCTAACAAATTCGATGCTTGCAGGTTTCAAAACGTCATAAGCTAACATATATAAGTTTTGAGTAGTTTGATGCATTGGAAAAAATCTAAACTTAAGATAAACAGAGATAAGTGCTAAACATAATTTTTAGAACTCCCACCATTTATATCTCAACATTAAGTCTAATAGTATTGTGTTTAAGGGGTGTATTGGATAGAGATAAATACAATAGTGTTGCGGAATGTTTCTCAACGATATTCTTTTAACACTAAAGACAAAAGCATATGTCAAAACAAACAAAAAAATGTATGGAAAAATAAAAAGGACAAAACTATATGCTAAAACAACTTATTTCAAATTCATAAGTACTTTTGTTAATTTTTTTCTCTCGCTCTAGTGTTTTCTCTTGTGACACTTTTGGCATATATATGCATCAAAAGGACGATAGAAATGTATAGAAAATATGAAAATCCTTGGAATCCAATAAAGTGAATTTGTGTTGACTTGTATTCGAAACACTTTAATTATATAACAAAATTTTCGTTGCGGCTTGATGTCTGCCACTATAAGTGCAATCCACTCGTGCAATATTGAAAAGAGAAGGAGGCAAACCATGGTGGGAAGACAATGAGAGCAAAACTTGGTGGAGAATGGACATTGGAGAATCGAGCAATCTCACTAGTGTACTAAGAGAGCTTCCAATTCCATTAATTTTAAAAAATTAATATGAATCAACTTTTTTATGGGCAAAAGAGAAGAAAGAAAGAATAATTGTTATATTAGTAAAAAGTAAGATAGCTAATTAATAATGAAATTTAATTTAAAATTAAATCAATCCCCACTATATTTTAACAATTTTGATTGAATTTATTATATAACAAAAACAATGATAGTGTGAGATAACTAAAGGCACATTCAACGACTGAAATAAAAATAAAAGATATATTTAAATTTATTTTTATAATTTTAATACATTTTTTTATTTAATAATTTTAGTATATTTAAATATTATTATAACAATACTCACAAATTATTTTGAAAAAATCAAAATATAGTAGAGACACAATTTATATCATAAGTCTTTCTCTTATCATATTATATTTTATGGTGTATAAAGTAATGAAAATATTTTATTTTCCAAAATCAAGTAGAGGCCATGGCGGGTCTGTCGTTGCTGAGCTTATCAAAGAAGAACTTTGATTTTTATAGGTGAAGAGTTATAAACTATAGAGTTAAATGAATTTATAATTCTTATAAAATCTCATTATTTTATTTTTAGTCCTTATAAAAAATTTCATCAACTTTTAGTCTCTTAAAAATTTTCCTTTTTATTTTTTTCCCTAATTTTAAACAAATTATAGTGTATCTTTTGAATTTTTGAATAATTTTTTACAATAATATTTAGAAAATATTTAACAAATTTTGTGCTTATAAATGTTTAGTTTATTGCTTATTAAAAAATTATAAATTTTTGTAGGAATATTTCTTATATATTGTAAGTATTACTGCAAAAAAGTTATTCAAGAATTAGAAAGATACATTGTAAGTTGGTATAAAATCAGGGACCAATAATAAAAAAAGAAAAAAATTAAGAAATTAAAGTTAATAAATTTTTTATAAAAACTAAAAACAAAATAATGAAATTTTATATGGACTAAAAATGTAAGACTTTTTTAATATTAGAACTAAAAGATTTAAGCTTATAATATTAGAGATAAAGTTTGTTAATTAGAAGTAGTTAAATTAGTTGTCATTGTTATTTTCTCCATTTTCATATGAACTCGTACTCTATAAATAGAGTCTCTTTTATTCATTATTAATTGATCGATTAACTATTGATAAGTTATTAATAAATCAGATATTCATTAATAATAGGAACTAACTCGAGAACCTATAATTAATTACATTTGTTCTTAAAAATAATAAAATCTTATCTAATTTTTTCTTAACAATCCAAACACTAGAGAAAATTCTCATTTCTTGTATTTTCTAACTGTTTTCTACTCATAGTACTCTATGCTTCGTTGTGAAGTTGGAAGAGCACTACTTTTAATCTATCTTTGGAAAATGAAGAAAGCTTTGTCACTTATTCAATTATTACCCTTTCTACTTTTCTCTTATCATGTTCCTAGGTATGGGTTAGTGTTAGAGACAAGATCACAATGCTAGCTTGATTATCCAACAAAGGTTGACTACATGTGTATAAAAAAAATCATCAACCGTCCATTAGAAGGTGGTTTCATGTCGATAGCCAAACATTTTGAATGTAGACATGACATTGGAGGGCAATATGAAAGTTAGGAAATGCAATGTGTTAACATCTATTGCTATCAAGTTAGGTAGCAACATTTTACATGGCATAACCGCATAAGATAGTGCCTATGTCACGAACCAAAAAAAAAAAGTTGAGATCATCAAATGAGCTAAAAGCATGCTAGCCAAGAAGGTGAAATATAAGAACATGTGAAATCATAGCAAAACGCATGAGAAAAGTAAAGGTAAAGAATCATTGGTTAAAGAGGAAATGAAATTTGCATGTCTCCTATCTTTAATGGATCATTATTACTTCTAATTGTAGCTAAAATACAAATAACTTGTTTGTTAAAGTTAATGAAGTTTCATGAATCGAACTCATTTTGTTAAATTGTTTTTATTGGTGCATTTTTGTGCTGAGACACCAACGTGATGTGTCAATTCACAATTAAAGCACTATTTTTTAGAAGAGAATTAAGCTTGAGACATTTCATTCATAAGAATTAAAGCTATACAAGATAAACTTTGGAATAAAAAATTGGCAATTATTAGAATCCACTTGTTGAGAAGTTTATGGGAGCGTCGGAATTAACAATAAATTATACGTGTAAGATCTTTAAGAGATATTGACATTTAATTTAGTAAAAAAAAATTATTAATAATATAAATGTTTTTAATATTTCAGTTTGTATTCTTTGTATGTTATAAAAACTAACTAGGTCTAAAATACCTCTGATTTTATTCCCATCATTTTTTAAAAGTTCTTAATTAAAATTTTGCTTTAAATTTCTAATGCTTAGGAAGGTCCTACAAAAATTCAATTATCTAAGTGAATACAAGGGAGAGGGGATGGGTGAGGATATTGATGAGTTAGAGAGTGGGTGTGAGGGTGGAGCCACATAGATATTATGGAAGAAGAATGTAGTTTTGTTGGGCAGCTGTCATTTGTCTTAGGAAAGGCATGGCAATTGGGCAGAGGGGACCCATTCTAATGTCAGTCTTCTATCCATTCAGATAATTGATTATGTTCTACAAGGACTTGTGGATGCATTTCATTTGAGAAATCACTTTCTTATATTTCATTATTTTACTTAGCTAGTTACAAATTACCACTTTATTTATTTCGGTTGATCAAATTGATAAGAGACTCATTAAGTAAATGATTATAAATTTGATCATTAGTTTTTGAATATTTGTAAAAAAACTATGTCAAAACAATTTATTGTTGATGTGTGTTTGGTTATATGGTCCCAAATTTTTCTTTAATAAATTTATTATCTAAAATAATTTTGATTAAAAGTAAGTTGAATGAATTGGTTACTTAAAAATACAATGAAACATAGACTTAAGAAGGGTGTACAAGAGAGAGACAAGACTAAGTTTTCTTTTTCCAAAATGAGAAGCCAGCATTTTTGACTGTTGGTAAAGGTGTAGCCAAACAATAACTCCAAAATTGCCTTTACCATTCATTCATATCTAAGCGGCACCCACCTTGTAATTTGTTTGTTCCATGACATGTAAATGGGTCCCTATAACCTTCACTTACATGCGTAGAAGATTGAAGAACTAACTTTGTCAAAAAGGTCTCTCTTCTTTGACCATCACAATTTCTCCAAATAATTATACTATACTATTAGGTATAATGGACCTTTAACAACTCCAAATTAAAAATATTTGAACACACAAAAAACAATTTTAAAGAAAATTAATTTAGGCATATCATTTATATTTTTCCTTTTACTTCTTTTTATTTGTAATCATTTTTCTTTTAATTTTTTTATTTGTGCATATGTGCCAAATATTTTTTAATTAAGGTTGTGCTCGAATAAATATTTCTCATTTAATATACTTCAATAGTATAAAAGTAGAAATTGAAAGGACTACTCATGGTGACATAAGTCCAAAACATTTCAAGTGATCTCAATATCCACATCCACATGCATGACTAATTAATATCATTTAATAGACACATATGGAAAATCAAATTTAGGTCTAATACCATTAGACCTCTAAATAATCACAAGAGTTGTTTCATTAATGCAAAACAATGTGCCATAATATATTATCTTCTTAACAAACAGATATGGCCATGGCAGACCCCATTTCTGATGCAATAAAGTTTATATTTTTGGTTGAAGGCAATATTTGGACTTGCTTGAGCCTTGAGTAAGACTTGCGACATCATTGTGTAATTAACCATCATGAAACAAAAACACTTGCATTTTACATTTTCCCTTGACATTCTTATTATCCATAAACGGAAACAGACTACATTTTGCTTTAATTTTCATTTAGTATTGTAATACATGCTTAAGCATAAGTGTAAAATTCATACTTATTCGTTTTTAAGTCCTAACTCAACCGGTAAATGTCGATATTATTAGAAAAAAATTCATACTTAATTAATTAATTGTAACTTCTAGCAAGGTATATAAAGATAGAAGCTATATTTACCTATGGGGACGGACTTAGAGATTTTGAGTTGTAGGAGCACCATATCTATTTTTAAGTATTGTCGCACATAATATTATAGTTTCTAAATTTATTAAAATTACAAACATATTCTCAAATATCTTTTTTTGTTAGTAATGTTATAGACTAAAGTGATTATCGAAAAATGAGGACTAAATTAATTATTTAAAGACACATATGAAGACAAAAATAACTAATAAAATACACATTTTAGTTTTTTTTTTTTGTTGTAATTTTAATACATTTAAATTCTATTGTAACAACGTCCGTACATTTATTTAAAAAAATCAAAATATAGTGGAAACATAATCTATAACATATATCTTTTCTTTATCATATAATTTATTTTTTTAGGGTGTTAAATACTAAAATATTTATTTTTTAAAATTAAGTGTAGGTACGTTCATATGAAGTGGACTCTGTTTCTTTGCAGTAAAATTATCACATAATTATTTTCAATAGATAATCTCAACCATTGATTTGAGATCAAACACTTTAATTACACATCAATAAATTAAAATTAAATAATTTCAGTCTTTTAATTTAAGATTGCATGGTAGAGATTTGTAACTATGTCACATAATGATAACATAAAGTACATAAATAAGAATATATATATATATATATATATATCAAATAGGTGTACATGTCCATATGACTATCAACCAAAAATACAAAAGACTCAAAATGTAAATTATATGATTATATAATAAACCATAAATTCAAGGACTCAAAAAGTAAATCATATCTTGCACAAATTATCAATCAACTGTATTTGTTGAGTAGCTTCATGTGCAGCTATAGCAATTAAAATGTTTAGTCTCTCATGATTGATTTTCTTGGTCAATATCCATGAATTTCTGAGAAGTTCACCACTATATAGCCTATCATTGTTTCAACTCTCAATAACCACCTGGGGATGATAATTCATATTTTAGAAATATGTCCAGAAAAGTCAGATTAGCCAATATTAGTGCAACTTTTCATCACAAGCCTATAATTGAATGTGATACGCTGTCAGCGCAAGAAATGGATGGTGCAAATAATTTAAAATACTAAATCACTAGCACAAGTAGGTCACATTTTTTAATACATCTAACCATGAAATAAGCATGATTAATTTATCTTATAATTTAAATTCAGCTTAACTCCATCTTTCAAAATCACTTTATAAAATGAACGAGGTCTCTTACTTACAAACGCAGTTTATATATCTCATTTAATATAATACATTTCCTCACATTCATATTGAACATCTGAAATATGATCCGAGTGTTAAAATAGCAGGTGGTCGAGCACATATTCAATAGTTTTTATATCATCTTAGAATTTAAGTTAAATCTAACTTAATATTATAAAACTGACTTGTAAGATAAAATATGTCTTCCACGTGTAAACACACATTTATAATAGTTCAAATTGGACTTATGACTATGGTTATGTTGCAATTCTTGATATCACACACAAATACAATCAATGCAACTACAATTGTGATACATCATAGAATTGCAATTGAAGAGTGCAAATTAAAACTATAGAAATAAGAGTTAATATTTGATTGTACAAAGCAGCAACATGTTTGAACAAAGATATATCAGATCTCTGACACCTAACTAATCATAGCTGAAAGTGTACATTTTTTGTATCAGTTTTCTGTTAATATGATAGTGTCAGATCAGTTAGCATGTGCTCTGTATCAGTACAACTCCTTGATTCCACTCAGAACAGAACCTGCATATGTCTACAGCATTATATAGTTGAGAGATAAAAATCAAAGTTCAACATAATATATACTAATTTTTAATTCTAAGAATATTTAATTGAGTGCTGATATATTCAAGCTAAATTAAAACATTAACGGGTAGCTAGTACTTTTTACTGTGCTTGTATCTCCTTAGAATGAATTTGAATTCACTGAGGTAAGGAGTATCCCGCATTTGTACACTCAAGACATTAGTGGTCATTCGATATTGATCGAATGATCCAAAAAAATGTATATTTTTATTTTTATTTTATAAATTAAAACACCAATTTTAAACCTGGACCGCTCAAACTCGATCAAATGATTGCGAATATGAATTTGACTGCGTGAATGTGAACATCTCTATCGGTAATGAATCCGGATTTGTTTAGAACACATGTTAATGCCAAGTTGTTTATTGTGATTTAAAAAGGATGTTTATTGTATAATTAATGATGGACCCAATGAACATGGTCAAACTAAAAATGAGAACAGGAGATATGAACTGAGATAACATGCGTTAATTATTCAAAATTATATAGTGGAAAAACACAAGGGAAAGTAAGTGGGAAAAGATGAGTCCCACATGGAAACACTATGAAACTTAAGAGAATCTTTTAATTACAACAAGAAAAAACCTTTCTCTTTCTCAGAAGCAAATCATCAAACATGTCGTTCACGTAAACAAGTTTATCAAAACATTTCAAGCTCGTCAAGATATAGCAGCACTTTTTTCGGCGTGCAGCGAGGGCCGATCGCTTCAGCATTAGTTTACCTTCGATCAACCGTTCACTTCAGTACCTGTACCTTTGATCATCTTCACCAACTTTCACACTAACATGTAATTATAAGTGCTATAATATAAACAAAAATAAATTAAAAAAATGTTTATGTATTTAATTAAAATAAAGAGCACTACTCCATCCCTAATATTATATAATTCTTTAGACAAAATTATTATTATTTCAAATTATTAAGTATATTTATTACTCTCTTCTTCATAATTCATTTTAAATTATTAACGTAACATAAAATTTCTTAGTAATTTAAATATAAAAATATTTTTTTTTAAATTTTTTAGATTTTTTTCATTTGAGATAATTCTATTCAAAATACATCAATATCAAATATTAAATGTGTGTATCTCTCTCAACGAACATTTAAATTTGAGTTTTTGAAGTAATTTTTTATATTAAACTTAACTTCTATTGGTATATAGAAATATATTTTCGAAAGTGCATGAGAACTAGTATATTTAAATTTTTTAAAGTTTAAATTTTGACTTTTTTAATAAAAAGCTTGCTCTTTTAATTTCTTAGCAATTGTTTTTAGGTCATACACTTGTTAATTAGACTCTTTTAAGAAAAAAGTATAAATTTCATACGGCGAATATAAAGTTTGTTTACTGACAAACCATAATTACTCGTATGAATAATTTTAAAAATAATTATAATTAAAGTAAAAAATTTAAACAATTTTAATGATTTGTTTATTATGATTAATTGACGGTATAAAAATATTTACACTAATAGTGTATATAAATTTTTCGACTCGATAGTGTATATAAATTAAATACGCAAGAATTCCTATTTATTTACAAACTATTCAAAATTAATGATTTTTTTTTCCAGTACGCAACTGATTTTTTTATCGATCAATCAACCTGAAGTATATACATCTTAATCATATAGTATGTACTCCACTTAAATTAATAAATGATGAAGAATATATTCTTTTCTAGATACTAATGTGTTTCTCGTTTTATTCTTTTGCTCTAGTCTTGACCAATTATGTTGATGCTCATCATACATTTGAAATTTGAGATGGCAGAGGGTCATAAATTCCTGAAGTGGAGAAAACTATGCAACAAGTTGCATATATTCAATGAAATGAATGGGAGAAAGAAAAAATTGTGGAAGGTTTGAATAGAAGCACCATTGATATTGATATCACCTCACACTTCAGTGATCCGTATTGCTTAATTACCAGCATGCACTGCCCACCCGATTAAGACCTTCCGGCCGGCCATTATAGGCATCATACCATATCCATCACAACATATGGGCCCTCTGCACCCTATGTGAGAATTAGATATACTAGATAGAGATTAAATATGATTAGATTACCAGAAAATCAAATCGAGAGTACTTTTCAAAATATATTTTCTTTTTCATACATTCAAGTCAATGCATTTACATCACATAATTGTTGATTTAAAGATATTGTAAAGTTTTTTTAAATTGGATATATGGTCAAACTCGTCGTAGAAATGAAGAGAGTGCAACGGTTAATTAGTTTTAGTGTCAATGAAAAACATTTTATGGAATTGATTTCTAAGATAAAAAAAGAGAATACGTAGAAAAAATTATACTATATAATTTTCGGTCAAGGGTTAAAAAATCTATTAGTTTTAGTGTCAATGAAAAACATTTTATGGAATTGATTTCTAAGATAAAAAAAGAGAATACGTAGAAAAAATTATACTATATAATTTTCGGTCAAGGGTTAGAAAATCTATAAGATTTGAGAAACACTTTGTTAGCTTTATGTCCCCAAATTCTTTTATTTTTCTTCTCTTATTAATAAGTTTCTGGCTTAAAACAATGAGATATATATATATATATAGTGCAGACCACAAAGAAAAATAAAGAGAATAAAAAATGTGAGATAAGTTTTTTGGGATATCGGTTAATATGTATATGATTCATTTTAAGATAGTTTTGGAATTCTATAATTGAAAAAATTGTCTCTTGGGGTATACATTTGATTTGCTAAAAATAGAAGACTGGACATGACAACTTTTATTATCATCTGTTTGATTTAGAAATTGGTCATGGCACTAAACAAAATAAGGAACAATGAATTAGACAAAATCAGAAATTTGTGTCCCTCAGTAAACTTTGTGCCAACTTTTATCTCAAGTACAAAATATCAAAAATACCAATTATTTTTATTATTCTACTAAAAAGTTATCATCTCTCTACTCTCTCTCTCCCTTCCTATCTCTTTCTATGCTCATGCCTCTTTCTTTCCCTCTTATCTCTCTCGCTTATCTCTTTCTACACTAGTCTCTCTCTCCTCTCTCCCATTTCTCTATCCCTCAGTTCTCTCTTTCTACCTCTTTATCCCTCACCCTCACCACTTTTTTGGGATTAAATAAATAAAAGATAATAAGAATAATAATAATAATTAAAAAAAAAGTAAATCAGGATGAAGTCGTTAACAAAATAGAATTAAGTTGCTAGTATTTGCAAAATAGGAGTGACACGTTATTTGTTTTGACACATTTACTCAACCACATTAACTTTGATGTATTTTTTTTCTATTAAATGTATTTTGATTTTTTTAAAATATTTTATTATTTTTTTTAATTAAATTAACAATTTTTTATTTTTATTTTTATTATTATTTATATATTTTTTATTAGATCGGCATAAAAATAGGAGGAAGTTATTAACAAAATAAAATTGTGTTGCTATTTTTCTGCAAAATATTAAGAAGACGTTATTTGTTTTGGCACATCTAGTCCGCGTTAAGTTTGATGTATTTTATTTGATTTTATTAATATAATTTTGTTTTTTAAATATTTTAATTATTTTTTATTAATTAAATTAACAATTTTTCAAAAGTTAAAATGAATATATATATATATACACACACACACACACATATATATATATATATATATATATATATATATATATATATATATATATATATATATATATATATGCGACCTTCAGTTGGGAAAGAAACAAAAGTTCTTCACATGGTCGCATCCCCCAAAAAAAGAAGTCAGCAATAAAATGGTTGATAAAAAATCATAAATACATTCTTATAAAAATAATTTACGGTTAGATAAGTTTTTAGTCTCTATAAAATTTTATTATATTTTGTTTTTAATTTTTATAAAAAAAAAAATTTGTCCACTTTTAATCTCTTAAAATTTTTGTTTACAACTTTGGTCTTTGATTTTAAATCAACTATTGTGTATCTTTTGAATTTTTGAGTTATATTTAGGACATGTTTAACAACTACCTTGCAAAAAATTTGATTTTTTTAACAAATGATGAATTAAATATGAATTTTTAAGCTTTTGATGCTTAAAAATTCATATTTAATTTATTGTATGTTAAAAATTTTAAATTTTTGAAGGAAAATTTCTTATAATGTCATAAAAATTAGTGTAAAAAATTATTCAAAAATTCGAACAATAGACAATAATTAGATTAAAATTGAAATTAAAAATGAGAAAAAAAAAATTTAAGGGACTAAAAATTGATCAAATATTTTATAAGGATTAAAAATAAAATTGTGTGATTTTATAGGGACTAAAATTTTATTTAACCCAATAATTTATACGTAAAATCTAGGATGTAAATTAGTACAATATGGTATTTTTTTTATATGTAATCTTTCACTTCAAACAGCTCAAAGGAGTTCAATGTGTTTGGTGTGGCTGAGACGTTGATAATTCTTAGCACTTGTTTGGTGTTTTCATGCGAGTGTTCTATCTTGGCAAAATGTTAGTTTCTCTTTGGTCAACTTTGGACTCAATCATACTCTCACCTGAGACAGAGAGATTTGATAAAAGTTTTTTGCATGTGTAGCTCGGGGTTTACTTCAAGTTCTTCAATGAATTATTATTTCAAATCTACCAAACGTCATATTTGAATTTAAACAAATGGTTGATAATGTAAATTGTGTAAAACCCAACAAATCAGAATATGGTTCTACATATCATAGATAATTCATAATTGTAGAGTTGTTTTATAATCATGGAACAATTTTTAGGTTGTGTTTACTAGACAATAAACTAATGATAGTATTCATGTTTTGCCAAATGCATTTATCTTTTATGCTCCTCAAAGTGAATTTCATTCTCTCATCTTGAATGTATTCTGAATATACATTGCAATAAAACGAGTTAGCTTAATTTGAAATAAAAATAAAAAAAATAAATAAAAAAAAAAAAAAAACAATGGCAGACCTTTCTCTTTTATTTCCCTTCTTCTCTTCTCTCTATTTTTTTTTCCTGTTTCAATGGCAGATCTTCAAGACCCACAACAAAATCCTCCTGCTCCTCTTCTTGTACCTCCTCTTCCCCCAAATCGCGACCTTACCAGTCACTTCTATATTCATCCAAATGAAAACTCTTCTCTTGTTTTGGTTTCACCGATCTTGGATGGTTCGACTTTTCATGCATGGGCTCGTGCTATGTACATTTCTTTGGAGATGAAGAACAAATTCGGTTTCATTGATGCCGAAATCAAGAAACCCGATTTTCAAGACTCCAATTTTTTGTTTTGGAAGCATTGCAATACTCTCATTATATCTTGGCTTTATCATTCAACTTCACCTGAGATTGTGAGTAGCATTTTATGGATTGACGACGCTTCTTCTGTTTGGCAAGAACTCAAAAATCGGTTTTCTCAAGGTGACTTTGTTAGAATCTCTCAAATCACTTCAGATCTCTCTTCCATCAAGCAAGGCGATTCTTCGGTTACAACCTATTTCACGAATCTGAAGAAAATCTCCGACGAGCTCTTCAATTTTCGTCCTATTCTGCCGTGTTCCTCTTCTTTAACTGGTTGTTGCGACACCTTTACTACAGTCTCTCAATATCGAGATCACGATCTTATTTTGTCTTTCTTGCAAGGTCTCAATGACAACTACTCTTACAAAGATTTATTCCATGATTTTGCAACAAGAACGTCAATTGAACATTGGAATTTTATCTGATCCTACTGTATTGGCTGTTGACACCCATAATTCCTCTACTAAATCCTTCCCTGGTAAACCTAAACTAAATTTTAAACTCAATTCTGGAAAACATCATAACCCTAGGTTATGCACTAATTGCAAGAAAACAAATCATACCATTGATAAGTGTTTCTTTCTCCATGGTTTTCCTCATGGGTACCAAACCAAGAAAGTTGTTAATAATATTGATTCTGTATCTCAAGACGATGCTTCCTCTATTCCATCTTTCACTAAAGAGCAAGTTCAAGGTTTGCTGGCACTTCTTCCCTCCACTGCTTCTTCTTCCAATTCTTCTCATGTTTCAACTTTGGTTAGCAATTACAACTTGCAATCTGCCTCATGTGATTCAGGTAATACAAAAGGTAAATTTTCCCCTATTTGGATATTAGATTCTGGTTCCACTGATTATTTTACCACTTCTTTATCTTTTTATACAAATTACAAATCTATAAAACCTATTTCTGTTCAGCTTCCCAATAGAAATTTGACATCGGCTTCTTATAGTGGCATTGTGGTTTTTAATGATTCAATTACCTTATACAATGTTTTTTACATTCCTATGTTTTCTTTTAATATTGTTTCTGTTAGTAAACTCCTTGAGTTTACACCATGTACTTTAACCTTTTCAAATAGCTCTTATGTTATTCAGGATTTGAAAACTTTGAAGATGATTGGTAATGCCACTCTTTTCCATGGCCTATATGAATCAACGCAAATACGCCTTGGAATTTCTTGATGACATGGGACTTCTACATTGCAAGCCTGTCTCTACTCCTATGCTGCCAAATTGGAAGTTGTCTAAAGATGATGGCTCACCTTATCCAGATCCGAAACAGTATCGCAGACTAATTGGTCGCTTGCTTTATCTCACACATACCAGGCCAGATCTCTCATTCTCTACTCACAAACTTAGTCAATTTGTATCAAATCCTATGTCTTCACATTTTCTTGCTACTACTCGTATTCTTCATTATATTAAGGGCTGCCCCGGAAAAGGTTTATTCTTCTCTTTTCTTCTTCAACATTTCAGCTTTCAGCTTTTAGCGATAGTGACTGGGCAGCATTCCCCGATTCCAGAAAATCAGTTACCAGCTACTCCATATTTATTGGTTCTTCTCTTATTTCATGGAAGTCTAAAAAGCAGACTGTTATTTCTCACTCTTCATCAGAAGCTGAATATCGCGCTTTAGCTCACACTACTTACGAAGTTCAAGGGCTAATATATCTTCTTCAAGATCTTAAGCTTCATTTTTCTACACCGGTTCCAATTTTCTGCGATAGTAACTCAACTATTCAAATTGCTCGAAATCCTATTTTTCATGAACGAACCAAACATATTGAGTTAGACTGTCATTTGGTTCGTGAGAAATTGCAACATGGCGTCATTCACCTTCTACATATTCCTTCTTATGCTCAACTCGCCGACATTCACACCAAAGCCTTACCACCTACTTCTTTTCATTCTATTGTTTCCAAGCTGCCCCTCATTGACATATATAGTTTCAGCTTGCGATGGCCTGATGAAGATACTCATACTTAGTCAATTTTCAATTTTGTTTGTTTTTCTACTGTAACTACTTTCCCTTTTTTTATCTCTTTGCAGTTAGTATGATAACTGAAAGTTAATTGTAAACACTTTGTATAAATAGCCTTTATCTCTTTTTTAATAAGATAAGAGTTTCTATTATTCCATAACGGGCTCAACATAATTTGTTCACTCTATTAAAAAAACATAATTTGTTCATAAAAATAAATAATATAAAACATTTGTTTAACACACAAGTAAGAATGGAAGATACATGAATATTATCTTATTCAGAAACTCAAGGAAGATATTATCATAAAGTTGAACACATAACGCATGATACCCGGTAATCATTGCTTCGTAGGTTTCACCAAAATTTGAAAATCTCAAGCAAATTGATAGTATTTTTATAAGGGAAATAGATAGTACTTTTTTATGACGTTCAACGCCTAATATATTTGATTATAAATATCTCATTTAAATTTAGTGTAATTCTTTTAAAAAATAATTGTATAGATTTTAATAATAAAATAAGTTTTATTTATTAAATTATTTTAATAATAATTGTATAGATAAATTGAAATATAATAAATAAATATATATTATTAGCAGAAAAAAAATATTTATCACTTCATTGATATTATATAAAAACAAATATAATGATACAAATAAATACTATAAATAAGACACTTAAAATGAGATAGACAAACCTATAAAAAATTCTATTAAACTAGTTTCATTTCCAAAATATCTTTTAATTAATACTAATTCTATTTCGTAAATAATCTTTTATTTCCAGACAATAAATTCTCCTAAA
>JBBPBQ010020321.1:8539943-8564267 GCA_037974755.1 Cicer yamashitae | reverse complement strand
TTTTACGTACCCTTAACTTTATCTTATTGCATTTATTCTATATAAAAAATAGTTAAGAGTTATATTGACAAAACAATAGTTAATATCATATTAAACTTTAAAAAAGACAAATAAATATCATCAAATTTTTTCAAAAACAATGATAATTAAAAAGAAACAAATAGAGTATAAAGAAAGTTATTCGTGTTTATAATCAAGATTTCAAAAAAAAAAATTATTCGGTAAAAATCTAAACACATTCATATACATTATTTCAATGATTTGGCATAATTAAGTTGAATCTTTTGATGAAATTATTAGATTTTTCATATTATGGCGTAACTATTTATTATCTCGGCCGACTTATTTTTCAATCTGTTGTAATAGTTAGAAATGATTTTGACAAAACAAGTTCATAAATTATTGTATTAAAAATGAAAAATTAATAGTGAACAAAAATTTCCAGAAAAAGAAAACACTTAAAAAATAACTTAAGGGAAAAATGGCAGTCAATCATTTAACCAAGTAAATTAAAATTGGATGTATTATATTATCGTTTGTTCTAATTAAGTGGCATCCAAGTAAAAAGATTCATTTAAAACACTTCACATCATTAGTCCAATTAATAATTTATTTTGAAACAAAATTTTTTAGTATTGTATCTTTCTAATTTTTAACTGTTATACCTCAATTACCAAACCAATATTATAACTTTGATTTTTAATCGTATAATTAATATAATTTATATATAGAGACGTTGATTCAGCAATATTATATATATATATATATATATATATATATACACGTTGAAAGTTATTTTACAAATTAAAGATAACCGAACTAGGTTAAGTTCTTTAAACACTTTTCTTGATGTTCCTCTCTTAAATTAATAGAGTATCATAATGGCCAGAAATTATTTTATGGAGAGTGAAGAAATTGTCTCTTTGATAAAAAAAATTGCACTTTGGAGAGAGGAAAATAAATAAATCTATAATAACATTGCATCTATATTTTACCTTTACAAAAAATTATTTAGTTGCAACAAATTTTTACATTTTTTGTAATGTACATAAATGTATGTGAATTTCCATGAAGTTGAAAAATATTAAAATATTAAATTGAATATCACATTTTTATTCAAATTCAAAACCTCAAATTTGTAACTAATTTCGTTATTATATCATCTAAAAGTAATACAAAACAAAACGAATGTGATTATCCTCCTAAAGTCACCGTGTTTCATTGTCGTGAGGAATCGAACGGTCAACTTTTTCACCTGCTCACTTGCACCTTTTTCTCCATCTAACCATATAAATATTGCAGCAATCTTTGTCTAATACTAAAGTATTTTCCTTTTTAAGTAAAGTTTAATTTGTATGTATTATTTGTATAAAAAATTTCCACAATCACAAATTATAATTATTTATATAAATGACTTTATAAATAGTTACGATAAAAATTAAATATTATTAATAATTTAAAAGGTTATAATTAATTGATAGTATAATAACTTTTTACGATAAAAAATATACAAATTAAATTCTTTTTAATAGAAAAACATTCATTTCTAAATATTGGCACGTATGATTTTGTTTGCATATACTCAATATTAAAGAAAGTTTTATTATAATCCAAATGATTTGATCGGATAGTTAAGACACACTTATTGGATTCGACAAATTACGAATTTAATTTTTACTAGTGTTATTAGAGAGATAAAGTAAATTCATTTTCGAGTGTTTAATAAATTATAAAATCTTTTTTGCTTTAGATGGATGTATCACTTTTTCAACTTAAATTTTATTTATAAAAAAAATTACATTTCTTTTGTCATTAGACAAAATAAAAAAGTTACGAGACAAGATTAACATTTACAAATAATAACCATCCATCTTCGTATTTTTAAGCTTATTTATTTGTAAAAAAGGATGCTCTACATTCCTCAATTCAATCCAGAAGCAACTAATTGAAGAAATCCCACTAAATTAGCATCACAAATTGATGTTGAGAATCCAACTTGACACATGGGAGGAACATGGAACCATCACATGGGTTTCAGGTTTCTTTGATCCCGAATAAGATTTGCATCTAATGAGAAGTGACATTAAAGGACTCGAAAGATTAGGGGAAAAAGTCAAACACTCAATATTTGTTTATATACTTAAATGGGTAATATTCAATTCTTACAAAATCTTTTAGTGTTTCCCACAAACGGTTATGTGAACTCCAAAATTCAAAAAATAACGCGAACACAGTTCTATAAATGGAAGCTGTTCCTTTTCACAAAATGGAACTCTGTCACGTGCTTTGAGTTTATCTTTAGTTATTCCAGTGCATTCACACTTTCCTGTTTAAATTTAATTACAATTTTAATTCTTTATTTTGAATGATGTATGAAATTAGTTTTTTTATTTTAAAAATAAAAAAATTTAGTTATTTTTTTTAATTTTTTAACTAAAAAATTATATGTTTTAAATAACGTGACATATAATATGGTGATATAAAATGATTAACATATATGAAATTGGAATAAAATACTGTAAAAATTTAAATTTCAACTTCGAATTTTTTTCATATTTTAAATTTAATTAATGATATATAAATAATTAATATATCTATATAGTTCTATATCATAAAATTGTATATAACGTCATTAAAAATACGTCAGATCGTTATTTTTTAATTCAAAAATATGAGAGAAGAATCAAAACTATAATTAAACATTTTGTTTATTAATGCAAGTTGAATTTTTTGTGAGAAAAAAATTAATGATTTGTCAATGTGACGATATATTTTATTAGAATCTAAATTTTAAGATAATGCAACGCTCAATCACATAAATTTAACTAGCCAATAAATCTGTAAAGGTATTTTGGTTTTTCTTTAAGGAGAAAATAAGTTATCTTATTTCAACATTAGTCAAATGGACTATTAACAATCAAATCAAATGCAGGAAAAAATACACTTTTAGTCGTTTAAATTTATTTAAATTTTCGTTTAGGTTTTTTAAGTTTATTATTTTTGATTCAGTCTTTTAAGTTGCATTTTTTTTTGCACCATTAACTTTTAAGATAAATTAAATTACACATGCAGTCTTTTAAGTTTGAATATTTTCTCGAATTACTGTCATAAAATGCTAAGATCTAATCAAAATATTACACCAAGTTAATTGTCCAAACTACTTTACATGTGAAAGAAGTTAAAGATATTGACTATGTGGAATTGTGGATAGACATTTGTTACCTTGTTTTTAAAGTTATATGTGTGTTTAAATTGATTTAGAGAAAATCGAGAAATATAGGCAATTTATAAGATTTGGATAAATATGATAGATATATTGTTGCAATATTTGATAGAGTTTAAAATGATCAGAAGTTTCCAATTGAACTAATTGTTGTCGAAATTGAGATAAAAAACTAAAGGTGCAAATAGAATATAACTTACAAGATTAAATCGAGAGAAAATAAACTTAAAAGACTAAATCACAAATTGAGTTAAATTTATATATATATATATATATATACTTTTACCTAAAATGTAATATGTAATGTGTTGGCTAACTGCTTATAATGTATACTAGAACTTAGACCTGTTTATGAGTAATATTTTTTAGTTTAGCAAAAACTATATTTAAGGTTTGAAAAAAAAATTGTCTTTTTTTAAAAAATGTTTGATAAATTGGTATAACGATGCAACAACTAATAAAATGTAAAATTGTTAATTTTACGAAGTTACGAAATGAAGTAAAAAATAGGACGATAACATGAAAAGTAAAATACTGTGTATAACAATTTTTCAATATAACATATCCATGTAATACTCTTTTTTTGACACATTTTTCAATAATATGTCCTTGTCCATATAATTCTTTGTTGATTGTTCAACAATCAATATGGATAAAAAGAGGATACGAAACATGTAGTTCGAATTAAACAACGCTAAAAAAATTCTGCACATATAAAACAAATAGAAAATAAGCATAGTTATATAGATTTTAGAATAAGAGGAATTTTAAAAAAGTTTGAGTCATAATAAAATCACTACCTTCATTATTTGTTTATAACACTACTAAAAAAATCTAATTTACTAACAAATTTTAGAGACGGAATTTTGTCCATCGCAAATGGAGACGGAAAACAATTTGTTAAAACGGATGTAAAAAGTTTTATGTTTAAGAAGAAATTTAGAGACGGAATAACCCGTCACAAAGTTAGTATGTCTCTAAATTCGTCTCAAGATCCGTTTCTAATAAGACACACATATACTATAAAAATCAAAAATTTTATAGAGACAAAATGTAGAGACGGAACAATAGCGTCTCAAATGCTGTCCGTCTCCAAATTCATGTCTAATTGAAAATATGTATATTTAGAGACCGAATAAATTCGTCTCAAACGTTTTTCGTCTCTAAATTTCAAAGTTTTCACACAAAAATCCCTCCAACTATAAAGAAGATTCTCTCCCTTTAAAATTTTCTCCAACCCTCCAGATTCAGTAATTATTATTATTATTTAGAAAAACAAAAAATAAATATCAAAATCCAATTAATTTGTTAAGATCCTCCAACAAACACGGTGTTGCATTTTCTCCACCCCTCCACATTCAGTAATTCGTTGCTTAAATTTTCTTCCTAAACCCCAAAGCACATTTTTCTTCCTAAACCCTAAATCTCGCCTTGCTTCCAATCGATCAGTGATGCTGATTTGCGTCAACTACCTCTCCATCGTGGGTTTTGTTGGGTTCCATTCTTTCCCTATTTTCTACATAGTAAACTTAAGGTACGTTTCTGTCATACTACATCATTTCCTTGCATCACTTTTTTCCTTATTTATCCCTCTAAAGCTTCAATATATTTTAGATTCAAGCTCTATTTTGCTATCTTCTTCTTTCACCCTCTGTGTTGACTCCCTAAAGTATGTTTCTATCTCTTAACATTTCATTCTTTTGTGAAAATTTTAACCTTCAATAATTTCTTAGATAGTTTTGTTTACTTTAATAGCTTTTTCATTCCACACTGAGTAGTTTATTTTTTACAAGATTTAGGATGCATTTCTTCAATTAGATTGTTATATATTAAAATTGCATTTTTTGTGTTCCTATATTTTGTAACACTAAAACCACAATTCATTTTTTTTTACAAAAATACACACCTCACTTTTAATATTAGTAATTGCAAATTTTTCTACATAAAACACAATATAATATCTAAGAGTAGAGAAACTTGAACATAGATGGAGGTAAAAGGAAAATTACAAAACGAAGAGAAGACTAATCAAACTTTAAAATAAAAAGATACAACTTAGTAGACTATATAAATCACAAAATGTAAACATGCATGATTTCTCAATTGCATAATGGGGGATTTATTTATTTTTGTTTACTCATAAAGGGCTGATTTAGAAGTTATTATTGCGGGATAAAAGTTGGAAGAAAAAAAAAATAAAGAATCAATTAGTTTTGGAAGAAAAATGGAGTTATTCAATAGTAGAGTTAATCAATGTGGGGGTTGCAAAGTATTCATGCATTAATGTATACTTAATCCAATAACACAAAATTAAATATTTCAACATTAATTGATTTTTTATTTTAAAAAATAGACAAAATATTATAATAAATTTTTATTCCAAATTTACCCTTGTTTAGGGAGGCAGTTTTTCTCTAAATGTCTACGTCCTATAGGCTTAACGGTTGGTGGAATGTAGATTGTAAAGTAGCTAAAATATCACTATAATAGGGATTAAAAACATTGTACTTTTCTTTAATTTTCTTATTTCCTTTAAAACTGTATCCTCTATGTGAGGATAGAAGATAGATTTTAGAGAATATAAGTTTGAAACTGAAATAAGAGTTTTACAGATTTTAGATAAGAGAGTATAGAGAATGACACACCCAAATTTATATTGGTTCACCCAAAATGGGTTACGTCAAGTCCTCACTAACTTGTGAGTTTTTCACTATGGCTCAAAAAAAGTTTGTCCTCTTAAGGGACTCTTTTTCACTATGTATATTCTTAGCCTTAAAAGGCTTACATAAACAATTTATCTTCTTGTTTTACAACTATCAACAAGTTTATACTAACTTGTAGATATACATGTTTTTGAAAGTTTTGATAAGAGTATGATTCTTCCACTAAAATAAACTTTCTAAGAGGATGATTTCAAAGATATATTTAAGAATAGTAGAAATTATTTTGAGAGGATGAGTGTGCTCTTCACAGCTTTTTCTTTCTCTTTTATATGATGTTTTTTTTCTTGTCGATGAAGATGAGTTCATCTCAATTTATAGAGATAATGATGCTTCAAATAAAAAGAGAAGTACAAAGTATCTGTTCGAGTCTTAAATGATTTCCCATGGTCTTTATTTGGAATTGCAAATATGTCCTTCATGTTTCCTTGTTAGACGAAAGCTAGGAGTATGAGTGTTCCAGTCCATCATCGGATAGGAGGATTAAGCTACCATGAATTTTATGTGACTTGTACTTTTTGACTTTTTCCTTTTCCAACAACTGTAGGGTCCTGCCTTTTTAGTCAAAGACATCACCTTTTGTACTTCGGCACTTTTACTCATTTTTCCATGCACGAGGATGAATAGGAAACAAAAGTTCATCCTCTCTTCTGCTTTGTTTATCCTTTGTCATAGAGAACATAAATTCATCTTCTTTTCAGCATTGTTTGTCTTTTGACATAAATTCATCATCTCTTCAGTATTGTTTATCCTCTGTCATAATTTCATCATCCACTTGTTTATCCCTTAACGTAGAGGACAAATTTCAAATGTGTAAAAACACTTCATTTGATCAAGAAGGTGAGGAACCTGTTTTCTAATTTTGATACACTCAAGAACACATGTTTGATAACAAACATAATCATAATCTTTGAAACAATTTTGTTATCATTAAAACATTTGAGAGAGATTTCTGTCTCAATAGATTGATATGACCAACCAGTTTAGAAAAAGTCAACGATGGGTTCTTCAAGAGTTATTCGACTGAAGTCAGCAAAAGACTACTTAGGAGTTGGCCAACCAAAGTTAGCGAAAGGCTATTCATGAAATGGAAGGTCGAGTACTTAAAGTTGTCTTACTTCTTTTCTACATGAATAAGTTAGATAAACACTAGAAGACTTGACGTGACACATCTTCAGGTGCCTAGTATAGCAAGTTTGGAAGGTGGAGCGTGACATGTTCCATGAACTAGTAGTCCAAAAGGGAATAACTTTTATGAAGACCCCTAAGTAAACCTAATGGGCCTTGGAATGGGAAAAGGGATAACCCATTACCAATAGGTGGATTTTCCTATAAACAGAAGGAAACTTAAGAAGCAAGGGATTGTCTTCTTGGATCTCTCTCAAAGACTTGAACGAAGTATTTTCTCTCTCTATGTGACTTTCCTTGCAGGCTTGCCCTAAAAGCTAAGGAAAAGTTATGTCTTTGTATCTTTCTTTCAAAGAAGTGAACATTGGCATCCACCGTGGGACTACAGTAAAACTTTTCTTTTTCATCATGGTCAGAAGTAGATGTCATAACCATTCTCCCAACTTAGACGTGGAAAGGGGAAGAAAACCCAATACTGACGTAGTACTTAGACGTTGTACAAAGAACTCCATGGCAGAAAGATGAGTAGAAATTTTGTAACAAAGGGTGAATGATCCAAAACAAATAACTAAAACATTACGTACATAAAGGAAGAGAGAGATTAGAGCTGTCCCCCAAGTGAAAAGTAACATAGAGATCATCCAACCAAACTCATAAGAGACATCCTCCCCAAGAAAAAGGTTTTTCAAGGTCAGTCAAAAAGAGATACTCTTGATTAATGTAACATCCTAAAACTATAAATTAGAAATAATTAAATTGTTAAAATTTAAAATAATCTAAATTATAGATTATTATTATTGATATGTTTTTAATTTTATTATAAGAAAAAGTTGTTTAATATATTATTTTAAGACAAATAATGTTTTAAGTATTTTATAAATGTACATACAGGTAAAATGGTTTTTCAATAACTAATTTGCTTAAAATAAGGTAATAGTTATAAGTTGTTTTGTTTGTTAGAGACTTATAAGGTAATAATAGGAAGTTGTTTTGTTTGTTAAGGAATTATGTACAATAGATAGTAACAAACCAAGCTATTATAACAACCTTTTGTTATCTAGTTACTAATTATCCAGTATTAAGAAGTCAAATAAAACTGAGCAAAAACGATATCTCCATTAAGATCAATATTCATAGGAGATAGTATTACTAAGGCACCAAAGTTGAACATAAAGTCATGCAAAAGCTAAAAAATTAATAGCATATATCTTAAGGCAAGAATGAATAAATTAATCAAGGAAAGATTGTGAAGTAACAATGTCAATCACAAGGAAGGGGGATTTGAATTGTAATTCATTTTTAAAACTTAATTCCTGCTTTTAATTTAAGCTAACTCAAGATTAATCCTGGTTTCTAAAACAATAAATGCAAAACGTTCTTGGTTAGTGAAATTAAAAGAAAATATTTCTATGTGATTTGTGCTTAGTGAGTGAGAAATAATTCAAGATAAGGAGAAGAGAATCACACTGTAATTGTGAGATTTTCAACTAATGTGCTTAAACAAGAATGTTTTTGCTTTTCACATAAACTTTCTTGATCAATCATAATCAGTTACAATGTTTCACCTTTCGACCTTGAAAGGATTTCCTACAGTTACCTTTCAGTCCATAAAGGATTTTTACAAGTCGCCTTTTAATCACAAAAGGATTTTTACAAATCACTCAAACTATCTTTAAGAATATAGTCTTGAGTTTTAAATGAAATGTTGAAAGAAGGTTAATGAATCAGAATCTACTCAACACTTGTTTGAGTTTGATTTTCAGCAGAAAGCTTAGTAGAAAGATCCTTGAACCTAGTGAAAAAGAACTGGAGTTTTTGCTTGATTGAAGAGCTTAGATTTCTCAAGTATGATTGTATAAGTGATACATTGCTTGCACTTAAAATACTTTTTGTTATCTTGACCTTGAGGTTCCTTTTATATGCGTGATGAAGGTTGATGACAACTCATGTAGTCGTTAGTAATACAGCTGTTTAGATTGATCTTTTAATAGACATGTGTTCTATTTGATCAAGAACGTTCCTGCTTTATAACCAGAACGTTCTTCGTTTATGTTTTGAGTGAGTGTCAAACTGAGAACTTTTGACAGTTATTTGGTGTCAGTCTTTTTCTGCTTTTGTACGCAGACTGCCTTTCTGCAGAGATGCAGCATCAGTGTCTTATCCTTGTTGTTCTAGCTGTACTTGTTTCATAAGCCATCAATTTGGAGATTGATCTTGTTATGGTTCTTGATGTTGTTTTGTTTCTTTTAATCTTTTGTGCTTGATCATGGTTATGAGTTGCCTTGATGTTTAATTCACTTGAAGTATGAGATTTCATTCATTTCATTTTTAGAATAAATTTTCTAGAATGATATTGTAAAGAAGGTTGATACTTTCGCAAAGCAAAATGATCTTGGTTTAACTAGACTAAATGTTGTCAAAAATCAGAACGATTTTGGTCTCTCCAGACTACTGTTTTTTATGAGCCAGAATGATCTTATTTTCACCGGAATGATCTTGTGTTGTTATATTAATATCTATCTTTAAATAATACACTCAAAAACACAAGTTAAATAGCAACACAATTGAGAATCATAATTAGAAATTAATTAACTTTATTTGATTATTTTCAAAACATTAATTTAGGATTTTGCATTAAAAAAGCCAAAAATATTGTACCCAAAAAAAAAATTAATTAATTCTCCATCGTATAATCATTATGGTGATAATGATACGATTTTTCATCAGCCTAATGCAAAAACAAACAAAAATGTGTACGAATGGAATCGTCAGGCTGATGTAGGATGCTGATATATAGGATTTTTTAAAAGGGAAAGTAATGGAAAATGAGGGAGAATAAAAGAAAAGATTAAGCAAAGGAGAGTGGTAATGTGGGGTTATGGTATAATACTATATACACTTTTTGTAGATGCATTCACATGGAGGATCATGGATCGAACCTTCACCCAATTTATAATACAACTATTCATATGGTCCACACTCAACTAATTATGTGATTTGGTTTCAATTAAGTGTGTTTATGGTGTAAAAACTGAATTGACTGCATTAATAATTTTAGTTAGAATTGATTTCGATTGTTTTAACAAAAATGTTTCAATTTTTTCGAGAAAAAAAATCTTAATTTTTTTCTGAGAAAAAAAATCTTAATTTTTTTCTGAGAAAAATAGATGTCAAAAGTTTCTCTACAAAAAATTTCGAGAAAAATAATTTTAATTATTTTTTGAAAAAAAATTCGGAAAAACAAATTTTTTCAATTTTTTTTAAAAAAATTTTTTTAGAGAAAAATAAATGTAAATTAAAAAAATTGTTTATAAAATGTCACCAGGAGTGGCTAATTGGTAGTAAAAATGAATATGTATTTTCTCTCCGAATGTGAGAAGAGTTTTCTATCATGATGTTGGCATCCCCTCCTTCATCCATGTTTGTCTACATTTTGCTTGAGGATACTTTCTTTGAAATATAATTGCTAACAAAACTGTTTATCAACTATTTGTCTTCTAAACACATGAATTTGAGTCTCTTAATTATTTACGTGCCATATAGCATCAAACTTGTTCAACACTAAAACTCGTTCCACTCACTACGAGTACTTCTTTATTCCACCAATGCAATCGATCTTTCAACAACTTTAATTTTTCCTTCAAAACAAAATTTTTCTTGCCCTGAACATGGAAAGACTTCCAACTGCTTTCAACAAAGGGTAGGAAATCCTTATACTCCTTTTAGCAATTATTTACTCTATATGGTATAGGCCTCTAGTCATTCCATTTTGCAATTACAAATAGGCATGGCCATGGGTATCCACACATGCATGGATTGTAGTAATGTGTTACTCCTCCCGTTGGATAAAAATGAAATATGTGTCATATCTATATATGAGAGAAAATTCATTAATCGAATATTTGTGAGATTTTTAACTATTTACGAATATTAGAGAATATTCATAAATATCATTTTTTTTAAATTAAAAAAATTATTTATGGACAAAAATTATTATAGTTTTGCAATTATGCAGAACTTTCACTCTTTTTTTGTCAATCTAAAAAAGTATTAACACATAAGAACATTAATACATTATGACATAAATAAAATTTATCACAAAATTCTATCATTAGTTCTTATAAAATTTGTATATATTTCTATTTTCATTTTTATCCCTCCTTTTAAATCAAACTCATGCATATCTTTCAATTTTTTGAATGACTTTTTACAAACATTTTTAAAATATTATAAGAATCTTTCTCACAATATTTTAGAATTTAAAAATACAAGAAATTAAACATAAATTTTTAAGCGACAAAAGTTTAAAAGTTCATAGTTAATTCTTCTCTTGTTAAAAATTATAAATATTTGTAAGAAATATGTTTATAATATCTTTAACATGATTGTAAAAAATTATTTAAATATTCGAAGAAAAAAAACATAAGTTGACTTAAAAGAAATGACAAAAAAAAATGAATAAAAAAAAATATTGGAACTAGAAAACAAAATATTCAAATTTGATAGAAATTAAAAACTTATTTAACCTTAAAACATATATTAATACAAACACATAAGCAAAATGCATTTAAACATAGTAATTTTATTTAAAAAAAATAGATCACCTTCTCTTTCAACACAGACGTAAAAAACCTTCACATAAGAAACTGGATCCAGTCTTAACAACACCAATATTCCAAATTTATCATACCCTCAAACAACCCTTTTTTTTTTACAAGAACATAGGACAACCCCTTAGAGGGATTACAAACCAATTCACAATTCTACTAACCAAAACATCGTGAATTTTCTATTTTACCGTACTTTCAACAGTACCAACATAAGTTCCAAAAGTCACTATCAAGAATGCAAAGAAATTTATAGACCATGCATGAGCAGGAATTTATAGCATAACTTGATATTGTAAGAGGTTCAAGTGGAAGGTGGTGTTACTTTCAATGAGAAATACACTTGTATGTAAAATTCTTCATGTATATAGTATGTGATTATATATTGGTCGTTCCACATCACCTATAAATATTTTGTTGACCGCATGCATCTCTTTATAAGTCTTTTTTGGTGCATTGTGATTGGTAAAGATGGAAATGATCGCTAACAATGAACAATGGGGAGGCAAACCCTAGTAGTGGCGACATTAATCTCTACCTAATATTTTATAAAAATGAAGAAAACATTGGAAATTCTATAGTCCATAGATATTTATCATATTATGAACATAATTGAAGTTTTTTATGGTAAATTGAGGTATTAATGTGCCCTACAAAGTCCATGTGTTAAAAATTGGATCAAATATTAAACCGATAAAACATTTAAGTCAATATCCAATAGATTCAACCATTGCTTGAGGAATAAAAATATGATTAAAAAATTGATTGAACCATCAACGATTCAATATGGTTAAATCTTAATTGAATGTTATTTAACAAAACCATAATATAATCACAGAAAATACATAATAATTGTTAATTTCTATTATCATTAATTGAACTTATATATATAGTCCAAATCATGAAATAATTTATAAGTGTCACTTTTTATAAACGTTTGATATGATCGATAGACTATGATATCGTATTAAATTTTTATATTAGATTTAATTCATATTTATTAAATCAATTTGTAAAACGAAAGATGTTAGTCTTTATAAACTCTTATAAAATTTTATATCTTCTCAATGTGTGACTTACATTTTTTTCTCAATAAGGAATTTAATGATAGGTCTTTTGTGTATTAACTATATGCTATACTACCAATTTGTGACCTAAGACATTTTCTTTTGGAGATGTCTATCCATATTTTATATGTTAGTCAAATTGCTCCGACAGATAGCGCCGCGTAATTTAAAAGTGGAATAGGACAAGTTGGCTTATTTTCAAAAATTATAAGTTTGCAAAATTAATTTAATTTAATTTTGAAAACAAAAGTGAAACCATTTTATAATTAAAATTATAAATCAACTTATCTAAAAATAAAAGAAAATTTGACAAGTTAAATCACTAGGTTTATCACAACCTAACTCACCTGACGCTTCTTTTTTTCTGGTTGAAGGAAGGAGTATGCATTTATAGCTTTGATGGAAATGCCTCCTATATTTGTCTGAGGGGACCAAAGGTGATCAAATGTCACAAATAAATTATGAGTATATATTTGGGCCCTAAATGGATATGTGGTGGCTACAAGGGGTCCACATAAATTTGCCCATAATTTTATGCACTGTATGTATGATCATGGTTGAAGGCTGGGGTTGATTTAAGAACCTAACACAATTCGATTATGGTTTTATTTTTTTTTTTATCAAAAAAATATAGAGTGAATGGACGTTACTTTAGTAGAAGATAGGGAAAATTTTCGAATTCACTTATAAAATAATTTATATTTGTTTTCACCTAATTGCATTAACGGAAATCAAATTCTATTATTTTATTAATACACTTTTTTTTAAAGTTTTCACATCTAAAATGCTCATTTTTAATAAGATACATTATATCTTTAACTAAATAACTTTAGATCATCCAAAGATATTCCTCTAACTCAAAGGAATTTCTCATATTAGAATAAAATTAAAATACAGAACTATGACACGAAAAAGAGATTCCTTTACAAAATCCGTTAGACACTTGAGAAAGGAGTTTAATTACTCATAGTCATTAATAAAACCAAATCAAAATATAATTAAAAAATAACCAAAAATAAACCGCTCCTTATCATTTCGAATTTAGGCTCCACTCAAGAGCTCTTCCAACATGAAAAATTAGAATCCTAGAGTGAAGGAACAATACAATTATTTTAAAAAAATGGAAAAGACTTAAAATGCACAACCCTATCAAAGAGTAAATTGAAGATGATAAGTAAAAAATAAAAACACAAAGGAAATATTGAATATACATCCTATATTATTGATTGATCTCAAGTTTTTGAATGAATAAAATGAAAGAGAACAACCTATTTATATGAGATTAAACTCACTAATCACCTAAATTAACTGCTTAACTAATTGACAAAAATTATTGATCATTTAAGAAAAACAAAAAATATAAAAGCTTGTAGATATATTGTCACTAAAAACTATGATCTCTTGAGTTTTTCCTTAGTTTTCTAATCTGAGTTTAGTGAACTTTCTTCTTCTTTTCATCAATGGTGATGAACTTCAAGATATAGAATTATTGATATAGCATGATTTATTGTAGAATATATGCATGCAATGTGGTCAAGACAACCTGAAATAATGTGTATTCCTTTTTTATGGAAACAACTTGTTCATTCACTACAAAAATTGGGATGCCCTATGCAATTGTTATGTAACAATATACTGAATAAATGAGTAATATGTACTATTTATTAAAGATAAAGTAAAATAGATTGAAATATCTTGTTTAACCATGTAATTTTTACATGGATTAGCCTTTATAATTTAGGTTAATTTTATTTGTTAATAATAACGTAAGAGATTTTTGAATAAAACAATTGTTTACATTTAAAAAAAAATAAAAATATCAAAAAATTGTTTTCATTATTTTCGAAAATGCGTTTTCATTAAAAAGTATTTCATCATTTCTCCATAACAACAGTTCACTTCAAAAATCTGCAATTAAGATAAAAAATGAACGCACATTTTAAAAAACGAAAACAAACAATATTTTCTTAAAGTAAACAAGTCCTAATTTTCAATACAAACATTTTTATGAGTAAAAAAATAAAATAAAAATTTTACCAAATGCTCTTAATTACCAAAATATAGCTAAATTTACTTTACAATATTTTAAAATAAACATGAAATACAACTTTTATTAAAACCAAATAAAACCTTTCAAATAAATATAATACCAAATAAAATAAATAAATAATTCCAAAAATACAATGTATAATTCACAAAATATTGTGTGACGACTTGAATCTTTAACTAAATAAAGAATAGAAAAATGAAAGACAGACATACTTTTAACATCTTCTATTGGGTCTCTCAAAACACACGTACGAAATTTGTGATTTAAATGGTGTGATGAAAATGGAAGAGTTGGAGGGCCCATTTGAAGGCTACCCGAGGAACATACTCCCAATTTTGATCCTCATGTGAAACAACTTTAGTTTAGTGGCGTCAAAATCCATTATCTAATCATTGCCTTCTCCACTAAACCCCAAAGCTTAAATTTGATTAGTGAAAATTAGTAGTAATATTTTTGTAAGTTTGACTAAATTTAGGTGCAAATCATCACTTGTTCGACAAAACATGCTCTCCCTTTCTCAAGTGAAAATAACAACCAAATTTAAGTAATAATTATTTTAAGGATGATGCTAACAAGTGTCCTAAAATAATATACTTGTTAAGATATTAAAAAATAAAAATTTTGTATTAAAAACAACAAATGTTTATATTTTTAAAGAGTTGAATATATAAATTTAAAGATAAATTTTTTACTTTTAGTCTCTTTAGACCCTTGTTAATATTTTTATTATTTTAAAGGGGTTTGATTACTTTGATCAAAATTATTGCTTTTAAGAAGGGGTATAGAACGAAAATCAGGTAAAACTAGTTTAATAAAATTTAAACTTGAAATTAAATCATTTTTATGGAGACTTATACTTTACATTATATATTAAGCTTGTATATAAGCAAAGGTATTGTTTTGAAGTTTGTAAGGGGACATTTAGGGTAAACTTATGCTTCCATAGGTAAAACGAAATATTCTCTTAATAATTCATTACAAAAGTAAAAAGGAAAATCATAGTAAATATTCTCTTAGCTTAAAATATGTTATTTTTTCTTTTTTTTTCAATTTTAGTATAAGTTGTTGTATTAAACGTCAAATAAACGGTGTCTTATTCTCTTATAAAAGAATTAGTTGTAACTCATTCTGATTATTTTATCAAATTTCACTCTGTATTGAAAATTTGATTCATAATAAAATACATTTGAATTCTTTTAATAAAAAAAAATTCTAAAAATATATAAATTTTTAAAAGTTTCTTAAATATAAAAAGAAAATATTATTTTTACATAGGTCCGTTTCACACACAAAGAATTGGAGAATTTGAAGTGTGGTGTTGGGTTGGGGAGCAGAGTGGGAAAGCATGACGAAGCAGACAAATCCCCGTTAGAACGGAACAAGGAAGAATTAGTGTTCATTTTTCAATTTATGTGTAACACACTTTTCCATTTAACATGAATTCTTCTCATAAGCCCAAAATTCCACATTTGTTAGGATTGTGGGTTGTGGGGTGGCTCCATCATAACCACTATATCTCCTCAAATTGCAAATAGTGAGAGATTCCATACATATTTTATATTTCTTTCTTCAACCATATCGTTTGAGTGGTAGAATTAGCGTTTTAACCATGTGATCAAAGTATACCAAAACATATTTTAGGAAACATCATCATTTTTCCTAATAACAAATGAAAGATCATCATTTAAATAATTTTTAGTTATTTTATGAGATATTCTCCTTGGTCTTTAAAAAAACGATTAAAAAAACATCAAAATTAATAAAATATAATAAAATAAATTTCCTCATTAATTAAAAAAAAAGAATTTCGTTGAAATACAAATTATAATAATTAATAAATACATAAATATTAATTATTTACTGTGATAGAACACATATATTGCAAACAACTAAAAAAAAATTAAAATATCAATAGTTTATATTTATATTTGGTTCAGGTCGGGTTTGTTGAGTTGATATGATTTGAACTTAAAATTATATCTTTATTATTTCAATAAAAAGTTAACTTGTGACACATGATAATAATTCAAATATAAAAGTTTTATTTTGAAATTTGTCTTATTTTGATTTATCATTTAACTTGATGTCTTGATTTGATTTTTTTTAGGTTGAGTTGACCTATAACCGTGGTTAATTTCTTCTTCTGCTTAATAGATTATTACTCTTTAACAACAATGCTTTAATATCCCTCAAGCAAAAGTCCTTATAGCAAAAGTCCCCCACCTAAATTCTTGCATATTCGATTCCGGTAGAGTACAACCATACAAGTTCTAAAGTTTAAGATAAAACTCCTTCATGTATAAATCATGATATAAATGAAAAGTTTTACGAATATTTTTTTTTAAATATTTAATTTTAATATTCACTCTTTTATTGATAAAATTCATATAAAACATTATTTTATGTAAAATTCATTTTTAAAATGTAAAATCCACGTTTATTTTATCTTATAAAATAAATAGTAGACTGAGTCTTAGAATTAAAGTGATGGTTCTTAATACTTCTCTACATAAATATAGATTCAAACCATACTAGTAATATTTAATTCACAAATAATATAAAATGTTTAATATAGTTTATATGAATTAACATTAATCAATCATTATTTATATGATATCAATTTTATTGAATTATTTTATATTATTTATTAATAATATCAATTCTAAATCCATTATTTATATTATAACACTTGACCTTTGACGAAAATAATAATTGAGTTTTATTTAGTAGTGGCCCATGGTTGATTGACTATTATTCCCTTTTTGTTAAGGTTAGATAGCAATTGAAATAAACTAAAAATAATTTTAAAATTAAACATTATTTTTTAAGAGTTGAGTATGGTAAACAAAGATAATCTAATCTAGCCAAAGAATCAATAACATTCCAACATAGGTTGAATTTGTAAGAATTCAACTCAAATTTCTTAAAAATTTAAGTTCAAATTTTACTAATGATCTCGCTCGTGAATAATATGTAAGTATTTATATAAGCACTCTCTAAATTATAAAATTTTTAGAATCCATTCTCTTGTGAGGAGGATCTCATCTTGAGCTAGTTTTCATATTTTTATTTCCAACATATATTCAAGATATTATTATTAATGAAATGCTATAAGTATTTTTTTGTCAAACAAAAATATTGAAATTTTTTTTAAATATATGAATCTCTAACATCCAACTCACTTAAATTTAAATTTATCCAAAAACTAAATTAACTATCAAATGTGGTGAATTTTTTCTCAATCTAGGTGTATTGAGGACAGTGGTGTTTGAAAGAAATCTATAACTATGTTGTAAATTTTTAATATAGTATTATTTTCAAGTTATCATTAGAGAATAACCGTGTCTTTTTCTCCGATTTCAGAGTTTTCACGTTACATTTTTGTATTGTGATTATGTTTTTTTAATTTCTTTATGTTTGTTTTTTTTTTCAATAGTAATGCTCTTTGCCTTTAGAAAAAATTTATTTTGTTTCCTAAATTTATACCTTCGGAATTTAGATGTAACCACACTATACTAATTATCAAAGACAATATGCTCAACCGAGATAATGTCACTATTTAAATTAGTTTTATCATTACCTTCAAACAAATTTGGAAAGTATTTTCATATCATGAATAACATTGAAATTTGAGTTTATTTTCTTTAATATTTAGTCATATTATCTTAGATATCTTCATCGCAAATAAGTAGACCTGTCAAAACAGGCTACCCGACCCATTTAAGGTCGGCCCTAACAGGTTGCGGATTTTTTTGGACCGGGTTAAAAGGTTCTGTTTTAATATGAGATGTTAAAATACTATCCGAGTCCGGCCCTAGACGAGCTGCGGGCTGGACAGGTAGCCCGCATATTTTTTTTTATAATTTTTTTAATTATATTTTTAATTTTTTTTGCAACAATTTTAATTTAAAAATTTTCTTCATGCCTATTTAAAAATAACTTAGTTCGGAATTTCTTCCCGTGGAGTGAGATGAGTGAGACCGTGAGTCTGTATGTGAGAGTGCCGTCGCATTTCCCTTCAGAATAGGGTTTGTTGTGTCTTTGTGAATTCTTTAAAAAATTGGAACCGACCCAAGTTAATTTTTGTTTTATTGAGCCTTTTTTTTAAGACCAATTTAACTATTTTTATTTTTTTAAAATTGATTATGCGGGCTGCGGGCTACTCAGTACCCATACGGGCTAACCCTAATGGGTAACGGGTTTATTCGGACTGGGATCAAAAGCTCTGAAAAAATTCGGGCTGAAATTATTAGGCCCAAGCCCTATGTTTTAGCGTGCTGGACAGAACAGCCCATTCGGGCTAGCCCATTTTGACAGCTCTATAAATAAGCTTCTCGCGAAAAAAGTATCATTATCCTCTCGGTCTTTACCAATTTTAAATTGATTAGAATGATAGATTTCCTCAATTACAGTTGTATCATATACATCAACATTCGAAACATAATCAATAAATGAAGGGTTAATAATAAAATTACTTTGATTATCTTCTTCTTCTGCCACTAGTGAAGCTTCATAGCATCATGAATCATCATTTTTGTCTTTCCTTTGACGAATATAAATCTATTTTGGTTTGTGAAGATCATACTTCACATCTTCACAATTTTCCTCTATGTCATAATGTCTACGTCTATATTTTTTTGACCATATAACCAATATTATAACAAACATCACAAAACGATAGTAATTTCTAAAACTCTAGTCCACGTAAAAAATCAAATGACTTACCATGTACCTTCATTTACACATATAGACGATTTTATACTAAAGAGCATTGCAAAGATTATTTTAGATCTCAATATTCTTGAGGCAAACTTATATTCAAATTCTATTATAAATTATTATTATTTCTCTTTAATATTAAATACAGTATCTAATATATTTTTCCTGACATCAAAACAGTTACCCCTATATTAACATATGTCTTTATTCCTTTCATTAAAGTGTAACCTTAGCCTTTACCATTGAATCAAACTTTTTGATGCCTATAAAAACAGAGTACCTTTCCTTTACTTCACTTCTTACTTACCAACAACAAAATCTCACACATACACACACACACTCACACTCCTTTTTATCTCCAAAATTTCTGCGTCATCACTCACATCACCACTAAACACACACCCATTTCTCTCCAAAAAAAAAAAACTCAATTTTTTTTCTTCCCAAATCCAAAGCCACAAAAGCAGCACAAAATTACTCCACCATCTATACCCTTTGTTGCTTCAATTAAATCTTTCTGCTTCTTTACTTAGCTTTTTGACTATACACACATTATTTTTAATATTAAAAAAAAAAAATCCTCCACGTTCATTAATATATCTAAACTATTGAACAAGTACAGTAACAAAAAGGGTCTTTTATAATTCTTATATAATTCCATATTTCCACTACTTCTATATAATATAGTTCAGTTTCCTTCAGAAGATAGAAAAAACTCATAGAGTCTATTTTCTTTTTCCTGCTTTTGCGGCTTCTAGCCGTCTTTGCCGTTTAGCTTCTGCTTTTTTCTGTGCCAATATTAAAGCGGTGGCTTTTATTACTCCTCTTCAAAACTGTCGCAAAAGAAACTAAAAATAATAACCAAAGTGTTGCAGTTTCTGAACCTATATCTGTAAAATCTAATTGCATTTAAAGCTTTCTTATATGCAAATTCTATTATAGAGAGAAAGAATTCTTTAGCCATTATTAACCTATATCTTTCTCTCTGACACTAGCTTCTTTTTCTCAAGTTAAGACATTCAATTACTCAACCTGTTTTGTTTTCTTCTTAAAGGGTTTTTTTGGTTTGGGTTTTTTAGCAACACTTTTGGAGAAAGAGACTTCACTATTACACAAAGGTTAGTTGAAAGTGATTTGCATTGGATTGTTTTTTCCTCTCATTTGGTTTGTTCAACATGTAATTTCTTTGGTGCCCATTTCTTTTTTTGGTTTGGATTTTGTTTGTTTCAGTTAAAGTTTGAATCTTTTTCAGTTTTTTGGATCTGGGTTGGTTTTTTTTTTCTCTTGGTAGTGATTGATCATATGTTTTGTTTTTTTGTTTTTGTCTTGTTTTGTGTTTTTTTTTTCATGTTTCAGATCCATCAAGTTTTTAAGACACAGATTTTATTTTTTGAGAAAAAAGAAAGAAAGACAATGTTGCCTCAGAAACAAGGAGAGGAAGCAATAGTTAGCAGCTTCAATGAAACAGATCAACAAGAAGGAATTGGAAGAGAAGAAGAAGCAAAGGAACAACAAGATCAATCTGGTTTCAGTGTCAAAAACTTTCTTTGGCATGGTGGTTCTGTTTGGGATGCATGGTTCAGTTGTGCTTCAAATCAAGTACAAAATCACTTCACAAAAAAATCACTTTTTTTTTTTTTAAGTTCATGTTGATTAATTCATTGTTGTATTTTTTTTTTGGTAGGTAGCTCAAGTGTTGTTGACACTTCCATATTCATTCTCTCAACTTGGAATGCTATCAGGGATTTTGCTTCAAGTTTTCTATGGAATACTTGGAAGTTGGACTGCTTATCTTATCAGTGTTCTCTATGTTGAGTACCGCACTAGAAAAGAAAAGGA
Source organism: Cicer yamashitae (assembly GCA_037974755.1). Lineage (NCBI taxonomy): Eukaryota > Viridiplantae > Streptophyta > Magnoliopsida > Fabales > Fabaceae > Cicer > Cicer yamashitae. The sequence goes on along the minus strand of JBBPBQ010020321.1, from coordinate 8,542,914 downwards.
AAATGTCAATTTCAAGAACCATGTCATTCAGGTTTGTTTTTATCTCTGTGTTTGTATTTTTTCTAGTTTTCACCACCACTTGTTTCTAATCTCTTTCTAAAAAACATTATTCACATCATCTTTGCTTTTACTGTCAAATAAATAAAATTTAGGCAAGTCGCCGCGATTTTGCAAAAGTTATAGATTCTATAGTTTTTACAAAATCACGTTGGTTCAATGTGATTTGGTTAATTCCACATTAAAACTTAATAAGTACTTAAAAACAAGCGTCTAAACATAATTGTTTTAGAGTATTTGATATTGTGAAGAATCATAGTTAGATACAACTAATATAGCATTGATTGTTGTAGCTAATAAACACAGTCAAATCCAATGAGTCATAAAAAAATCTTGATGTTGATTTGAAGTTTCATTAGTGTCTTTAATATTATGTCTTCAGCCTTTGATTATAGTGTAAAGAATCACAATCAAATGCAGCTGACATGACCTTTGTCTTTGATCATTTTGAAAGAGAATCATTTAAATGTAGTTGGCGTGACTTGAAGATTTGAAAACATAAAAAAATCTTGATGTTGATTTGAAAATTTGACTGAATTTGAAACTTATCGAATGGATTTTCAGTGGTTTGAAGTGCTTGATGGATTGTTGGGTCCATATTGGAAAGCACTTGGACTAGCTTTCAATTGTACTTTCCTTCTCTTTGGATCTGTGATTCAGCTTATAGCTTGTGCAAGGTAACATTTTTTTTTTAATTAATTTATGCTCGAAATTTGTCAACACTAGAAATTGAATTTTTTAATTTTGTTGATTCAAACAGCAACATCTATTACATAAATGACAACTTGGATAAAAGAACTTGGACTTATATATTTGGAGCATGTTGTGCTACAACTGTGTTCATACCTTCTTTCCACAATTACCGAATTTGGTCTTTTCTTGGACTTGGAATGACAACTTACACTGCTTGGTATCTCACTATTGCAGCTATTGTTCATGGCCAGGTAAATCAATAATTAAATTTCTTTTTATTTTTGTTTTTTATTGAATTTCTAATATTTAGATATGATTTTGTCCATGAGAAATGTTAAAGGATTGAGTTCAAATCTCATATGAATATAATGATTTATTGTGTTACTATTATTAATAATAATTTAATTTTTGGAATTTAAAAAAAAAATAAAAAAATAAAAAATATATATATATATATATATATACTAAGATATGATTTTGGAAATAATGTTGCAGGCAGAAAATGTGACACATAGTGGTCCAAAAAAGCTAGTGTTGTACTTCACAGGAGCAACCAATATACTATACACATTTGGTGGACATGCAGTTACTGTGTAAGTTAAAAACTTAGAATACCTTTTTTTCATATTAATGATATCCATTATTCTCTTCTTCTACTTCTATTTCACTTGATTCTTTTTCATAGCTTCTCTTAGCAGCTTTTGCCGGTTATATCTTTTTTCGAGATCATAGGAAAAATCATGCAAGATCTTTTGTTTTTTTCGGGGAAATAATAATGCACATACTTGCTAGGAAGAAAAATCAAGGAAGAGAAACTTTAGTGGATAATAAAATTTATGTGATGTGTACTCCCTCTAGGATTCCTTTTCACTTTTTTTTTTCTGTAAAATTTAATATGCATTAATAATTTTATTTTATTTACATTTGAAAAATATTTAAATTTTTCTCTTTTTTATTATTTTTTATTATATCAATAATTACGAGAATAAATTTATAAAAATAACTAATATTTTAGATAAATTTATTACGTTTATTATCCATGAATTTTGCATACTATAATAAGGTACTAGGGAGAAGGAGTATAATGTAAATGTTTCACTAGATTCTAAAAATCATTATAGCTTCACAGCTTGATGTCATCATAGGGTCATAACCTCTAGTCATAATAGCATTTGTTCTTTTCTAATCACCGTAAGACAATAGTGTCCAATTTAATTAATGACACATCCCGTAAGGATATCGTATTTTTTTTTAGTTCATCATAATTAATTAGCTCCTCAAAAATAATTAAGTCATTTCACATGTATTATGAAAAATATACTAATGAAATAGAATATCATTTTTATCAAATTATTTTTATTAAGTATTAGTGAATTGTCAAAGTCTTAAATGTATAATAAAAGATAGTGCATTGAAAATGATAGTCATATCATTATTGTCAAGTGTCACAACCAAGTAAATCACCAGCAATATTACATTGCTAAAATATAAAATAATTAAATAGTAATGTCTTCTTAGAATGGTTTTTACCTTTTCACTTTCTTTGTCTTTTTTTACCTAATTTAATCTCTTTATTATTAAACAATATGATATGATGTTTGGTTGGCTCCCACTGTATTGTACTACTAGTCCCTTTTGTGTGTAGATTGTAAAAATAATAATGTATAGTAAAAACAAAGTGGCAATGGTGCCAAGAGAGTAAAGAAAAGTGAGTTATAATTTTTGTAGCTGTTTATAGAAATTTCCAATGTCCTCAACCAATTAAAAATAAAAAATAAAAAATATTTGCATTCGATTGCAGTGAGATTATGCACGCCATGTGGAAGCCACAGAAATTCAAGTACATATACTTGCTGGCAACTTTGTACGTTTTCACATTAACGATTCCTTCTGCTACTGCCGTTTATTGGGCCTTTGGTGATCAACTTCTTAACCATTCCAATGCTTTCTCTCTCCTCCCAAAAAATGGATTCCGTGACGCCGCCGTTATCCTTATGCTCATTCACCAGGTAATTTTTATTTTATTCTGTTAATCAATTATAATTGTCACATTATTACAATTAAAAATTTTATTTTTTATTATAGTTATTTTTAAAGTCCCTTGCATGATTGTAAAATTCTTAATTTACAATGATAATATATGTAAATTCTCTACATCGATGATGCATATAAATTTTTACCGTTAATATTGTTTATTTATAGTTTCTTTTTTTTTTTTTTA